>JAPFFF010000034.1:1200000-1590867 GCA_039105265.1 Tritrichomonas musculus | reverse complement strand
TTTCTTCAACCAACGTATATTATATCAAGTTCATCTATTGCAATAAAATCATTTTCCAAATCATTACAAATATTTTCATTATTATTATTATTTTCATTAATTAATTGAAATATTTGTGTTACGTCCAAGTTCAAAACCTAGCTTCAAAAATCCTGCCCAAAAATTCAAGTGAGATTTAGAAGAAATTGTATTCATCGGAAGATGTTCATTTACACCATTTTCCAATATCACTCTACTGATGTTATTTGAATCAATTGACTGAATACCAAGGCAATGCTCTGTACCTGATTTTTTTGAAATATTATTATTTAATTCTCTCTTTTTTTCTCAGATTCATATTGAGGAAATATTATAACTCTAATGTAGCTGGAAATAACTGTTGAACATGAAATGGGATCCATGTTTTCATTATATTTTTGAGGTAATCAACCATTATGAAAATTATCAAATAGATTTTAATGTTCTCTTTTGAAATTGGCAAAAAGTCTGTTTAGCTCTTTTATTCCTTGATTGAAAACATGTGTAGTAGTTTTTAATGCCAAATCAATTTTACAAATTAGTATATATAAGTCGCTTTCCGTAGGGCTTCGGCTAACCCTGGGTAGCCACGCCCTCACGTCAACACGAACTAGTTAAAAAAAATTAAAAATAAAAAAATAAAAAAAATTATAAAAATATTTTTCAAATGGAAGAGTCTTTGAAAAAGATCTTTTAAAAATAAAATTTGAGACATGTTATATGAAAATAATGAGACAAAATTCAAATGGAAAATATACCTCAAATTAGTTTATTTGAACTTTTAAACGATTCAGATTATGATCTAGATGAAAATACTAGTGAATTTATCATTAGTACTCCTATTATTCAAACTGACAATATAATTTTAATAGATTTTCCTTGTAAGATTTCATCGAATTGCAAAACCCAAATTAAATGCAAACTTTTTAAGATCACATCCGACATATTTCATATAAACTCCATAAACTTTGAAGGATCGGTTCTTGCAGAAGACACTCGAGATTTTTCAATATCAAATTGTACATTGAAAGGCGATGAATCTGTTGATGGCACTCTTATTCTATTCAGATGTGAAAACTCTTTAATTGACAATGTTACCATTTCAGATTCGAAAACACGAGGTTTATTATTTGATAATAGTATTGTAACTGCTCGTAACCTAACAATTCATCATCTTTCTAACGATCTTATATATTTTAAAAATGAAACATTTTTAACTCTTACCAACTCCAACCTTCATCATTCAGAAGAAAATGCTATATATTTGGCCGAACATTCAAGAATTGAAATTTCAGAATGTCGGTTAACCGACATCAAAAAAAGCATTATTGGCTGTGAAAATTCTTATTTATCAGTTAATAACTGCACCTTTCAAAATAGTGAAGAAAGCGGAATTGAAATATTATCATCCAATGATTTCCTCATTGAAAAAAGCACTTTTTCAAACGTAAAATGCGGAATTTCAATTGTTAAAAATTCGTGCGGTGTGATCAATGAAAATGAAATTACTAACACCACTGAAAATGGAATTTATTGCATAAATGAGTCTGATTTACTTATAACCAACAACACATTATCAAACACACAATATCCGGCAGTTTTCATTGGAACGAAATCGTCAGCTTCAATTCAATCAAACAAAATTTCAAAAATGGAAAGAAATGGACTTGCAATTCGTTTTGCACAACATGTTGAAATTGAAGGAAATGAAATTGATGATGTAAAACAAAATGGAATTTCAATATCACATACAAATTTTTGCTCAATTCATGACAACCGAATTTCAAACTGTTCATTATCGACTGTTCATGCATACAACGGATCGAATGTAAAATTCGAAAAAAACATCATTAAAAATGCAGGCAAGCACGCGTTCATCGCTTTTGCATGTGGAACAATTCAAGCAAATAATAATGAAATTGATAACGTTCAAGAATCAATGGCAAAGTTATTGTTCAAAGGTGGAGGTGATTTCATTGACAACAAAATTTCAAATTGCCAGAATCAAAATGATTGTCAGACAACAAATTCCTACTTTTTCAAAGGAAATGGAAACTTTCCAGCAGTTTCAAATGATCCAGAAAGAATTGATGATTCAGTCACTCTTGATAATTCAATCACTGAAGAGAATCATCTTTGCATGAAATGCAATAAGAATGAGCGTGTTTGCTACACGCTGACTTGTGCCCATAAAGTTCTCTGTAAAGAATGTGCTGAAAAGGCTGTCAAAGAAGATGAAGAATGTCCTCTTTGTGGTTTTCCAGTTGAATCCTTTGTGACAGGCATCAACTGTGGTGATGAGAATGGAATTTGCGGTATTTGCTTTGAAAATAAAGCTAATTGTTTGTTGATTCCTTGTGGCCATATCGGTGCTTGCTCATCTTGCTTGAAAGGATGGTTTAAAAACAATAACACGTGCCCATTTTGTAGAAAAGACATTTCTTCATATGCAAAGATATACGATTTTTAATATATAGAGATTTAATAAGCGAAAAAAATTATATAAAGTAAACCAAACACATTTTATATGCCAATATTTTATATATATTTACAAGCAACATATCTTGCAGAAGATGGGCTTTTGTAAAATTCTATTAATTGAAACAAGTTTCATTTGAAAAACCTTATTCTCTCAAATTAATTGATAAGCATGCATTTAAAGATTGTTCATCACTTGCACAAATAAAAATTTAAAAATAATTTCATTAAATGAATAAATATCAACTGGAAAGGAAAATCTGCATTTTCTTTTTATTATTTCATTTTCTATTTGATAATTGGTTTTCTGATAATATCAAAATTAACCCATGAAAAATGGCTAAACTAAACTTATAATTAATATGTTTTTTGTTAAATTCAGGTATAAATGACTTTCATAGAACGATACCTTTAAATAGACTTGGTCAATGTCTTGGACTCAAGGACTAAACCAACCTTGTCAATTTTTTTTCATCTTTTATCTTAACAAAAAATCAACAAAATAGAAATTTTTCTAAATAAAAAGTAATATCTTAAATTAGTTATCATGATATATAAATAAGAAAATAAAATTTAATGATAAAATCTTAAAAAAGTTGCACTCAAAACAAAATTTGGAATTTAAAAAATTGATTTTGGATGTCACTTTTTCAGAGTTATCTTTAGAAAAAATATACGATAAAATAAGATAAAATTTTTAAACTATAATTGAAATACTTTGTTAGGTCTTTGGAAGTCCTTGGTCCTTGAAAGTCCTTTGAAGAGTTTTCAAGTCCAGGACATTGACCAAGCCTACCTTTAAAAGTATCTTTTAAATCAAATGTTAGATTATAAAGCCATAATATATATATAATGTAAAATAATAATTATAGTAATAATAATTCAGTAAAGTAAAATCGATTCATCGTTTAATCCTTTTTATTTTGAATAAATTTGATCGAAGTTGAATTAAACTTTTTCATTAAATTGAATAAAAATATAAACTTTTTTCTCAATATTTTACAAAATTGAAAGAAGATTATGTCTTAAATAAAAAAGATTCCTGAAGGCGAAAAATTATTTAAAATCAAATATATATGATTTCTGTATTATTTTATCCTCAGACAGCTTCTTAAAATGTGGTTAATTCTGAAAAAGTAGAGAAATTGGGACTTTTTGAATAAAAATATAAAACATTTTTCTTGTAAATAAAACTTTTATCGAATTATCTTGTATTTAATTAAAATTGATTAATTTTTATCTATATTTATAGTTTAATAATAATGAAATAACCAATCAATTCAATAAAATGAATGAAATCAAATCATATGAAACATATTTTGAGTGAATAAGATGATTTCAAAATCATTTTCTTCACATATAAGCATATATTAATTTATATTATTTCAATATTTCAAATAATTATTGATAACTATTAAATAATAATCATCATAAAGAAACAAACCTTTATATTTCAAAAATATATTCAAATGAATATAAATGTATTAAATTAATAATAATTGTGAAATAACTAACCTAACATATTTAATATTTTAAATAAATATCAATTTAAAAGATCTGTTTTTCATTGAAATTAAAAAAGAAAAATTATCATCTTATATTCAAGAAGGAAAATACCAGGTAATTCATGATAATAAGAAAAACTTTAATAAACAATAATTCATATTTTATAATTCATATTTAAAAGAAAATTTTTAAATTTAACAATATTATTCTTTGTTATTTGATAAAGTATTTCATGTGATATCTATATAAATAAATATATTCTTATAAAGAATAATTATCAACATTAAAGAAAAAAATACTTTAACTAATTTTTCAAATATTGTATTAAAACAATATTAGCAATAACAAACTTCTTGTATAAATTTTATCTAAGCTTTTCATGTTCGAAACAAAAACTTTTCCGAAAAAGTTTTGAAATTGCAATTTTTTGAATTAAATGAAGAAAAAGTTAAACTTATTAACAATATCAAAAAGTTCCGTCCATACATTTCTATAGAATTTTTAATTTGAATTTATTGGGAAATTATCAATTTATCAGAAAATATTTGAGTAAGAACTCACTCAATATTATTAAAAAGTTTCATTCGTTTACTCAAAACTGGATAATCTTTTGGCTTTCAAAATGCAAATTGATTGAAAAATTGATTTTAGAATTCAAAAAAGAAATTTTTTAAAGATTGAATTTTGAGCATTAGCATATTCATATCACTTTTTATTATTGCTCAATGAGTAGCAAGTTCTTCCACTTCGCACCTGTCGCTGATGACAAAGCAATTGTTAAATCAGGCAACTATAGGATCACAGTCTTGACATCCAAATGTATTCGAATTGAATACTCAGAATCTCATGTTTTTAAAGATGTTCCAACTCTTTCGTTCACTGTTCGTGATTTGAAGAATGTTCCTAAATTCTCATATAAGACATCAGGAAAAGAACTAAGTGTAAAGACTGATGACCTTGAACTAATCATCAAAGATGTTGATGTTTTCCCAACAAAAGAAAACCAAAACATTAGTGTTAAAGGAGACAAGATGAATATCGATTGGAAATATGGAGATGATGAAACAGAAAACAACTTGAAAGGAACGACAAGAACACTTGATTTGATTTCAGGAAGTTGTCCATTAACGAAAGGACTAATATCGACATCAGGATACTCAGTTATTGATGACAGCTTTGCACCAATTATTAATGAAAATGGTACATTCACACCTGCTTCACAAATCATGTCAATATTACAAGGCAAGGAAGTCAAGAATGAAAAAGTTTCGAGTTTTGTTGATGGTAAAGATATCGAACTCGATCTTTATTTCTTTGGATATGGTCATAATTACAATGAATGCATCGCAGACTTCTTGAAAATGAGTGCTCAAGCGCCAATGCTTCCTCGTTTTGCGTATGGAATTTGGTGGTCTCGTTATTGGCCATACACACAAGATGAAATTCTATCTATCACAGATGACTTCCTCGCACATGGAGTTCCATTGAAAGTATTTGTCATTGACATGGATTGGCACATTGTCCAAAACACAGGGAATGCATCGAATGGATGGACAGGATACACATTTAATACAGAATTAATTCCAGATCCGCCAGGATTAATTCGACAGCTTCATGAACGTGGATTGAAAGTTACATTTAATCTGCATCCAGCAGATGGAGTTTGGCCACACGAAAGCATGTATTCAGAATTTTGCTCCAAGATGGGTGTTGAAGCAGATCCAAACGGTCATGTTAAATTCGATTGTGAAGATCCGAAATTCATGAAGCATTATTTCGAAGTACTACATCATCCATTAGAAGATATGGGCGTTGATTTCTGGTGGATTGATTGGCAACAAGGCACAGGTGAAAACGTCGATCCACTTATCGTTCTCAATCATGATCACTTCATGGACTCAGGAAGAAATGCGAATCGAAGGCCATTTATTCTGAGCCGATGGTGTGGATTAGGAGGCCAACGATATCCAATTGGCTTTTCAGGCGACACAGAAATCGAATGGGTTTCTCTCCAATTCCAGCCATACTTCACATCGACAGCAAGCAACGTTGGCTTTGGATTCTGGTCGCATGACATTGGAGGACACATGGGCGGACATGAAAATGGTGAATTATATGTTCGATGGATTCAATATGGAGCGTTGTCACCAATCTTGAGAATGCATTCTACATGGAATGCATTCCTTCAACGTCTCCCTTGGCAATATGACAAAGAGACTGAATTTCTTGCCATCAAAGCTCTTCGTTTTCATGTTGAACTCACTCCTTTATTCTATTCTCTTGGCTACCTTTATCATAAAATCGGTTTGATGCCTGTTCGGCCAACTTATTATTTGTCACCTGAAAACATATCTGCTTACAATTGTCCAACACAATACCTGCTTGGCGACGATATCATTGTTAGCCCATTCGTTACACCAAAAGAATCTTTGACAAATCAATCTAAGACGCCTGTCTGGTTACCGCCAACAAATGAATCAAACTCAAAGAAATCCAATTGGTGGTTTGATTTCCAAACAGGAAGACAATACTCAACAGGCTGGCACATGATTCATGGCGATTTACATTCAATTCCAATATTCATCAGGGGAGGAGGTGTCGTCCCAACAGAAGTCAATGAAAAACTCGTTTTACACGTTTTCCCATGTGGAAACTCTTCTTTCTCTTTATATGAAGACGATGGGATTTCATTCATCGACACAAATCCGCATAACCAAAACAGCAATCATAACTACCACATCACTCACATCAACACTCAATATGAGAAGAATAAAATGACAATCTCATTTGCATCAGAAGGTGTCCGCAAAGGAATTGTTGAAGAAAATCGAGAAGTCGTCCTGAAGGTTCGAAATATCAACAAAACATCTGAATTCATAGTAAACAACGCTGAGATACTGTCAAGCAAATACGTTAAAGATGACTGCGAAATCACAATTAAAATCAAGGATTATCCTTGCTGTATCGAAATTCAGAACAAAGAAGAAGTATCAGTCAATAAAGTTGGATTCACAAATGAAATGTTGTTCAACTATATAAAGAGATGCGATATCAATACGCATGCTAAACCAGAAATATACAAAGCACTAACATCAGTTCCAGAATCGGAAAGAGTTGAACTGATAATCAATACAAATCTCCTTGATGAAGAAATCAGGATTGACTTATTAGCTGAAATCGGAGATTTTGGTTATTATCAGTACACCAAAGAAATGGGTAAAAACGTTTTTGTCGTTTGGAACACAGGCAAATCAAAGCATTTCCAATATTTCTTCAAGAAGTTCCCAATCAACGAAGAAAACTCAAAATTGAATGGAGAAGGTCAAGTTCCTGACTATTTGGTTTATGACATCGAAAAGAACACATCTGAGTTTGTATTACGATGGCCACACTATGAAAAAGTTGAATCACGTCTCGAATTGCGTTTTGGTGACGTCATCAATCGAAATATCAATTTCGATCAACTTTCTTATATCAAAAACAAGTAAAGTTTTACTTGCTAATCCTTAACTAACTAACTAACTAACTAAATTAATTTTTCTCAATTCTTTTTTATATTTTCATTAATTTTTCCAACGAGTTTGAAATCATCAAATTTTTAATTAGATAATCGTCAAATTTAGGGCTAATTAAAATTGATATGCATATTGAGTGAACATATTTAGTATTCTAGAATTATAGCATTTCTAATCTTCAAACCAATATATTATTATGGCTAATGATTGGCTGCATTAAAAATATTTTGAGTTTCAGTTGATATAAACACATGATCGTTTGGTATTTTAAAATCAAATATTTTCTGATGAAATAAAATTTCCAAAAATTTTAAGTTTTGAAAACTTTACAGAAAATATTTGATTTGCATGGATGGATATGGGTTAGTTTTGGATGAAAAGGGAATACCAACAGGCGAATGCAAACAATGTGCTGATAATTGTAATGACTGTAAAGAGAATTGGCAAATATGTTCATTATGTAAATTTGGATATGGACTTGAGTTTGACGACAATGGACCAACAGGAAAATGTGCAAGTTGCCCACAAAATTGTTCATATTGTTATGAAAATTCTAAAAAATGTGAAGAATGTGAAATTTTTTATGGTTTTATTAGAAATAATGATGGTACATCTACTGGTGAATGTGGAAAATGTCCTGATTATTGCAAATTTTGTGGAGCTGATAATTCAAAATGCACCCAATGTTATAGTGAATATGGTTATGAAAGAAATGAAGATGGATCATATACTGGAAAATGCAAACCATGTCCTGTATTTTGTGGAGAATGCTCATTTGATTCTAATTGGTGCACATATTGTGAAGATAGCTTTGGATTTGTTATCGAAAATAACCAATTAACCAACAAATGCCAAAGTTGCTCCTTCAAATGTGATTTGTGTATGTATGATAATAAAATATGTACAGGATGCATTGAAGGATATGGACTTGAAAAAGATATTCAAGGTAATTACATTGGTACATGTGCTGAATGTCCAATAAATTGTTCAGAATGTAAATATTCGGATTACTGTACAAAATGTGATGACGGATATAAATTGGAAAATGGAAAATGTGAAAAATGCAAGGTTGAGCATTGCAAATCATGCAATAACAATATTTTTTCTTGTAAATCATGTGAAAACGGGTACATGGTTCAAATTGATGTGAACAACATATACAAATGCGTCAAATGTCCAGATGGTTGTGATATTTGCATTGAACCTTCAACATGTTATTCATGTGGAGTGGGATATTATTTAACAAATGAAAACCTATGCGAAAAATGTATAGAAAATTGTAGATCTTGTCGCGATTCAATCACATGCAGAATCTGTAATGACCCATTTTATGCATCAGATGATGGTAAATGTGTAAGGTGTATTGAAAATTGTCAATATTGTTATAAAAAAGATACTTGTGATACATGTGTTGAAAAATATTACAGAAATGATGATTATAAATGTGAACCATGCCCAGAAAATTGTTTATATTGTAATGACATTTTAACATGCACAGTTTGTTCCCCGAGATATGGCTTTGAAACTGTGAGTGAAGGAAGAAGACTCTGCATGCCATGTCCTCCAAATTGCAAAAATTGTGAAAGGTGGTCAACCTTATGTGAAGAATGTGATGAAGGATATGAATTAGATATTAATTATCGATGCAGAAATCCAAATATCACAGAAACAATTGATATTCAAACATCATTTTATTCTGAAACATCAGAATCAACTCAATCTTCTTCTCGAGTTCCAACATCAATTCATTCATCAACGCCAGCTCCAACTCATTCTGCAACCCCTGCTCCAACTCCTACAATGAAACCTGTATATAAAAATATAACAACTGATGACGTTAAAGAAAATGGAGAATATATATTAAACCAAGGTAAAGACACTGAAATTGGAGAAAATGAAATATTAATTGTCGATTTACCTCAAATTCCTTCAGAAGGGCAAAATAAACTGACAAATCTTGTTATTGGCAATGATTTGGTTGATACAAATTTAGTTGTCAACATTTTTCCAGAATATAAGGAATTAACAATTACTTCCGAATCCGAAAAACCAAAGCAATTGGATATCATCCAATCAGGCAGTCAGTTAAGAATAAATTTGGGAGAATCAACATTTGCAACCATTAAAGAAGCAAAAGGCACGTTAGAAATCGGTTCAGCCAATGAAAACAAAGAAGTCAAATTAAACCAAGTTTCTTTAGCTGAAGACACATTTACTCTGATTCCACAAGCACAAGTTTCAATAGAACAAATAGATTTTAATGGTGATAAATCTATTCTAGTCAAGTCAAACAATAATCAGGTGAGTATTATTAATATTAAAATTCAAAAGAGCTTTACAGGTACTATTCACAATGCAAAAATAATAGGAAAAGTTTTATTTGAATCATCATCAAGCTTGAATGTGAATGAAAATGTTGATATAACGCAGTCAAAATTAGATTTATCATACAAAGAAGGCGCTAATTCAAAAGCACCAATAAATGGAGCAATTAGTAATGCTCCTTCATCTATTGTTGTGAACGTAAGACAAGATTCATCAATCCTTGAGCAGCTACGATATCTTATTGCTGAATCTTCAATCGAATTAAAATGCCAAAAATGGATAGATGCAACACAAATCAATATTGCTGGATCAAAACTAAATGAATTGGTTTGTGTGGATGAAAAAAATGCAAATGGACAAAATGCCTATCGTTTTTATGCACAAGAGAAGCAAGATGATGATAATAAATTGGGAGCTGGTGCAATTGCTGGAATTGTCATTGCCTGTATTGTTGTCATAGGTGGCATTATCTTTGCTCTTGTCTATTTCCTTGTCATCAAGAAAAAGAGAGAAAACACTTCATCTGCTGAAGATTTAGGAGGAATGGACAATGAAATATAAATCCATTGATATTTTCTAAGTAAAAACAATTTTTATCTCATAATTCAAAAATTTAGAAAATTTTTTTATCAAAGTGTGCAATTAAAAAGTTTGATATAAAGGTATGCTTTTTAGATGAAATGTCATATGAAAAGAATTTAAAAAAAATCTATGTCTTTTTTTATTCTAAATAATTTCTATCAATGATGTATCCAACAAATTTGTGCTTATACATTTTAAATGATAAATTATCAAAATGAAAAATCATCATTTCAAAAATAATTAAATCAGAAATATCATCGTTTGATAAAGCTCTTGTACACCTAAATCGGAATTTCATTCAATAACTTTACGTATAGCTTCAGTATTTTGATTTCAAATGGTCAAAGTCAATAATGATTGCAAATGTATCCAAATAATTTTGAATTAATCGGCTAAACTTATTTATACTATATCTGAGAATGATTAATTGGCTTAGATATATTTAATACATATAGTATGAAATAATATATACCTTACTTGAACTAAAAAAAATATGTCATTTTAAACCTCAAAAATTTAAATAAAAAAAATTATGTCTTTTTTTTTGATAAATGCAAGCAAATGATTCAAATAAATTAGCACCAAAGTTTTCGAAATTTTATCAACAATTGGACAAAAAATGAATCCATTCATATTTGTTCTAGTAATATTTCAGAATATATTTCACTAAGCGATGAATTTGATCGTATAAAAAATCTAATCCAAATATATCGAAACTAAAAACTTGACAAAACCAAGTCTTATTTACACATAAAAAATCAGGAACAAAAATACCTATACCAAAAAAATCACAAAGCACTAACAGAAATGCAAACCAAATATCATCAAATTATCCAATCTTTATTTATACATTCCTTAATAGAACCAGAAACAAATTTGCCAGAAATAAATCTTAAATTATACGAAGCCTGTAAATCAGGCGATTTTGCTTTTGTTAGCATGTTTTCAAAGAAAAAAATTAATTTTGAAGGAATTTTATATTCTTTGAATGAAGACGATAGAACGGCGGTTATTTTTCAATGTCTTGAAGCTCGTGGCGATATCTTCATTCCAAGATCAATTGAATGTGAAGGTAAAGAATACGTTATTGATTCAATTTTTGAGAATGCATTCAAAAATAAAAAAAGAGTCAAATCAATTCAATTTTCCTCTGATTCTGAACTGAAAAGAATTGAGAAGCACGCCTTTTATAACGCTGCAATTAAAAAAATCAGGATTCCATCAAGTGTCACGTTCATCGGCCAGCAACCTTTCTTTTCTTGCGAACTTTGTCAATTCGAATTTCAAGCGAATTCGAGACTGACATTTTTTAACAAATACTTTTTCCATGATAGCTCGATAAAAACGGTTGTTATACCAAAAAGTGTGACTCAACTAAAGAAAGGATGGTGTGCTAGAACGTTGCTCGAAAATGTCGACGTTGAACCTGGAAATCCGCGATTTAAAAAGCATGAGAAATTCATCGTCGGAAAGTCAGACGAAAAAAGTGACGTTTATGATGTCCTCTACTTTGCACCACGGAATATAAAGAACGTCAATATTCCTTCTTTCATTCGGGTAATTGCGCCATATGCTTTTGATGAATGTGAGAGCATCAAAAATTAATGTGAAAGTCGAGTTCTTGGATGACTCTCGCCTGGAGATAATTGAAAATGATGCGTTCAATTCATCTTCTATCGTTTCGATTGAAATTCCATCGCATGTTCGAATCATCGAAAATCGCGCGTTCAAAAAAACTTCCTCGCTCAAAACCATCACTTTTGGTGAAGGCTCGAAACTTGAAGCAATTGCAAATCAAGCATTCCGTGAGAGCGCTATTGAAACGATAACAATTCCACCTCATGTCAAAGCGGTTTGTAAGTTTGCCTTCGACGAATGTGAGTGCCTGAAGAGCATCAAATATTGTGAGAATTCAAAACTGGAAACAATTGAAGATAACGCCTTCTATAATTCCAAATTGAAGAGTCTCACGTTACCTTCTGATGTGATTGGTTTCGATAAATATTGGTGTAGCCATTTGAAGTTCTTGAATGAAGTGAAAGTCAGCAAGAATGAGAATGAGTTCATCACTTTCGATGGCGATTTTCTGTATGGAAAATCAGACACAAAAAGTGACAATTTCGACGTCATTCTCTTTGCAAGAAGAAACATTCGTTGTGCCGTGATTCCTTCACATGTTAAAAGAATAGCACCATTGGCTTTCAACCTGTGCCACAGTCTGGTCAGTGTTGATTTTCAAGATGATTCTAAACTTGAAATTATCGATGACAAATCTTTCTCTGAATCATCAATCAGGAGCTTGGCAGTCCCTCCACGTGTTAAAAAATTTGGAAATTACGCACTGTCATGTTGCTTGGAGCTCAAGATCATCCAAATTTCGGCGAAATCAGAATTCGAAATAATTGATATAAAAAATTTTGGAGAAACTTCAGTCGAAATTATAATGATCCCACACAATTCTGGATGATTATAAAAAGAAGAATATTTTACTTCAGATATATATATATATAAATGATGAATCAATATTGAAATTTTATAATTAACGTCTTTTTTAACAAAATATCTTTTTTTGGGAGTATTTAATTTGAATTAGTTGTATAAATATATCAACATTCATATTCATTCAAAAATACGCTCAATAATTTTGTTCATTATAAACATCTCAAATAATAGAGATATATTTTTTTTTGAATTAGTGAAGATTTTATAAATAAATAATTATCTCAAATTTTCAATAGACATTAAAATTTGGGAAAAGTAAAATTTTGATATTTTAAGAAAAAGTGAATTTTTAAATAGACCATTCAAACATTTGAAAAAATTTCATAAAAGATAATAATATCAAAACAATTGAAAAAAAAACAATCAAATAAGATGATGTTATTTTAATGAGCGAACCAATCATTTCATTTTTTAATTTACAAACAAAACAAAATGAATATTTGTGTTAAAGAACTTGGTTATGCAATGATTCTCTTACTTGGTCCAATCACATTTGGTACAATTATGTGTTATCCATCCCCAACCGGAAAAGAAATTAGAGCCCACTTTGGATTATCAGATAATGCAGCACAATGGTCTTTTTATAACTCAGTTTCGTCCTTATTCGCTATTGCAGGTCCATTTGTCACTGTTGGTTTCTTAAAAGCTTATCACAACTCAAGAAAGTTGGTCGTTTTCACATGTGCTTGCCTTGGTGTTGTATTTTGGTTACTCAACTGTCTCACAAAAGTTAATATTTGGGCAGGTATCGTTATCAGGCTTTTCCTAGGTATCGTTATGGGTGCTTATTCATCAATCAACCCAATGTACTTAGTCGAAATTGCACCAGAAGGCACCAGTGGTTTCTTCGGAAGTTTAAACCAAATTGGTATTGTCATTGGTATGGTTTTCTTTGATTTCATCGCACCCTCATTAAATTATATGGATCTCAACTACATCGGTGCAGCAATCTGCGCTTTACAGGCTGGTTTAATTTGGTTAGTTGAAGAGTCACCAGCTGTTGAAAAGATCAATCAAGATGAAGAAGAAAATAAAGTAAATGATCATGAAAAACCTAAAGAAACATTATGGCAAAAGAAATATGCTTTCGGATTATGCTCAGGTATTTTAATGATGTTGTTCCAGCAATTCTGCGGTATCAATGCTATTTTAACAAACTTATCAGATATCATGGATGATTCAGGTTTGGATATCGATGGTAACTATCAAGCTGGTATAGCAAGCTGTGCACAATTAATTGCTGTTTTCGTCGGTGCAATGATTATTGATAAAATTGGTCGTAGAATTACAATGATCATTTCATGTTGCATGATTTGCGTTTTCTTATTAGTTTTCGCCTTAAATGTCAAATATGACTGGTCAAACGTTCTCCCATTAATTTGCATCTTCTTATATCAATTAGGTTTCGGTCTTGGTATGGGACCAATTCCATGGTTCATCATTCCAGAATACTTCAATGATGACGTTCGTTCAATGGCAACAATGATTGTTACCGCATCAAACTGGATCTTCTCATTCCTTGTCATTATGGTTTGGCCATCAATGAAGGATGGAATGGGAATGTTTGGTGCTCTTATATTCTTCTTATGCATCTCATTCTGTGCTATCATTTTCTCTGTATTTTGTATCCATGAACCTAACCATGAAGATAACAACGTAGAAAAAGGTGATGACCAAAAAGAAGCAATAGAGCAAAAAGAAGAAGAAGATGAAGATGAACCAGAAGCTTTGTAATTTTAATAGATTAAATAAAAATAATTTTAATAAATAATTTTTAATTAAAATAATTTTAAATACTAGGGTTTTTAACTATTCCTTCTAATAAGATGGATCCTGTTTTTGTGTTTGTGATCATGAATGCAAATGGATGATTTGCAATTATTTTTGGCGCTCGAGGTTGGAAAAAGCAGCAGGAGCATTTGAGGTTCATTGTTAGTGGGATTGCTTTTGGATCAATCCCTTTTTCATCAATATCAATTTTGGTCTTTTGAATAATTGAGCTAATATGATAAGAAGAATTGGAGTCGGCGCATTCAGCAATTTCAGAAAAAGCTTTCTTCATTCCAAATGACTGCAATATATCATTCAATTGAAATTTGCACTCTAAAGAAAACTTAGGAAGTTTTATATCAACTTTTTGTAAAATTGCTTTTTTCAGAAGATCATTTTTTAACCTTTCAAAGGTCAATTTCAATAAATCATCATATCCTGCTTTTGTTTCGTTTTTGGGAAGAATAAGAACAAAATCATATTGATCATTTAAATAAGGAATTGAAACAACTTGGAATTTATCATTTTCTGCATACGGAAGTATTCGATCAAACGTCTCCATCATTGTAATATGTATTTTTGTTCCGTCAATTAAAGTAAAACTATTAATTTCTGGTTGATTAGATTCTAGATCTATGATAAATTTTTTATCCCAATCACATTTAAAATATGTAGCATTTAATAAAATAATTGATGAATCTGATTTGAAATCTAAAGGATCAACGAGTACTTGTATCATTCCACCTGTTGAATTATTTGCTTTTTCATTAATTTCGTTGCATGCAGTCTGTGAAAACTCGATTTTTTCAAATGTAACTTCTAATTCTCTTATATTTTGCTCAAAATCATTATGATCTATATTTAAAGATTTACTGGCATAAATTGCACTAAAAAGAGTTAATTCGTTTGATTTTTCTTTTCCTACAAGCTTTCGGATTTTCTTGGATATTAATTTTTTTTGTAAATCTTTTTCGTCAACCTGCAGTACCTTAAGAATTTCATTTTTAGTTTCATCCATAAAAATGTCTGTGATGATAGCTGTTGAAACAAAGACAGAATATGGTGAAAATATAATATTTTGCTCATTGTTTTCTGCGTTTAACACTTGTAGGACCTCAAATCCAAATTTATTTAATGATCTGATTAAATTTGACATGGCAATAGATAATGAGAACTAAACAGGTATCTTGAATAATGATTATTTTTTATTTTCAAATATCATAAATTTTACGACATTTAAAAATTTAAAATGAGTATATTTTGGTTTATAGTTAATAAAAATAAATAATAAATCAAAATATTTCGTATTGAAATGTTTATAAATTTCTTTTTTTAGTTAAAAATCTTGCTTGATCATATTCAAGATTATTTGAATATATATTCAAATAAAGATTATGTTACTTTCTATTTAATTTTATTAAAAAACATGTTATTCATATTAAATATTATCTATTTTTTCATTAGATATCAAAGATTTTATAATTGGTTGAGGTAAACTAATCAAATCATTTTTATGTGGGATTTCACGTGTTGCATTAAGTAAATTTATGCATTGTGCTGTGAAATGTTGGCAATTATTTGTTGGCCAATTATAATCATCAGCAGTTATTTTTCCTCCAACTTATAAATTCTCAATAAAATCGAATAACTTTACTTTTTTCCCAGGTTTAAGTTTTAATATGTCCACATAATATCTATTTTTAAATTCTTGCATTTTTCATTATACTTATAAAGAAGTGGAAGTTAAAATAAATCGTATATGATATTCCAAGATAAACTTTCCGTATTTCTATATTGCCTAGTGTTTTCGAGCCTGACTTTGGTATGACATTTTTCATGATCTGGCGAGCATCCAAATATCTTTCTTTTTTTTGCAGCTTCCGCCACGTGCGCAGTAAGACACATCATTATCAGTTGAATTAACTAATATTTTGGCACCTGAAAAACAGTTAACAAAAGCATTGTTTCCAATATGCAACTTTCCATCAGTGCTAATAAAAGCTGTCGATAGAACAGAATTCTTTTCGAATGAATTTTCATCAATGAAAATGTTTCCTTTAACTTTTATATCAATTCTATTCAAATTTGGAAACGAGCTGAATGATCTCTTGCCAAAATTAACTGTTCCAAAGACGGCTGTTTGCTTTAGATAGTCTTTGTTATAATAAATTCTCATTTCTCATGAGCCTGAAATAAAAACAACGTTAGTATTTGTTGTAAATGAAAGTAATTCCAATGATTTGCAATCAGAAAAATAGTCTTATAGAAGAGTGACAGGACCGTTTGGTTGAGATATCCACGATCATTGAATTATGGATATCAAATTGTTCCATATGATGAAGATGCATCTATTTGTCAATTCTTGTTCCAAAAAGTGATTAAATGCTATGATGAATATTTCTCACTCTTTATTAAAAATTTTTATGGATTTTCACAGTTTTACTTTGTAGATTTTCATAAGAAAAAAAAAATAGTCAAACTCAATTTAAATTAGCTAAAATTAAACAATATAAAGAAATCAATTCTGTTGATATTAATGGAAAAGTTTTAACAATAAACTTCATCGACTCTACAAATAAAAAAATCAGTTGGTAAAATAAAGAAATTGCAAATATGGCTTATAAAGTAGTATTTATTAAGACACATACTCATGTATTTGGCAATTCTCTTGAAGAGGAAAAATATTTCAATTTGAATTATATAATAAATGATATTATTTTTGACATTTTTATATATAGAAAATACTTTATATGATCTTTTTTTTTTTTTTTTTTTTTTTTTTTTTTTAATAAAATAAATATGGTGGTTTATTATATAATCCATCATGATTTAAAACCCCAAATAATAGTAAGCTACACTTTACAAAGTTGTTCTAAAATTTGAAGAGTCTTTTGTACATATTCAGTATATTCTCCATCTGAAAGCAAACGTTGTACACTTTCGCTTATGTCTTGAATGGTTTCTTTATCAACCTCACCTGATTCTATTTGTTTTATAAGACAATTAACTAAAACATTCCAATGTTTCATCAACATTTCTGAATTACGAATACCAGTCAATGAATTTACAAGGACTCCGCGTGCATATTCAACTACTTGCTCATCCTCAAATATTGGTTTATATCCTTCACCAACAACAGCAAAAGCACTGAGTATTGTTTTTTTTACTTGATCACTTGGTTGAGGAACTAAAACACGTTCTATAAAGAGCGTGCGCATTTCTTTAACCCGTCTCAAAGCTGGCATTTCACAATGCATGATCCCTTGTATCAGCAATTCACGCAATATTCCACGGATAGCTGGATCAAGTGTTGGGCGTCCCATTTTAGCAGAAATAACAAAATAAAAATTATCTCTCAAATCCTTCGGAAGTGATAACGGTTCTTTACCATTTATGCTCAAAATAAATCGACCAGCAACATAACAAGAAAGAGCCTTACAATACTCCAAGGAGGGATCATCACGATAGTCAAAAGGTGGAATTAACATTTCTTTAAAAAAACATTTATCGAAATATGGAGAGTTTTCTGGAAAATTATCTATAACGTAAGCAATGTCACGAATTAAAATTTCAGTATTGTATGGTGGATTTTCTATGGCAATCAATCCTTTAGCAATGCTATGTTCACATTCTCCTTTGCCATTAAAAATTTCGAGAGCTTTCATATACAACTTCTCATCAAATTCCTCTGGTTTCGAAGCTTTTGCAGCAAAAGGACTAAGGATAGATTCTAACCTGTATGCTGAGTAACGTTCAAATTCCTGGTTTATGGACCTAAAAGAAGAGCTAGAATCACTTAACTTATTATCATCATCCAAAATGGCAGATCTGTTCACATCATCCTTAGATAATGGCAGGATATTGACGACTTGCTTATCTCCTTTAACTTCCACATCTTTTTTGGGATCTTCTGGAGAAACATCATCAATATGAGCAGTGCTTTTCATTTTTTTTAAAAAATACAATGGAAACTTTTTGAATCAAATATAATCGTATATATATTATACAGTAATTTAAGAGGTATTCATGTAGGGAATTCGTCGATAAAATTTTAAATAAAATATTTTATATTTTTTGATATTTTATAATTGGATTATATAAAGATTTGTATAATTCTATGTGCTTCTTTTTTCAAGATATGAATTAAATATATTTTTGTGAGCATAAATAACTTTCTGAATTTTTATAATTTCAATAGAAATATAAAAATATAATTATTTATTCATAAATATGCATTATATGCGATTATTAATATTTAAATTAGTTAATAAATGTATTATATGTTTATATATAAAATTAATTTACATTTTTAAATCTTATAATTAAGAAATAAATAGATTAGTTTTAATTATTTTTCAATATTTTAGGAACGATCATTTTATACAAATTAATAAATAATCAATTGAATTTATAATCATCTTTTTTTTGAAAAAAAAAATTTATTCTAAGGTCGTACAACTGAATTTTTACAGTAAAACTCAATGATTGGTTTGTTTAAACTAATTTTATTTTATTATTATATTAATAATCAGTTTTATAAATATTTGCATCGTACAAAATTCAAATTAAAATAAAAGCTAAAAGGATATAAGTATTTATTAAATTTTCTTCAGAAAATAAATTTGAGTATTTTATCTCAATTTATTTTAATTCTTTTTGAAAAGAATTTTATAACACTTTATTAAAATTTAGAATAGCTATAACTTTTTATATAATTTATTCTAGTCATTAATTCTTTTGAGATCTTTTTATATGCTTTTAAAACATTAAGTTTTATAAAAAAAATAGTTATTATTATTGAAAAAAATATCTTTTTTTAGCTAAAAAAGCAGAAAAATTGAATATGTTGAATTATTAAATGATGATTTTATAAAAATTGGACGTTACAGGAGTCCAATGAAGAATATAATTTTATTTATATGCATTTACTTTCTAATATATTTGAATTTCATTCCAAATCAAATGTCAGTTTTTTCTAAAAATGAAGATTTAGTTGATTGGTTTCATAAATATAAAAAGTCTAATATTTCAGTTACTGAAGGATTTCATCAAAAAGTAAAATATTATTTGTATAACACATAGTATACCCATTCAAATGGCATCTATATTTTTTAAATGATACAAATATATAAGAAATCGATATATATTGAATATTAATTAAAGTCTTTATTTCAACCATTACATTTTATAATATTTGATATAAAATATATAAATTATATATTATAATTATTAAATTAATTATTTATTAAGATAAATATAAATTTATTTTATTTTATTTTTTATTCAATTTAGTTGTACGACCTTTATTTATTCTCTCAATATTTTATTACAATTTTATTAATAAACATAGAAACTTTTCATAAGAATTGAATCAAATAATCGTAAAAAATAATAATTTTATAACTAATATTTTGCGTTTTATAATTAATGAACTATGATTTTTTTTATTTTTTATTATTATTTAATGCAATTAAATTATTGATATCTAAGTTAATTCAAGAAAACATAAATATTTAATAAAAGTTTTTCTCTTTTTTTTGATTTTGGCATTT
The DNA here is from genome assembly GCA_039105265.1 of Tritrichomonas musculus. Taxonomy (NCBI): domain Eukaryota; phylum Parabasalia; order Tritrichomonadida; family Tritrichomonadidae; genus Tritrichomonas; species Tritrichomonas musculus. Next base: position 1,570,619 of record JAPFFF010000034.1, on the reverse strand, counting down.
TGCACCAATAAAATTAATAATATAAAGTAAAATCAACATTTCTCAAAAATGAGCGCATAACCAATATATTCCGTTCTCAACTGAATAATTCAGATTAAGCCAAAACATATACATAAAATATAAGAAAATTTAACGAGCGAATTTTTAAATATTCTACTTTTTTGCAAAAAAATTCATTTTCAAATTCTAAAATCTTCATTATTTTTACATATAAAACAAAGAACAAAATTTTAAATCTCACAATAAATTATAGTATTAAGAAATTACCTTTATTATTTTAAATATCTGGCATATATTTTAAATTGAGTAAAAATATCAAGATATTAGAAAAAAAATTTTTAACATTTTTCTCTCAGCAGTATGTGGCACCTGGTATACACTTTATTTATTACAATCTCATCATACAGACAAAAAATTTAAAATAGCATTTTCGTATTAAAATACACCTAACGAAACCCCACTCTTTATCAACACCGGCGAGCGAAATTCAATTTCACTATACGGAGGTCATACTACAGCTGCTGTCATCTGCAAAGATGATTCTGTAATGATTCTAAATGAAGGTATGTTCCATACCCCAAATGAGGTTCCACCTATTCTAATTTTACCGAAAGACGAGAAAGCTATTTCAGTTGCCTGTATGGAAGAACTCTTTTACGTTCTCTCAAACAATGGAAAAGTCTACAAATATGTACTTCCACCCGAAATTCCACCATATCCCTTAGTTACAGAGATTGATGAGCTTAAAAACATCCGCATTGTCCACTTTTTGGTCGCGGAATAAACGAAAGTGGAAGGATTGGAATTTCAGCGCATTCAAAAAAATTCCACTTTTTCAGAGATCACAGAATTGAAAGACTACAAAGTCCGCGTTGCATTAGCAGGTGCCTACCACAGTCTTTTCTCAACCACTAAAGGACGTGTTCTTGCTTGCGGGGTCAATTTTGATGGTGAATTACTTTTGGATTCGGGACCAAGTAATGTTGACGTTTTAACACCCGTTAAAACTTCAGTTCACCATAGAGCAACTCTTGGTATAACTAAATTTTTACATCGACACTTTTCGTCGATTGTATGCCGCCACCAAACATGCCTAATTACGTAAACAAAGGGAAATTGCCAATAACATTATCAATAAACTTTAAACAAACATTAATAAGACCAAGTTGTTTAAATAAACAAGCAGCTAAATAACGTTCATTTTCAAGAATTGATTTTGTTGCATCATTTAATCTTATTCGATTTTTCTTTGCTGTCTTTAAATAAAGAATATCTAAAAGTTTCTTTCCTCTTGTAACATGATCTTCTTTTGCATTTATAAAATCTTTAAGAAAAGATTTCTTTAATTCATCAGAAAAAGCAGCATCGTTATCTGTATCAAAACTAATTCCCCATGAAATTCCACGTGTTAAAAATCATCGAAAGAAAATATTCAATTATTTGATGAAATTCTTATTACAAAATTTTTAATAAAATTTTATATACAGTATTTTAAAACTAATTCCCCATGAAATTCATTCTGCAGCTTCAAAATATTAATAAAATTTAAAATTTTGTATCCATATATTCTCCTATTACATTTCAAAATAGGAGGTAGCGCACTCACTCTCCCCAGTAATCCTGACTTTCCTGCGTCCTCAAATTTATTCCAAACAGCTTCTCCATAAAGTACACATGGGTACTTTTTCTATCATACAAGAATGTTAGGTACGAGTCACTTTGAAGCTGAATGCAACCCTATGATTTCACCTGTCATTGCATTTTCAATTGCATTATCATCAATTGTTGGTCCATCAAATGATTATTCAGGTGAAGATTAAAATAATTTATGTTTTAAGAATAAATGATATTTTTTTAAGGTTAAATAGTCATATCATGAAAGAATAAAAATAATTGATTTTGGCAATTCTGAGTAATTATTCATATAGACATATAATTATTTAAAATGTGTAAAATATGAAGGGCATTTTGGAATTAAGTAAAGTGAAAATATTATTTAAATACAGAAGAAAATAATAATATCAAAGAAAATACGTTCGTATATGTTAATATAGTATTTAAAACTGTTTCTGCATCATGGGCATTGTTATTTTGAATACAACTTTTACATTCTTGACACAAAGCCTCATCGTTACAAATGTTGCAGCAAATGACTCTTCAATAGTCTCTTTAATTAATGCATAGCCTTCAATCGAAGGTAATGATGATGGAATTGAAACCTGAACTAATGATTCACATCCATCAAAAACTTGTTTTTCTATCGAGGTTACAGAAGTGATGCCAATCACAGTTTATACACTATATGAAATAATGTAATTTATAATATTTAAATGAAATTTTAAAAAAAAACTTCACAATTAAAAAATATTATTATATTTTTTTATTAATAATATTTTGTAATTTGTTATTGTTCGTTTTTAACAACATTAACATATTTTTGTATAGATAATAAATATATCCTATAAATATCTTCAGGTAATAAATAATGAAAATTCAAATTATTCAATTAAAATTCAAAATGACCGTTAACTCACTTAAATTGAATGCTTTTGAATGTAAAATTTTCAAAAAATACCATTAATTCAAAATAAATTTTTCATCAAATAATGAGCAAAGCAAGTGCAAAAAGTTTTGATCAAGGACAGCATTTTGATATTACGGATAATGGAGATTTTGAAAATGATGATTTAGTTAAATTTCAACATAATTCAAAGACAATTAATTTTTATTATTCTCAATTAACAAAATATTCCAAACGTATTCGAGATTCATACTTATTTTCAGATGTTATCAATCAGCTTCCTCAAGATATTCGTAATTTTCAAGAAGAATATCAGCTTTTACCTGAGAGCGTCGAATATTTTTTTCAATTCTTACATAAAGATTACAATATTGAGGAAGATTTGGCATTAACATATATCCAATGCATCGATCTTCTTAAAATCTCCAAATTTTTAGAAATCCGAAAACTTTCGTTCAATCTCAACCAATATATTAAGTCGCATAACATTGATGTTGACTTTGTTATCCAAATGATCGAATATGAATACAAAACGCAAGAAGGCGCGAATAGGCAGGATATAGGAATTAGTGATGAAGTGGAAATCTTGCCAATTGACAGAATAAACGAGTGCTTCGCAAACGAAAGATTCAGACGGTTGCCAATACAAATTATTTATCGAGTCATCAAGCAATGCCCGCCCGACTCGATGGACAGCGACAAACTTTTTGATATTATTGTTAGCTCACTCAGCAAATTTTGCGTTTTGTTCACGTTTTTGGATCTTCGAAAACTTTCAGAGGATCGTCTTGAAGAACTGTGCAGAATGCATTCAAAATCAAATGAAAACACGCTGCACTGCTACGATTACTTAAAGTGCAACTTAAACCTCATAAACAAAATCAACGATCGTAAGAAAAATCTTGAACAAATGAATGCAGAACAGCAAAACAAACTGATCGATTTGGAAAACTTGCTTCAAAAACAAATTAGCGACTCAGAAAAAGTGAACAGTCAACTGCAAAGTAAATTGGATGACTCAGAAAAAGTGAACAGTCAACTGCAAAGTAAATTGGATGACTCAGAAAAAGTGAACTGTCAACTGCAAAGTAAATTGGATGACTCAGAAAAAGTGAACAGTCAACTTCAAGGCCAATTGGATGACTCAGAAAAAGTGATCACTGAGCAACAAGACAAAGTGAGAGATTTGGAATCAAAGATAGAGTTACTTCAGAATCAAGTGAATGACTCTAACAGCGTGAATGCTGAACAGCTAAACAAGATAAAATCATTAGAAAAGCTAGTAACTCAGCTGCAGAATCAAATAGAAAAATCAGAGAAAGAACATAAAAAGCAGTTCTTAATCGACGGCCAAATTGTCGCCCGTGTGGAAAAAGGGCTGCTGATCAACGCAGAGATAAATTTGAAGAGTGAACGTGGAACACTTGACACGTCCAAAAGCAAAGTTATCGTTAGCACCAGTGATGCGAAAAGTCTTGGAAGTGAAGCGTATGAAAAAGGCGAAGCAATCACATCACTTCACACGAAAACGACATTTGCACGTGGGTCGGGCACGTACTACGTGAGATGCATCGCGTTTAACAGCGATGGCGAATCAAAGGAAATCGTGAGCAACCCAGTGACAACGACTTTAAGCAGTTTCGCATTCGATTACGAAGGACGAAAAAGGCCGGCAACAGTTTCACTTCCGCGAGGCGAGTACAAACTGGAAGTCTGGGGCGCAAAAGGAGGCGACTCAACTGGCAACGGTTATAATGGTTGTGGTTTTCGAGGCAGCCAAACAGCTAAAGGAGGTTTAGGCGGTTATTCACGGGGAATTCTGAGCCTGCCCAAGAACGAGACTGTTTACGTTTACGTCGGTGAAGAAGGCCGGCCATCGAATTCGTCTGACGGTTCGATTACAGAAGGAGGCTTCCCTGACGGCGGTGGAACAAGAACGGGCCACCGTGATGGTTACACGACTGTGCCAGGCACAGGAGGCGGTTCGACATCAATTCGAATCGGAAGTGACACAGAATACAACCGGGTGATTGTCGCTGGCGGAGGTGGCGGAGCAGGCGGCTGTTCCCACTATGCTAAACCTGGCGTTTTTGGAGGAGGCCTGAATGGAGGCAACTGCACCTATTGGCAGTCACTCACGAGCCAGGGCGCCGGCACCCAGGCGGGCAGCACGCGCGGCCGCGGTTTTGGCAGCGACGGAGATCCGGGCAGGTTTGCCTGTGGCGCCGACGGCAAATACAGGCAGGGATGCGATTCAGGAGGAGGCGGAGGCGGCGGCTGGTACGGAGGTGGAAGTGGCGGAATCGGAAATAGCTCTGGTGCTTCAAGTGGCGGCGGTGGATCAGGCTGGACATTCACCAAGTCTAGCATGGAAGCGTGGGAGAAAGGCGACCCTTCTAAGGCATCACGTTTTGCTCTAGGCGGCCAGTACTACTTGAAAGACGCTGCGTGCGTTGGGGGTGACCAAGAATTCCCTCGCAAGGATGGAAATGGAAATGAAAGAGGCCACAGTGGTAACGGTTTTGCAAAAATCACACCAATGTGAAATTCAAGAAAACATGTAAACTCTTGTTATTGTTATTTACAAATGCAAGAGTTATTAAAGTGAAGTGACATTAACGTAAAATTTTATTTTTGCAATTTTAAATCATTCTAATTAATATTTTTACTTGTGAATTTATCAAAGCTCTTCTTCATGACACATTATCAATACTGGTGTCATTAAAATCGATTTTTCACAAGGTAAATATAGTAATGGATTTAATAATGATATATTAACGGATAAATTTTAAAATAGTTGTACTTTTGTGAGGAGACTTCAAAAAGTGGAAAATCCTCAGAAAAAATCTAGGCTTTTGTGTCCAAACGAGTTTGTATTCAAAAAGTATCCGGTACTCTCCTATTATATTGCTTCGTTCTCTCAATTTTCTGAGGCCTCTCAAATTTAAAATAAGTTTATTTTAGCAAAATAATCACCTATCAAAAAATTCAATGGATTCAAAAATTCAAAGAATGAAAAAAATAAAAAATAAAAAATAAAAAAGATATCAAAGATACCAAACTCCACTAATAAAATAAAATCAGTCAATTCAGTGATTATATCTGAAACATCATCTATTTCCAAGTAATATTGCTATTTGTACTTGCAAAATAAGATCCATTTCCAACGATCATTTTGACATTCTACTAAATTCGACTAAAACGAGCAACATTAACTAATAATGAACGATATAAAATGATATAATATATTATATGATTATTTATTCTTATTTATTCGTACTCCTTACTATAAATTTATTGAATCTTATTTCCAAATTCATTATTTTTTCATTTTTTCGTTATAATAACTAACAATACACAATATTATATGATGTAATATGCAATAGGATTGTTATTTCTTATTCTTTCGTTCTCCTTACTATAAATTTATTGAATCTTATTTCCAAATTCATTATTTTTTCATTTTTTCGTTATATTCACTAACAATACACAATATTATATGATGTAATATGCAATAGGATTGTTATTTCTTATTCTTTCGTTCTCCTTACTATAAATTTATTGAATCTTATTTCCAAATTCATTATTTTTTCATTTTTTCGTTATATTCACTAATAATACACGATATTATATGATGTAATATGCAATAAGATTGTTAATTCTTATTCTTTTGTTCTCCTTACTATAAATTTATTGAATCTTATTTCCAAATTCATCATTTTTTCATATAGTCGTCATATTAACTAACAATGAACAATATAAAATGATATAATATATGATATTATTATTTATTCTTATTTATTCGTTCTCCTTGTTAAAAATTCATTAAATCTTTTTTTTAAATTTAATATCTTCAAGTTATTTCATTAAAATATCTAATAATATATGAAACCCTATGATATAATCTGTTATTATGATGTCACAAAGCTTTTATTTATTTTCTGCTTATTTCTTTCTATTCATAATATTTTTATATAATTTTGAAAAAACTCATTGAATTATTTCAATAAATGAAGTATTAAAAAAATGCTCTTTAATCTCTAGCTTATAAAAATAAATTGAACTTTCATATATTCATGAAACAAATGATGAAATCTTTTATTTTAAGTATTCAAAATTATTATATGATTTTCAGTCAGTGTTCTGTTAAAATATTATTCTAACATTTTTCCTAAATGATTTTTTAATGACAAATACGGTATGAATAGTTTCAGATACTAAATACACTAATTCTATCAGCATTATCATCCATTTCATCATTGATCACAATTATTTACATCATTATTATAACAAGTTATATCATTATTCTAGATTATTTCTTCATCAAACAACTTATACAATCATTATTTTTATTCATAAGAGTAATGCTATAGATGGAAAAAAGGAATTATATCCCTGCTATCAAAAGTTAACTCTATTTATATCCTTAACCAGTATAATTCAATTACAGTTATATATCCATATCCATTATAATTTCATTTCTAAATCATATCCCTTTAAGCATTCTCTTACCTAAACCTTTAATAACTATTTTTACAGCAGTATGCACTTAATTAAGCAATCCAAATTGTTAATATCATCAGCTCTTGCACTTATTAATGTGCCTTTATCGATTTCTTTTGTTATTTCAATAAAAACTATATGTGTCAATATTAAGTGTGCTTCAATTATTTAAAGGAAGTTATAGATTCTTTATTTCTTTCATATTAATCTTTAATTAAATCACCAAAATATTTAGAATTAATGCTGTCTATTGTAATAATTACACTAACATTATCATACATAGCTTTGTTAAACTCTTTAAATGCATTATCATTGACTCATAACGATTATATAATGCTTGATATAAAACATTTATTTTATGTTAACTATATCCATAATAGAAAAAACTTATGGAAATCGCGTATACATATTGAAATCATTCATTTAGTCACTAAAATCATTGTTTTAATCACTAAAATAACACATTAATCACTGATATCATTCATATAATCATTGAAATTGTTCATTTAATCACTAAAATAACACATTAATCACTAAAATCATTGTTTTAATCACTGAAATAACACATTATTTAATGAAATTATTCATTTTATCACTGGTATCATTCATTTAATCACTGAAATCATTGTTTTAATCACTAAAATAACACATTAATCACTAAAATCATTCATTTTATCACTGATATCATTCATTTAATCACTAAAAATATTCATTTTATCACTGGTATCATTGTTTTAATCACTGAAATCATTCATTTCATCACTGATATCATTCATTTAATCACTGAAATCATTGTTTTAATCACTAAAATAACACATTAATCACTAAAATCATTTATTTCATCACTGATATCATTCATTTAATCACTGAAATCATTATTTTAATCACTAAAATAACAAATTTATAAGACATTAATCAACGTAACCATTCATTTATTCATTGAAATCTTTAATTTAATCGCTAAAATCATACATTTTTGTATGTTTTCCATAACAGATTGGTGCTTTTTTTGATAAACTTCATTTTTCTAATCTCTTTTTTTAATTAAAATTGATGATAAATATAATGGTAAATCTTTATTTTTGAACTTTTTGGATTTTTTACTCTCAATTTTTTTGAATGCTTATTTGTCATAATATCTTTATAATTTTACTATTTAAGAAGTAAGTATTCGAGGTTTTTATACCAATAAACACCATTTCACAGCATTACAGGCATTATATGTTCAATAAAGAAGAAGAAAAATAAACTTCTATTTGCAATTTCCAATTTTTATTAAAATCGTTGTCTAAATTTCCCTTATTTCCTGCTTTTAAGAGCATAATGCTGGTATTACCGATCCAATAAAAAAAATTGAGAGCAAAAGATGAAAAAGAAACCAATATTTAGCTTCAAATTTTGAAGATATATATGATCACAATTCTCACAAAAAGAACACAAATACGTCCAATGCGCTTTCACTCTTAACTAATAAACCTAATTATTGTATTTTATCACAAAATTGGTGCAAAACGATATATTTTTTTGCTCATTAAACACCAATAATTGCTTTTCTTATTCAATGCATATACTCATAGTTTATACTAGATGAAATACTGCATATTTTAATGCATCTAAATTTTCTCACCCAAAGAAATGCTAATTATTATTTCATGATTTTTTTTTCTCAACAGAAAAATCTTAATAAATTCTATTTATGTATATTAAAATATTTATAGTTTCTTCTTTTAGTATTTTATTTACTTATTTTCATGCTTTTTTGCTTTTTTGAAAAAATCCAAATTGAGAGGAAAAAATCTAAAAAGTTCAACTATTTGTGAACAAATATACAAAGAAAAAAATTGAGGGGAAAAAATCTAAAAAGTTCAAAAAAAAATATTTACCAATATAATTTATTTATAAAAAACTTCTTTTTCAATAATCTTTATTGCAAATGTAAACTATATATTTTAAGTTGGAAACCATATTTCAATATGAATTATAAAGTTTTTATTTGAATAAAAAAATATATAACAAAAATTATAATATTTGTTATTTCATTTCAAAAATTTGTTATTTAATTTGGTTCTTATTAAGATAACTTAGTTTTTAGAAATCGAATATCATAAATGAAAAAGTTTGAAATTTTTCTATTAAATGTTTAAATGACGTTAATTCTTAATATAATTTTATATGAATCAATCAATAGTTAATGCGTTTGAAAATCAATCTCAAAATCTTGTTGGATTATATATATTTTGTTCAAACAAAAACAATATGTTTTAATTATTTCGCGAATTAAATATAATTGAAGATTCTTGCCAGTGTCCTAAATGCGAAGCAGAAACATCAAATATACATAACTCTAGTATTACATATTTCAATCTGCTACGCTATTGCACTCAATGTCACATTCATTTTTCATTATTTCACAAAACAATACTTACAAGAGCCCACATCGATCCTCCCACCTTTCTAGCATTAGCATATTGCTGGACTCATCGATACTCTCTCAAAGATACCTGTGCTGAATGTAATGTAAGCAAAGATACAGTGACAAACTTTTTTACGGCATTTAGAGACTCGGTTATCGAAGAAATAACTGAAGGACCTCAAGAACAAATTGGTGGATCAGACATGAATGTTGAGATAGATGAAACAGTAATTACTCACCGGAAATATGACAGAGGACGCCAATTGAAAACAGTTTGGGTTTTCGGTGGAATCTGTAGAGAGACCGATAAAGCTTTTGCGCTGGTAGTTGAAGATCGAACTGCACCGACTCTCAATGATCAAATATCAAAACACATCGCAGCAGGTTCCATCATTCATTCAGACACCTGGGCTTCTTACCAACAAATCGAAAACATCCCAAACAAAAACTTCACTCACTTTTCAGTAAATCATTCTAAAAATTTTGTTGACCCCGAGATCGGTTCGCACACACAACATATCGAAAGGATGTGGAGAGAACTCAAATTTAAAAAGCTGATGTCGTGCGGAATAAGCTCATTGGATGCTCAAGGATATGTTTTCGAATATATCTGGCGTCGAAACAACTTAAAAGGACTTTCAAGAGGACAGAAACTAATAAAACTATTAAGGACAATAGGAAAAACAAGTTACACATAAAAAGATCAAGGTTTAGTAAAAACAAATTGAATTCTAATTATCTTTTTTTTTCTTTAAAACAGTTTTTTTTTTTTAATTTCAATTGAATTTGTATTAGTTAAATCTTTTTTGTAGATATTATTCTTTATGGATACAAGTTGATCAAAATACAAATATTTGCTATTGAAATAAAACAGTAAATGGATAAAATGCATAAAAAATCGAGTTTAATAACAATGAATTAACCATTATTCGTATATTTATAAAGAAAACGAGCTGCATTAGTTAATTTGCAAATATTCGTAATTGAATCAAATAGTAAATAGATAAAATGCATAAAAAATCGAGTTTAATAACAATGAATTAATCAATATTTGTATATTTCGAAAGAAAACGAGCTGCATTAGTTAATTTGTAAATATTCGTAATTGAATCAAATAGTAAATGGATTAAATGCATAATAAATCGGGTTTCTACGATGTTTATTTGTAAATAACTGTTACTATGCAGAAATAAATGAGAAAATTACTTGATTTTGAAATGCAAATATACTTAATAATACTTTATCAATTGAAATAATTCAATGAGTTTTTTCAAAATAATATTAATATTATATATTATAAAGAGAAACAAATAAGCAGAAAATAAAAGATTTGCAATATTATTATAACTGATAATACAATTAAGTATTATATATTGTTAGTTACTATAACGAAAAAATGAAAAAATAATGAATTTGGAAATAAGATTCAATAAATTTATAGTAAGGAGAACAAAAGAATAAGAATTAACAATCTTATTGCATATTACATCATATAATATCGTGTATTATTAGTGAATATAACGAAAAAATGAAAAAATAATGAATTTGGAAATAAGATTCAATAAATTTATAGTAAGGAGAACGAAAGAATAAGAAATAACAATCCTATTGCATATTACATCATATAATATTGTGTATTGTTAGTGAATATAACGAAAAAATGAAAAAATAATGAATTTGGAAATAAGATTCAATAAATTTATAGTAAGGAGAACGAAAGAATAAGAAATAACAATCCTATTGCATATTACATCATATAATATTGTGTATTGTTAGTTATTATAACGAAAAAATGAAAAAATAATGAATTTGGAAATAAGATTCAATAAATTTATAGTAAGGAGTACGAATAAATAAGAATAAATAATCATATAATATATTATATCATTTTATATCGTTCATTATTAGTTAATGTTGCTCGTTTTAGTCGAATTTAGTAGAATGTCAAAATGATCGTTGGAAATGGATCTTATTTTGCAAGTACAAATAGCAATATTACTTGGAAATAGATGATGTTTCAGATATAATCACTGAATTGACTGATTTTATTTTATTAGTGGAGTTTGGTATCTTTGATATCTTTTTTATTTTTTATTTTTTATTTTTTTCATTCTTTGAATTTTTGAATCCATTGAATTTTTTGATAGGTGATTATTTTGCTAAAATAAACTTCTTTTAAATTTGAGAGGCCTCAGAAAATTGAGAGAACGAAGCAGTATAATAGGAGAGTACCAAGTATCCAATGGATACTCATTTTTGTTCGTTATTTTTTGAGAGAATTTGAGGATCCAAAATAGCCAAAATGGACACTTTAATTCAATCTTGGATACACCTTTCAATTTTCATTGATTATTTTGAATGTATATTTCGTTTGACCAATTATATCGCTCCAAATTTACATTGAATTTTATTTTTTATTTCAAATGTTGATCTTCTTGGTCAAAATCATTCTTAGTGAATTTGAAAAGTTTATAATTCATATTTGAGAGGTTTTATAAAAATTAAGAATAGTATGTGTTTAAGGCATTTATTATTGCTTTTTTTCTGATATTAATGAGATTATTAAAGTAAAAATAAAGTATCCAATAAAAAATTTTTTGGATACTTCAACTCAAATCTTTGAATAAAATACTAAATAAAAAAGCAGTTTTGTGTCCACAAAAAGTGACAGCTTTTTACAAAAAGTCGAAAAAGGACACTCAGTTCACTGGATACAAAAGCCTAGGAAAAAATAATCTTAAATAAATGCTGGATAAAATAAAATCTTTTTATATTTTTGCATAATTTTTACCGAAGCTACATACCGCCTAGCAGGCGTCGAGCGAGGTTGAGCGAAGCGAAGCCGAGTCGAGACCCCGCGGCTGGCGGTAAGAATCGGTAAAAATTTTGTAACCTAAAAAGATTTTTTTTTTTGCATTTTATTTAGATTATTTTTTCTGAGGATTTCCCACTTTTTGAATTACTCTCTCAAAAGTACAACTATTCTAAAATTAATCCATATTAACAACACTGCACAAATAAAGTTTAAAAAAAAAGTTTTGATAAAAAAAGGGAAATCGGAATTGACACTAATCAGATTTGGCCGGACGGTTATAAGTCAATTTTCACCTTCCATCATCGTCCAAATATAAAATATTCTGGATAACAGCATTAATGACAGCTCCTCCTCAATAGTTATTCGGAACAATATGCTTTTGAATCCACAATCACTCGCCGAGCTTCATTCTGCATTGCATGGAACTGTATCATTGCTGTTATCTTAGGTAGTCCACCACTAAACATGCAAATATATAAATATGAGTGACAACTAAAAATGAATTATGGGCTGGTTTTGTAAAATATTTTTATGTTTGAATAATTCTTTTTTTAACTATTTTCACTTTTTGAGAAAAAATTTTATATCGTTTATAAATTTTCTTCTTTTATTTTATAAAATGAAAACAGCCCCTAATTTAAGCATGGAAAAGTACAGAAAAAAGGAATTTATTGGAGAAGGTGCTTATGGTAAAGTATTTAAAATTGAAGATCGGCGCACAGACGAAATATATGCAGCCAAAATAATTAATTTCCAAAATATTCCTGCCGCTCTCATTGAAAACGAAATTTCAAATCTATCAATGATCAATTATCCCACCGTTGTACATTTTATCGGATACAGCCTAAAAGGTTTTGATGGAGATCCATCTCCAACCGTGGTAACCGACTTTCTTACAGGCGGATCACTCGACAAAATACTTGAAAAAGAGCGAACAGGTAATTCTCCAGTTAATTGGTCAGCCACGTCCAGATACATAATATTATTTGGACTTTCTATCGGCATGAACCATCTCCACAAAGTTAAAATTATTCACAGAGACCTCAAACCTGCTAACATCCTTTTGAACGAGAATCACTACCCAGTCATCTGTGATTTCGGCTTTTCCAAATCTTCGGATAAAAGGTTGAGCCAATTTAAGCTCCATACCGACTTAGGAACGCCTTTTTATCGAGCTCCAGAGATTTTAACTGGTTCTTACGACTTCAAGATTGATATTTACTCGTTCTCGCTTGTAGCCTTCGAGCTAATCACGCTTAAAGAACCGCCGTTTGATCTTTTGAATTGTTTGGCAGAAATAAACGGCAAAGAAAACCAGAAATTCATAAAAAGATGCTACTCGAGGCGTCCAGAGAAGAGGCCGACCTTCTATGAGATATGCGACTTCATCACGAAGAAAAGTTTTACTGAATGTTTCGGCGAAATTGATCTGATTGAAATGCTGAACTTTTTCGATTTTCTCGACGAAAATGATGCCAATCTTGATGGTGATGAATTGTATTTCATCGGGCGTTTCTGGCTCGAGCATAATAAAAGTGAAGCTGAACATTATATGAAAAAATCAGCTGAAAAAGGAAAAATTGATGCGATGCTCGCGTATGCAGAAATGCTCGACAAAGGAGAAGGTGTCAGAGTTGATAAAGAAAAGGCCCAACATTATTATAAAATGGCGTCTGATAGCAGGCATAAAGCCGAAAGAAAAAAGAAGCATAAAAAATCAGCAAAATCAAAAAAAGAAGCATTGCCAATTGAGCCAGAAAAGCACAAATCGCCTGATGGCATGAAGATAAAAAAGAAAACTTCAAAAAAGTCACCTGTAATGCGGGCTTCGCCAGGAGCCGGTGATGATCATAACGATGCAAAGCCACCTAATATTATGATGGGAAGAAGATTTCCACCATTTGGTGAACCAGAAGAGCACAAATCACCTGATGATACGAGAAGGAAAATTGCAACTTTGAAGAGGGCATCTGCTTCACCAGGAACAGGTGATGCGCATAAATGTGCCAGCCCGCCTGATTTTATGATGGGAAGAAGATTTCCACCATTTGATGAGCCAGAAGAGCACAAATCACCTGATGGCATGAAGATAAAAAAGAAAACTTTGAAGAGGGCATCTGCTTCACCAGGAACAGGTGATGCGCATAAATGTGCCAGCCCGCCTGATTTTATGATGGGAAGAAGATTTCCACCATTTGGTGAACCAGAAGAGCACAAATCACCTGATGGCATGAAGATAAAAAAGAAAACTTCAAAAAAATCACCTGTAATGCGGGCTTCGCCAGGAGCCGGTGATGATCATAACGATGCAAAACCGCCTAATATTATGATGGGAAGAAGATTTTCACCATTTGGTGAGCCAGAAGAGCACAAATCGCCTGATGGCATGAGAAAGAAAATTGCAACTTTGAAGAGGGCATCTGCTTCACCAGGAACAGGTGATGCGCATAAATGTGCCAGCCCGCCTGATTTTATGATGGGAAGAAGATTTCCACCATTTGATGAGCCAGAAGAGCACAAATCGCCTGATGATACGAGAAGGAAAATTGCAACTTTGAAGAGGGCATCTGCTTCACCAGGAACAGGTGATGCGCATAAATGTGCCAGCCCGCCTGATTTTATGATGGGAAGAAGATTTCCACCATTTGATGAGCCAGAAAAGCACAAATCACCTGATATTGTTCCCGTTGCTGATGCTGCTCCGCCGAAGGTTAAAGTTCCAACAAAAAGTCCTCCAAGGAAGCCCAAGCCAAACGTTTCTAGACCCATATTGGTAGTTGATATTACAAGAACCAAAACGATGCCAAAAAATGATGAAAGCGCTCCAAAAATAAGCAAAAATTCTACAATATTCAGATCAGTTGACTACATTGTTTACATCTTAGATGAGCCAAGTTTGACAGCTGAAATTACATATTCGCCCGAAGCGAAGGGAGATGTCTTTATCAAAGCATTTGTCAGTTTTAATGGCAATGAATATAAAGTCATCGGAATCAGAGACAAAGCTTTCTATGGAGCATCAATCAAATCGCTTTCTTTTTCAGAAAATTCATATGTGAAAAGCATCGGTGCTAGCTGCTTTTTGAATTCAACTATTGAATCCTTTTCAATTCCTAAAAGCCTCACCGAGTTCGATAACGAATGGTGCAATGGTGCTGATAAGTTAAACAAAGTTGAAGTTGATCCTAGAAACACCAAAATCTTTGCTTTTTTCAGCATGTTATTCGTTCAAGATGAAGGCAAATTGATTTTTGCACCTAGAGATTCAGAAGGGGAAATCATGATACCAGATGAGCTCACTTACATTGGCGTTTGTTGTTTCCAAAATGCAAATGATATTCGCTCGTTGATTTCTGTTAATTCTTCATTGGAAGTCATTGATTCTTACGCCTTTTATGGATGCAGAAATCTCGAAAAGGCATCAATCAAGTCAGACAAATTAACTGTAAAGAAATCTTGCTTTGCATTCTCAAACAAGCTCACTTCTGTTGAGTTCAATTGCAAGCATTTGTCCCTTCATCATAGATGCTTTGAAAACTGCTCCTCTTTGAATTCAATCTCGTTTTTGAATTTGGAAGATATTACATTGCAGTCCTACGTCTTCAACGAGTGCAACAGTCTCTCCAAAGTCAACATAAACAGCGGATCGCTTATAAAACTAGACGATAAAAGCTTTTTCGGCCAAAGTTCGATCAAATCCATTCGACTCTCTGCGCAATCAATTGAATACCCGAATAATTTCGAAATTAAATGCAATTCATTGATCGAGATTTGGTTTGAAAGCAAGAAAGGCCTCGTACTAAGCCAGAGCATGTTTTACAGATTGCAGCAGCTGAAAAGCGTGAAAATTAAGACAGAAGGCACAATTAAAATGAAGCAGTTTTGCTTCGTAGACATGAATAATCTTGAAACAGTTGAAGTTACTGGGGACGAAATTGAAATGGAAACTTACTGCTTTTATAATTGCTCTTCATTGAGCACTTTCATATTGCAGAGCAACAAACAAATCACTCTGGATTCACAAAACATTTTTAACACATACAAATCATTGAGAAAGATTGAACTCACTTCATCGTCTTCTTTAACAATTGATGATTATTTCTTGGAAAATGCAGCTTCTCTCACTGATGTCCGTCTAAGCGGACAAGGCTTGACAATCAAGGCAAATTGCTTCAGTGGATGTCAAAAACTTGCCAACTTTTCTATCATAAAAACAGGTGATATTTCTATCCAACAAAACCAATTCATAAACTGCAAAAAGCTGGATAAAATTACAATCGAGATCAATAATTCAGATCATTTGGAATCCAAAGTTGACTTTGGAGTGGACTGTTTCTCAAGAGCCAATGATTTGAAGGAAATTATTATATCTGGAAATATTATAACTGCAAACTTCCACGGTGATAGCGATGAAACAAAATTCTTTGCTTTTGTTAGAAATAAGGATATTGCGTCTTATTTCAAAGAATAGAAAATTTATTGAACATTTAGGTTGATATTTATTTAAATTTATTTTGTTTTAATTAATATTTAAAGGATATTATTTTTTAATTTATATATATATAAATTATTATTGAAATAATTATTTATTTATAAAATGTTAGTATGGGTATATTCATGTTTTAAAAAAATGTTAAATTTCTTTGAAATATTGAATATGCATTCAATTTTTTTTTTGTACTTAAGTATTTATATTCCGATCTATTAATAATTTTTTTATTAGAAAAATTAAAATTGCTTTTAAAAAAATTTTTTTTATAGTTTTATTCAACTTTTTGAATATTTTAAAAAAATCGTTAAAAATATAACTTTTGAGAATGGAAATAAATTCATCTCTTGCTTCTTCTCCATTCTCTTCTAGCTCAAGTCATGAAAATGAATCTTTTAATTCATTTACATCTTTACAATATCAAGGACTGGCCAAACCGCACTATTTAAAAAATTTTCGAAATGATTTGATTCAATTATCGAATTATATTTATTCCATTTCTCCTCCGTTTTACATAATCCATGATATAATGTCTATTTTTCGTATTTTACAATTTGTGCTTCCATGCTTACTTCCTGGCTATTTTAATTTGTGGAAAAAAGGAAGCGTCGATCATATAACAATTAATGTTATATCAGTTTTATGTTACATTATGCCCCCTACTTCAATTTTTTCAGGTACACATGTGTTATTAATTATATATATCATTATTCAATTTTTCATTATTTTAATAGTTATAGTATCGACATTTTATTTCAAAAAATATGCGAAATTACCGGAAATTTTACCGCCTTTTATTTCTTTTTACCACTATACCTTTGGCTATTTTTTTCATCCAATAATAATATTTTACATTTTCCAAACCATTTCATATCTAACCAGCGAAGATACGCGAAATCAAATACAGTTATGGAGATTTATTATTTTATCTTTTTTATCTTTTATTTGCATGTTCATTAATTTTTATTTTATGTATATCACACTTACCCAAACGTTGACCATAAAGCCCAATTCATTATTATCAGTCATTTCGCCCCCGCAATTATTTATCTTTGCTTCAACCATTTTTACGAATGTTTTTTTTGGTATTGGTGTGAATTTAAGCAAAATTGCGCAAATGGTGTGTTTTTCATTGAATATAATTCTATACGGTTTGACGGTTTTTTCAGTTTACTCATTTGGAGGCTTTATCAAGCCATTTGTGTCAGGTCTTATATTGTCATCATCGATAACGGGTGCTTTTTTCACACTTTTTGACTTGATTTTTCTTATCGTTGACAAAAAGTGCTCACTTGTCAATTTTTTCTCGTTTGTGATCATCTTTGTTCTGATGTTAATCATTTGCGTATTGAGGAGTAGGTTGAGCCAAGTTGCCTACATTCAGACACTCGATGCGATCCAAATGAACAACGACCTTTTCGGCCATATAAAAAATCCGAATCAGTTTCTTTTGCTCGTTGTTTGTGGGATGAAATTTGCGCACCCGAGCATCATTGATTTGACCTTTTTTCACCAAGGCATAGAAAGGTGGAATAAGAACCAATTTGTGTTCTTGGTTTACACCAAGTTCATTGCTATTTATCCCGAGGAATCAACAACTCTTAAGTACATCTTCAACCATATAAAAGTGAAAAAATTGAAAGGATACACAATCAATGTAATTCGTGACCAAACAAAGCAAATTATGAAGCAACGTGAAGCAGGACTAACCTCTGAATTACGCAAAAAACTCAACCAAATAAAGAAGCAGAATCAATCAGCCAAGCATAAACTTGGCCATGTTTGGGATGTTGTTATTCGCCGTAATTTGGGTGAAATAGAAATTGCTACTAAGCGTGCATTGACTGCAATGAACCAAACTTTTGCTGACTTTAATCATCTTCTCAGAGAATTTCCAAATAATAGAAACGTGACTCATTTCTATGGAATCTTTTTGAAAGAAGTTATGGCTGACTATTCTTTGGCAAAAGAAATGAGCGATAGAACAAAAGCATTGCTGCCTGGAATCACAATTCTTGAGGACCAAACTCATGACTACGGATTGAAAGCTTTTCCAAATTTACCGAATTCAATCAAAGGCCAAAAAGAAGTCGTGCCAATCGCTTCAACACTAGAAGCAGTCCAATTAATACAGAACTCAAGCGACCTTGATAAAGAGTATCAGAATGATTTGGACGAACTTGCTGGTATTAAAAGAAACATTGAAAATATGACAATTCCAGCGATTTGTGGATCAAAAATCTTTGATATGGTTCTTTCTCTTATCTTTTTAGTTTTGCCTTGTATTGCGGGTTTAATATACGTTAATTTCTATATCAAAAAGTTGACAAAACCGCTTGAATTCATTGATTCACTTTCTTTACTTCGTACTTACGCTTATCAAGTCATCGGATTCTCTCTTCGTTACGTCGGTGAGAGTCTTTCTATTCTTCCGTTGATTGAAGAGCATGAAAAGCCGCCGAATTCATTTGGTGGAAGTTGGGACACCAAAACGCAGCTTAAGTATTTGTTGACTAAGACAACAGACGCAATCCAAGAATTTGGTAATTTTCGGATGTTTGAAGAAGGGAATCATTTGATCAATCAAGCACAGAACCTCATTTTTCAGAACACTGTTTCATACAATTATTATCTTTCACCAACGAATTACACGACGTCGAATATTTCTATTCAAGCAGCCATTTTGGATTTCACAATCCAACAAAGGATGATTCTGGATGCGTATGAAATAACGCCTGCCATTTTAAGTTCTGGAACGATTCTTAATCCACTGAATAACGTGTATCCAATCATCACAAATATAAACACTGCTTTCGAATACATGATATCTTACATTAATGAAAACAATGATAAAATACATAAGATAGCAAAGATTGTCTTAGTAGTGTTAGTGATTGTTTTGTCTGTTCTTCCTTCGCTTGCATTATTCATTGAAGTTAAATGGATCAATTCAAATAAGATTGAAATTTATCAATGTCTTTTTTCATTGCCTAAAAAAGTTGTCTCTGAACTTGCTGAGAATCGAGACTCAAAGAGCAAAGAGAACAAGAACGAAGAAATTAACAAACAAGATGAAAATATACTAAAGATATTTAATTCTGGCGGTTCTGATGAATCATTATCTGATATGATTTTAATGGTAATTGGAACAGTTTTTATTAGTCTTGTTCTTGTTATTAATGTTATTCTTTTTTATTTTTTAATTACTGATTTGTCTAAGATAGTTAAAGATATGGCTCCGCATTTGAACTATTTGCAGGGATCGTATGCAATGTTACTTAGTTCTATTAATTGGCTCAATGTGATCCTTTTTGAGAATAGTGGATATCAAATTCCAACGACTTCTTTTGATGTGTCTTTGAGTAAGATTCAAATTACAATAAATCGAAGTCATGAATTCTATCATTACGCTTGTTGTGGCGGCTCTGAAGAAGATCAAGTTCCTTTTAGAGGCTTCACTGAAGGTGTTAACAAAGCTTCTCAAATAGCCGGACGTAATTGTCTTTCATCACCAAACAAAACAAGAAATTTAAACATGTTAATTAAGTCTTCTTTTACAAGTTTGAAAAAGACACTCGAATGCTTGCCTGTTGACATGACTTACATTTTAATTGATCCGATTATTTTCTATTCAATTTCTCCTTTTCAAAAAGGAAAAGTTGATAGCTTGGATTTCTTGAAAGAAACTTACGGCGAAATTTGGATGAAGTTAATTTCTCCTCTTTATGAACATTTCTTTGAACCTCTTCATGAAACAATAATTCCAACAATTGATCAAGAATTGAATGATAAGAAATATCAATTTGTTTTGCCAATTTCGGTTCTCTTAGTTTTAGGTTTTCTTTTTGAAGTTATTTTTTTCATACAAATATTTGCTAATGAAAAGCACATCAAATCTGTCTTGAAGCTTCTTCTTCATTGTAAACCATCTGTTGTTTTCTCGTCAAATAAAATCATGCAAACTTTATCCGGTGATTTTTCATCACAACAAAATGACACTTTAACGAGCAACACTGAATTCTTTGATACTGTTTTTACTAGTCTTCCGGATGCAATTATGTATGCCAACAATGAAATGATTATCCAAAGTGCAAACAATGCCTGTCAGCACACTTTTGGTGATGTTGACTTAATTGGCAAATCAATCAAAGAATTCTTTCTTTCAAATGAATTCATTGGAAATGTTGCCAATTTGTTTACTTCTGTTAATTCGAATCCCACAGAAGAAATCACATATAAAAAGGACTCTAATTCTGAGACGATCCTTCAAGCAACATCGATGATGGCCAATGGAAAGTTTGTTGTAAGTTGTCGAAATGTTACTCAATCGCATCGTTACAACACGCTCATTTTCGAAGAGAAGCAAAACAGTGACAAACTTCTCTCTACAATTTTGCCGCCATCATTAGTTGAACGAGTTCAAGAAGGAGAGAAAAACATTTCCTTCTCGGTTCAATCTGCATCAATTCTCTTCTCTGACATTGTCAATTTCACACCTTGGTGCGGATCGTTACCGGCTGAAAAAGTCATGAGTACTTTGAATATCCTATTCAAAAGATTTGACTCAATCTTGGAGACAAAACCAACAATGACCAAAATTAAATGTATCGGTGATTGCTACATGGCTGCTGGTGGAATCTTCGCTGAGTTGAATCAGCCTGCAGTGCATGCTAAAGAAGTCGTCTCTTTCGGCTTGAAGTCGATTCAAGAGATAATCTTGATTGACGAGGAAATCAAGCAAAATTTGCAAATAAGAGTGGGCGTGAATACTGGCGGACCAATTGTAGCAGGTGTCCTCGGTATCGGTAAGCCGACTTTCGAAATAATTGGTCCTTCTATTAATAGAGCTCAGCAAATGGAGCACTATGGGGTTCCGATGAAGGTTCATATTTCAATGGACGTGTATGAACTGATCTGCGGACTAAATTTTAAGTTTTGTAATAGAAGACAAATTGAAATCAAAAATGAAATTGTTGAAACTTATTTGGTTGAGCCATGATATTATTATTATTATTATTTGTTGTTATTTATATTAATAAAATTTATCGTCATAACTTCATTATTATTGATATTATTCCAATTTAAGGCTATAATTGAGCCAATTGCTCAGGAAAAAAAAAAAGTAGCTAGGACTCATCAGAATAAAAAAAAAAAATAGTTTGGTTTTGATTAATGAATCAAATTAGTGTATATTTATGGCAGAATTAGTATAAATCATTATTTTTTTCAGCAAAACTGTGTCATAGTTTTGTCCAATTATATATATAAATTTTACTAAATAGAGAATATAGGTTTCTAAGAAAGTGATATATTCAGTAATTTATTGGTTTATTATTATTTTTTACATATTAGCAAAACTTTAAAATAAATCATTAAAAGTTATTCCTAAAAAGATAAGTCACCTTATTTAAAAAGTTCAATGTTTTAATAGAATTCCTATAAAAACACGTTGGAAAGTGACGTATCGTTTTTAAAATAGCTTAAAGAGAAAAAAAAATAGCAATAATTGATTATTTACAAAATCTATCAAAAAATAAATAGTATTAATTTACTTTCATGTAGGATTAAATAATTACTTATTTTAATTAGAATTATATGCAAATACTAAACTGGTATTTAATCCATATAAAATGAAAAAATAAGCTGAAGCAATATTTATTTATATTATATTTTTATATGCTTTAAAGATTAAATAAAAACAGAATTTATTCATTATATAACGCAAAAAACGCAATCTATTAGTTGAACTCAGAATATTTAAAAAGTTTATATTTTAAAAAACAAAAAAATACTTTAGAAAGAAATTCAAATACTAGTTAAATAAAGAATATGAAAATAATGGTGATAATTTAATACTTTTGTTGAAGTGATATGGGGGTTTTTTTTTCAAAATTGAATTTGTAGTTTTCTCTAGAATATTCAATATCTATTGAAAATTTGAGACTTCGGTTAACCAAAGAATTATTACAGTTTTTATAAACAAGAGATGTTTTTGATCCTTGCTTCTTTAGTTTCCTGCAAACGCTTTGCCCTACTTTATGCAGGATCCAATCAATTCTATAACTACCGTCATCAAGCTGATATTTTTACTATTTATAACCAATTGTTAGAACGTGGATATACCTCTAATGATATATCTCTTTATGCTTACAATGATATTGTTAACGATCCATCAAATCCTTACGTTGGACAAGTTTTCCATGCTCTTGATCACAAAGTTAACGTTTACCCAGGCGATCAAGCTGTAAATGTTAAAGGTGAAAGCGTTACTGCTCATATGCTTTATGTTGGCCTTTCTACATTGCCAACATCCCGTAATGATGATATTTTCATCTATTATGATAACCATGGTGGTCCCGGAATTCTCGGAGTTCCTGATGGAAATGGAGAAGATATCACATCTGATCTATTAGCCGAAGCATTTAATAACTGCTCTACAGGTCATCATTACAAACAAATTCTCTTCTTAATTGAAGCTTGCTATGCTGGATCAGTTGCACAAGAAATAACAGCACCAAATGTTGCCATCATTACTGCTGCAAACGATGCTGAATCATCCTATGCAGCTGTTTATGATGAAGAACTTGGTACATTTTTGTCTAATGAATTTTCAAACAACTTTATTGCTTTAATTGACGAATCTCCAGATATCACTGTTGGAGAACTTTATGATACTCTTAAGAAAAATACCAAACAATCTCATGTCTCTTATTATGGTGATGAAACAATGAAATCACAATCACTTTCTACTTTCATTGGAAAACCTTCAACTACAGTGAAGCACAACATTGATAGATCAGCTCTTCAACTAGCCAAACCAAAGCAAGCAACTGAAAAGACTCTCGAATTTCTTTCATCTCATGAAAAAGCATCAATCCGTGCTCGTGCCCGCCTTCAACAACTCCGCCTTAAAGCTCAAACTGAAAAGCTTGAAGCCGTCTTGGATTTGCTTGTTAAATACGTTGATCCAAAGAACTATGATAAGATCATGAATGATACTAAATCAAAGCTTACTCCAACTTACTTTGAAGTACTTAAGATCTTTAATGAGAAATTTGGAAAAGTCAATCCTGATGATTATGGACGCCTTATGGTTCTTAAGGCATTAGCTGCTACTCACTCAAAGGCTGAAATCGTCCAAGGTATTTATTCAATTTTTTAAACGATTAATTATATTTTAAATGTTGTTTTTAATATATCAAAAAGTATATAATTTATCGAGAGAAATGTAAAATGATACGTCTTTTACTTGTCAAATTATAATTTAGAATAATGTTTTATTTTAAATATTGATAAATAATTCTATATTATCAACAGGGTGATTAGCTCAGTGGTAGAGCGCTACTTTAGCATAGTAGAGGCCAGGGGTTCAACTCCCCTATCATCCATTTTTTTTTATATATTTATTTATTTTTCATTCTATTTTTTTTACATTCGTAAAGGCATATTTGGAATCTACATTTGACCTTGATAATATTCATGACATAAGTGTACCCAAAAGAATGAGTTGGAGAAATTTGGTGAGATTCTAATTTGTATTGAAACGACAATTAGATATTAAGAGGAGTTAAACAGTATAAGATTAGTGAGTGAGTTACTTTGATTAGCATGGTGAATCGAGGAGATATTTTTTTAGGGGGATCTTGATGATTTCAACAATTCTCTGTCGATTCCTGTCATTACCATTAATTCATCAATATCTTCGATTGAAGCTTCGTCAAAAGTGTGTTGTAATCATATTTCATATTTTTTATAATGGTTAAAAATATATCACACATAAAAAAAAATATCTCCTAGATTCACAACACTCGCCATGAGTAATTCAACTCTATTATTGCTTTTATTTGTCCAAAAGGAAATGCATCTGGTTGTTCAAATAGAATGAGATGCTTCTTTGCCATCTTAAAACGGAACGATAAAAAATATTTCATAATTCTTGATTGCACATCATTGAACAATAAATTGACTTTAGAATGTGAACAAATTTTAGATAAAAACAGTAATGAATATCCGGAGAGACGAAAAAAAAAAAAAAAAAAAAAAAAAAAAAAAAAAAAAAAAAAAGAAGAAGAAGAAGAAGAAGTTCAGGCAAAAAATTGAGAAATATAAAGTTGGATTCAAAAAAGTTGGGACAAGCTTTCCAAATTATTTTTGTTAAAAGTGGAAAATATATTTTTTTTTCATTAACAAATTTAAAAAAAAAAAACTTTAATTTTTTTATTTTATGAACTTACTTATAGATTTACCAACAAAATTAAAAGTTTCGTATTATTCAAGCCAGCAAGATGCTCAAAGAACGATAGCATTAAAAAACGATATCTCAAAAACTTCTGAAAATAGAATATTATCAATAATTGACTCAGAAGATACAGTTGAGCAAAAAACGGATTTAAAAACGCTATTTAAAGTTATGTCAAATCCATTTATAACTAATAAACAAATATCTAATTCAATGAAAAATTATGAATTTAAGGTTTCTAATTTGTCTGTGAGATAAAGTGGCCTGCTAACTCACCAGATTCAAATGTTATAGAAATACTTTGGGCTATCATAAAATCAAAAATAGAAACAACTGATACAACTACAAAAAGTGATTTATATAATAAAGTCAGAGAAGTATGGGATGAGATATCGATATCTAGTGTTGCACAAAATTCCCATTTATGTAGGGCTTTGCACGAAGAAAGGCCAACCCTTTTTAGCCCAAGTGGGTTTTAATTGAAAAAGTTCATTTCTTTAATAATTATTCTTTAATAAATCCATTAAAATTTAGTTAAAAAAGCATTTTCTTACCTTTTTAAATAATATACGTTTTTTGAGTATAAATTCAATAGTTTGTTCATATATTTATAATTGATATTTCACCAAAAAAAAAAAAAAAAAAAAAAAAAAAAAAAACGTTTTTTTATGAAAATGTAGATTTTTACTAAAATTATGGTAAATAATTGTTGAAATTAATTATTACTGAAACAAATTTTTGAAAATAATTTACTTTTTTTATAATAATAGTAATAAATAGTATATGTTCATTTTATATATATAATCTAATTTATAATTATTTAAAAATATGTGCTTTTTTTGAACTCTTTATCGTTGGGCTTGGCCAAACAAACCTAAATTAAACAAAACTTGATCGTCAAAGGTCGTCATTTTACCTTTGAACAGGAGTTATATTGGGCTAAAATTGTCTTTCACTTTTGAATATAAAAAACCCCAGGTCAAATTATTGGCAAATTATGTGAACTAAGTTTTTTCCTTTATTTTTTACATCATTTTTTATTGGCTATGACCAAAGGCTTCATTCCACATATACAAAGGACTCTATTTTCATTGTGTAATGTTTGAATATATACACGTATTGCTTTTTATAAGCTTACATTCAAATTCATTGCTTACGGACTAGGACAATACCAGCTCAAAGGTTCATATGAACAGTCCCGAACATTATTTAAGCAATTAAGTAGAAACAAATTGTAGCAGATTATGATTGATCTAGCTTTTAAGAGACATCAGGAAGTATTGAGTATCTTTTCTGATAAACCTTATTCATGCTTGGCCCTTGATGCTGGAACTACATTTGGCAAGCAATATTTACACTTTGTCTTAGAAAATCCACTGGCAAAACTGCCTGCATTTTTTGCCGATCTAGTGTTCTCAAAGGATCAAAAGCAGATTAGAATCGCTTCTTCATTATGTACCAGTTATTGTTCGTGGCCTTTATTTTTTAAATGTACCAAAAGTTAGTATCGGATCAATTGCAATTGATGGCAATTGTGAACAGAAAAAATGCACTAAATCCTATGTTGAAAAGATCAGTTTATCATAATTCATCAATTTCCGGTGCTAAAAAACTTATATGTGTTCCCTGCTTGTGTCATCGTTTGTATAACGTTTATAAGTATGTAACTGAACACAATGGTGAAATTATATCAGTTGTCAATTCATTATACTCAATTTCTGCTCAATATAACCAAAGCAAGTCATCAATCTTACCTGAATGTCCTGTACATTGCGAAACAAGATTGGTATATGATTATTATATAACCAAATGTACATTTCAATCGTGGAAAACATTTTTTTGTAGTCATTTATGGAAAATGGATGAGATTTTTTACACGTAGTGGCAGCTTTAGCTGCAGTCTTGCGTCCTACCGTATACTACTTCATTTATTCTGAAACATGATAAAGAAGTGCAGGATACGCTTCCAACATCAGATATACCGATTGTCAAATTTCGAAATTTGCATGAAATTTTATGCATATTCAAAGCAATTATACGCATATTTGAAAGCTCAAAAACAATATTTTCAAGTGCTTTTATTTATCTGGAGAGAGCAATTAATGCATTAACTCAGCTTCATTATGTTAATAAGAATCCATATGCTAACTATTTTGCTACTTCTCTTGAACAATATACCTTAAAATCTGAAGATGGCGTTTTGTAGAGTTTAGCATATACATTTACACTAGATGTTAGAGCTGATTTTCGAAAGAGGAACATTCAAGGGTTTGCAATAAAAGATAAAAACTGGCTTCAATTCTTTAATTTAACGGATGATGAGCAAATTATTTTTTTCAGAGGATAAAGAAATAATTATATTAGTTAAAGACACTGATAACGATTCTGAGACTGCCGCCGATGACAATCTCTGTGAAGAAGAAGAAGACTCTGATTTACCAGATAATGATGAAAATTACATTCATCTTAATGTGAATTATACCGATCATCTGCAATCAGCAAAGACCAATTTAAAGGAATTGTTAATTATAAGAGAATTCAACAATAAAACTGCAGATGAATTAATAACCAATTATAACCTTTATATCGAAACAGCCGGAGAAATATTCAGTTTTCTAAAGACATCAAAGAATGACTATTCATAGGTCCAAATACTAAATTCAGAGGAGATGCATTTTAAAAATATGCAATTATGGCAAACAATATTTATGCCATTCGATAGATAATTAATGCAATAACAAATATATTCTCTTAAATTTGTTATAACTAGCCTACCTTTCGAAAAAATGAGGTGACAAATTCAATTTTATAGATACTCATTTTCGTGATCTGGTAGTGACTGATTTAAAAGAAATAGAAAATAAGTATTAATATCCTAAGTTGTTTTTAGATCATTGATAATAAACGGAGGAAACTCTTCAGTCTTCTGAAAAAGTTATGAGATTGAAATTGGATAATTGATTTGAGCAGGCGAAGATGACTTGAGTGAATAATGTTATACTGATGTGGAATAAAATCAACTCATATAACTGCAAGGACAACCATATGCAAGTGAGATTAATTTATGTAATAAATTAGTTTAGTTTATTAAAATGAATTTTATATATATATAATATAAAGTATTCAAATCAATTTTTCAAAAAGTTTTGACATGACCATTTATTATTTGAAAAAGTTACCGTTTTTTATATGCCGTAATTTCAACTCCATTCGCCGTAATTCCAAAATTCGGCATAAACTATTTAAAAATAGGTGATTTCGTTGTAGTTTATTCACCTCTTTTTTTCGATAATTGTGAGGCATAAACTATATATACATTATTAAAAATTAATATAGAAATAAAGTGGTGAATAAACAATAAATTCTTTTATTTTTTATTTTTAATAATGTATATATAATTTTTTTTTGTTTTTTTTTCGTAGCTTTTTGATATAGATAAGAATAGGCTTCTTTTTAAAGTACCTTTAGCTATATTTTTTCCCTCCCAAACTTTCATTTTTCTTTTCAAACTTCCTTATATGTTCTCACAAACTTAGTTATTGCCTCACAATTATCGAAAAAATCCTTTCAAGAACACAATTCATTAGAATCATTTGATGAAAATCTAAAATCAAAATTATCACATATGATTCACCTTATTTGGAAGATTAAAAAAATCTGCAATACTCCCCATTCCAGTGTCTTTCACTCTATCTCATTGCTTGAGTCTTTAATTCACAAGTTTTGGAGAAGCCAATCTCTACTTTCAAAGTCCCATTGATCAGATATTATTTTAATATCACCATGTGCCATTCTTTGATCACAAAAAATATACTTTTAAAAGAGCTATTAACCTTGTCCAAGATTGGAATAAGTTGAAAAAAAATAAATAAATAAAAAAAACACTCAGCTGGTAAAGATATTTATTTATTTTTGAAAAGATATCAGAAATTTCACATAAATCGTTCTTCAAGATCTTCTTTAATTTTCCATATTGCGTGATTGTGCATGATCATTGTTTCATCATTAGCAAGGCTGTCTTCAGGCCTTTTGAGATAGCATCCTAATGTTTCAGCAACACCTCCAGATCCGCACTTCACCTTTAGACAAACGTACAAACCACTTTTCAGAACTTCATGAACATTTGATTCACACATCACCATTGAAAACCCGAATCCCTTCATCCAAATTTCCTCTGGAATGACAGAAAAGTTACTTTCTGAGAAATTCGAACGATTTTGAACAGCAGGATAAATCAATTCAATAATTTTCTTTTCCAATTCATTATGACAACAATTCAGAGCTTCATCAAGTGTCCGTATTTCTGGATTTTTTCTGAGTTCTTTTAACTCGTCATCTGTCAAATTTCTCTCGGCGGTTTTATTCAAAATGTTGAACATTTTTTCTGTTGATTCACGCATCAAACAGCTGTTCAAATGACCAATGATTCGCTCAACAATGATTGCTATTTCCCTCATCTTCTTAATGTTGTCCTCAAGTCCGTTTTTGTCACTTTTTTCCAATAAATCAAAAGGAAGAAAAAGGCCGCGAGGTCCACAAATTATTTCACCATTTTCATCAGCGTCAATTTTAAGTTCATTCAAAATGAGCTTGGCGAAAAGCTCGTTATATCCGTTTTTGAAGAAAAATTCTTCTTTATTCTTCGGAATTTCCACTTTTTGAGTGAGGCTCTCTTTCAAATCAGACTGGCTCCACTGCCAGATCATCAAGTGGAATTTTGTCGTGATTGATTGGCATGACATCTTCTCTTCTGCTTGCCCCCATGCAAAAGGAGACCAATTAAAGCCACAGCATTGTGCTCCATATTGTAATTTGCCGTTTGATTGAATTTTTTCTTGACTTTTCATTGAAATAACGACTCTTCGCGCAATTTCTGACAGTTTAAGCCATTCTTCTTCAGAAAATGATTCTGGCCCTGGAAGATAACGATTATCTGACATTTCCATTATCATGACATGCTGAAGCAAACTATAGGGCGACAAAACGCCTAAAACTGCAATATCACTTTGAATTGTTTTATAGGATTTTGAGTTTAATTGATTGTTGTTTTTGTTTTGATCATAATCATTTTTTGTTTCAATTGAAATCGGGTTTATTTCTTCATATACAAGAGATTCTCTAAATTTTTTTGTTAGTCGAGGAATATCTAATGCATCCATGTTCCTCATACGCTTTGGAAGTGAAAATCCATCAGGATAATGCTGCCCATCTGGCAAAAGAGGAATTAATGGGGCTAAAATTGTAAAAATCATTAAGGTAAATTGAATTTAGTAAATTCTTTTTGAAGACCTATTTTCAGAACATTTAAAAGATTTTTATAATTAAATTTAAATAAATTAAGTTTTAATATATTAAATAATTTTAAAAATAATAATAAATACAAGATAAAATTAATATTTCCTTATATATTTTAGTTTTAAAAAATTAACTGACAATCACAAAAATTGAGAGAATTATTTATATCTCACAAATTTTCTGAAAATTTAAATGATATGCGAAAAACATTTTATACCAATATTTTACTAATTACTTTTCATTTATAACTATCAAGATGGAAAAAGTAATTATCTCAATGACACTTTAAATTCTGCCATTTCACAAAATATTTCCATATCTAATGGTATTGAAATTATTTGTATTGATGATTGCTCCATTGAACCAACATCACAATTAATACTAAATAAAATGAAACATAATCCAAATATTAAATTAATTCAACATTTTTATAACCAAGGAACTTTCCAAGCACGAAAAAATGGAATTTATTTTTCAACTGGAAAATTTATAATTTCGCTTGATTCTGATGACTTTTTCTATCCAAATGCAATAGAAAAATTATATCAATTTTCAAAACAAGTTGATGCAGATGTTATTGATTTTGTTGCACAAGCAAGAAAAAAAAAAGGAGACTCTATACTCTTGATTGGAATCCATGTAAAAAAAACATCACAAACAACCATGAAATCAGATTGAATTTCATGAATGAAAGTTTAGGATTTAATATATGGAAAATAATGGTAAAAAGATCTATTTTCATACAAGCATTGAATTACATTTCTCCTTTTTTTTGAAAACAAAAGAATCTTATATGCAGAAGACGAAGCTCTCCTTGGAGGCATTTTTTTGTTTTCATCGAATTTTTATTGTACAAAAATTCCAGTTTATATTCATTACATGTTTACATATTTTAGTGTTCAAAAAGGTGCTGTTCAACCGAAGTTACAAAATAGATATCAACTACTGTTTGTTAAGGATGTAATGAAATATTTGTATGAAGAAAAAAGCAAAACTCCAAATGATGCAAATTTAAAGGATATGTTATCAAAAAATCCAAATAGAACAGTTCTTTATAATCAATTGAACAATATTAATCGAAAAATTATAAAAAAATGCGATTTTGCAGATTCTGAATTTATTGTTTTTGACAATCATCAAAATGGATTTTGCGTGTTCGTTAAAAAATAGATGAGCCTAAGCATTGGATTATGAAAAGATAATTTTTAATTAGTTTTTTAACCATATTTATTCTTTTATAGAAGTAACTTTACTCTCTAAGGCAGATTGTTATCTACCGGACAAACATCAAGAACTTTCAGAGCTTCATCCAAGAGGACTTAATCATGAGTATTCTTCGTTATCCAAATTGATCTTGAAGCGGTCGGCATCTTCATGAGCCGTGCCAACATTTCTCTGTGCATCCAACGAACCTTCAGAAAGCAGTTGGATCACACAGCTAAGGTCATCTAAAAGATATGCTGGATATATAAAATACATCCACTCTAAGAAAGTCATCAACCGCATCTTGAAGCCTACAAACATCCTTTTTTTCGAGTGATGGCACAGTGAAGATCTTCGATTTCGACATCTCCAAGCTGAGAACAGTCAATGAGCAAACAATGACTCGAAGCTTTGGAAGCCAGAAGTTCATGGTACCTGCGATCCTCAACGAGGAAGACAACTACGACGTGAAGGTTGATGCTTACTCATTTGGCATAGTTGTCTTCTTCGTAATTTGGATGGAAATGAAATATGCATAAAAAAGGACCTATAAATGCATTTTCACTTATTGAAAAAAGTTCTGAATCATCTGAAAAATTAATCTATAAGAGATTTGTTGTACCGACAAAACAATATGGCGCCATTTGTTTGATATATGATGATATATTTGCTTGGCAAATGTCTGCAATTGCCGAAATAAAAATATCAAAATTTTTTGAATAAAGATATGATTTACCAATTAACATTTTATTATCAATCTTTTTAAAATACTTGTTTTTTAATATCAATTTTAAATTAATTTATATTTGATTCATAGTTCCACCCACTGCGAAGTTCTTTTACGCTAACAGGTTTTGTTAATTCTTTAAAAAGAGAGAGAGAGAGAGAGAAAAAAAAAAAAAAAAAAAAAAAAAAGATTCTTTAGAAAAAGAAGGAAATAGTATAGAAATTCTCCTATCGCCAGTTCACCAATTTCTGTAATTCTGTATTCTTGAGATTGATACATGATAGAGAGAAGAATAATAGCATTTGGATAATGAAATACTTTTCACAATTTTGCCGTTAAATTAATTTTGTTTAATTCGTATTGGAAGTGCTCGTCTCTTATTATTATCATTCAAAAATATAATTTAAAATTGTATCTAGTTGCTCTTTTATTCAGTTTAAAATATCAAATAATAACATTAATATATAGCAATTCTAATTGTAAGTTTAAAAATGATAATTTTTTATATAAAATTTTTTTTTTTAATAATTCCAATTTAATTCTCAAAATCATCCTTAAATGGATCATCGCTTGCATTTTGGTTATATAATGGATTATTTGTATTTGTTACATTGTTATCTTCATCCAATGTTTCAACTTCTTCTTCATTGAATTGATTGGCTTTGAACTTTTTAATTAAGAAAAATGCAAGTAAAATGATCAATGCAGCTGCAACAGCAGCGGCAATTGCAATTCCTGCAATTATACCTGGCTTCAATTTACCACCCTCTTTACTATCTCCTGGAATTAAAGGTTCATAAACATTTGATTCAGTGAAATTGAATGATTGAGTAAATATTGAAGATTCAGTGAATCTATTCGATTGAGAAAACTTTGAAGATGATGTAAAAGTCAATGATTTTGCGAATTTAGAAGATTCTGTGAATTTTGCTGATTCTGAAAAATCAGTTGATTTGGTAAATCTTGTTGATTCAGAAAACTTAACTGATTCTGTGAATTTTGCTGATTCTGAAAAATCAGTTGATTTGGTAAATCTTGTTGATTCAGAAAACTTAACTGATTCTGTGAATTTTGCTGATTCTGAAAATTCAGTTGATTTGGTAAATTTTGTTGATTCAGAAAACTTAACTGATTCTGTGAATTTTGAAGACTCAGAAAAATCTGATGATTTGGTCTTTAATATCATTTCATCAGAGGCTGTGAATTGAGCAGATTCAGAAAAATGACCTGACATAGAAAATCGTCCAGATTCAGTAAAGAATGTAGTTTTTGAGAATTCTCCAGTAGAGGTGAATTCTCTAGAACTAGAAAAATCAGAAGTTTTCTGAAATTTATCAGAATTTGTGAATAAAAATGATCTTGAGAAGTCTTGACTGGATGAAAACAAATCAGAATTAGTGAAAAATGGAGTAATGATAAGTTGAGAAACTTTCACATTTCCACCGCAATTATTAAGTGCCAAATGCGAAATAGAAGTTATCACTTCAGCATTTTGTGGGAACTGAATTCCTTCATTAACAAAATCTCCAGTTTTTTCATTTTCACCTACGCTCCAAACTTTCCAATTGCTTAAAGTTATTGTGTAATCATCAAAGTTATCAACTGTTTTATCTTTTCCAGCCAGTTTAGGGTTATCATGAATATAATTTTTTGGAAGGTAAAAATTACTCACAGTAATGCTTGATTGTCTTGCATGAATAAAGCATGGAACCATACCTGAATTTGATTTAATATATGCACGTATTGTATTTTCAGTTAAAATAGCTTCTGATATTTCTAATTGTGGGCCGGTATTGGTGTATTTTTGAACCATTTGACAATCATTTTTATCCAATGTTTGGAACTTAATTGATCCTTCTTGGCAATATCTAAACTCAATTGTACCACATAAATCTGAATAACCTTCTGAAATGTTTAAATAATGTGCAAAAATAGAATTCGATTGTATATCAAATTGTGCTCCTCTGCCTCTGTATGACTCTTGGCCGCTTTCATGATGATCATTTAATGACGAAAAATAAAATTTGACTTCTGTACCTGCAACAACTGCTGCTGATCCATAACCTCGAGTTTTATCATTGTTTTGATCATTAATGGAATCCTTTCGGCTTATGCATCTATCAAAACAACAATAATTGATTTCAGCTTTGAGTAATTGGTCATCTTTAATTTCGGTATTATAATCATTTATAACTTTATATGAATTTTTATTTTTACAAATATATGCACCACCTCCATTCCGTGCTGAGCATTCAATGAAGGTTGAACCATGAATAACTACATTAATATCCTGCTGAATTATTAAACCACCTCCATCTCCATTTTCATTTTCACATTTATTAAATGTGCAACTTGCTATTATTAAATTTTCTAAATTTTCTACATTTTCATACCTAATTTGTTCATTTTTAAAAACTTTATCTTTTACAACAGTTGGTTTCGGTGTGGCATTTTCTTCAATAAGAAAAAGAGCACTTTTTAATGAATGCGAAAAAGTATCTTTTTGAAAAATCATCTTGTATAAAGCCATATCTGAATAAACAAAATTGGAAAAAGAATAAGAGAAATGTGAATCGAGAATTGATATTTGGGATTTATAATTGTGCATCTTTTGTATTGCATAAAATGGTGAGTTTGTTAAATGAGAAGAAATACA
Source organism: Tritrichomonas musculus (assembly GCA_039105265.1). Taxonomy (NCBI): domain Eukaryota; phylum Parabasalia; order Tritrichomonadida; family Tritrichomonadidae; genus Tritrichomonas; species Tritrichomonas musculus. The sequence goes on along the minus strand of JAPFFF010000034.1, from coordinate 1,535,758 downwards.
TAAGGAAAGTAAAGTAATATTCATTTAAAAGAATTTGATTAGAAGAACCATTTTCTTTCAAACATTGAATAACATTGAATTTTCAAAATGATCGAACCTTATTCAATATTGGATTTTTTTAATATGATAATCCATGATTGATTGAGTTGTATCAAGATTTGAAACACTTTCATTTGATATAAATAATCATTTGCTTATTTAGTTTTCTCTCTAATTAAGTATTATTTTTTCCCGATATTTTTATTATTTCTCATTAAATATTCTAATATTTTTAATATGTTGAATTGAAATCAAAAAATCCAAATGAATTTTTTAATAAAGATTATTTAATCAAAGTTTTGTAAAGTATTTTTCATGTTTATGAATAATAGAAGGAATACAGATTTATTTATCTAAATTTTGATAATAATTTTGCATTTTTTTTATATTAAACTAAATTAACAACTAGCTAACATTTTCATTTCAAGATTGAATGATATTAAGCCATTAATTTATCAATCATAATAAATTAACATATATTAAAAAAAAATTGAAACTGATCAAAATATACTTATAAAACCAAAGAAATTTAAGTTTGTTTTCATTTTTTATTCAAATGTAAATGTTAATCAATTAATGAGACATAAATATCAATTCAACATATTACTTTCAAGAATTGGTTTTAAATTATCATTTGACTTTTGCTGATCGATTTGCCTTTCAAGAAGCCTCATTATCGAAGAGATACAAAAACGAGAGAAAAATCGCAATTTAACTCACTACTTTTTCACAAGAAATTGAATTCATTTCGATGGTTATAGGTGAATTAATCAAGAAACAAGAAGACCAACTGATGAATCTTCAAATCGACACACTAGAAATGATTCTCTCAAACCCACAATTATCGATTAATTCAGAAGACAAGCTCCTTCAATATTTGAAAAAAATTTATGAACTAAATTCAATGTATTCAATTATGTATGAGCACGTTTATTTTGATAATGTCACATCACCAGTTATGAAAAAGATCATTGAAATGGTCAGAATGGATGACATCACAACCGGCTGCTGGAAGAAGCTTTGTGAACGGTTATACATGGAAATAAAATTCTCGAAACGTGGAGACCGATAGAGAAAAAGAGGATTGAAAGGAAAGACGTTTATTCCTTCAGAAAAAGGCTCATTTGCAGGCATCATCAACTACCTGCGTGAAGAATCGGTCATCGAGAACTGTTCTTATTTGAATGGAAACAGGCTTGTTCACACTTTCAAAATCGGCAATGAATTGTCTGGCCAATATCGCTTCTTCAGAATTCGGCAGTCTGGTATGGCGCAAATTAAAATTTTTTCAGTTGTTTAATTTATTTATAATATCAAATGTTAATTAATTTTTCATTTGTATATTATTTTACAATTTTAATTAAATTTAAATAAAAATTTGAATTTCATATATGTGAAACACACAATATTTTTAATTTAAATATGTCATATTTAAATGGACGAAAGAGTTACAGCACGTATGAGAAAACCAATCAAGAATCAAAAATTATAATTTGGCAGAGCGGGTGTTGAATCACATCGAACAACAACAACCTTCGCAACAGCAAGCAAACTGCAATCAGATTTGGAAAAGATGAAGAAGCCAATCACAAATCAAACACCTTCATTTAGTAGAGAAGGAGTTGAGCCACGTCGAGTTGAACCATCAACAGGAGCATCATGCGGGAAAAATATTAACCCAATTAAATCCAACGCACCAAGCTTTGCCCAAGCTAATGTAAATTAAATATATAAATAAAAGCATACATTATAATCATTCATACATTTTAAAGTTTTGTCTGAAATTTTTAATTTTATCATGTTTTATTCATTAAAATATGCTTATTTATTGATTTGGAAACGATCATTTAGAAAGATGTTTTAAAATCAAATCAAATAATAATATTTTTTTTTGTTATCAAGCGTTTGATAAACTAAAGATATATTCATAATAATTGAGCTTGCTTGTTTTTAAATGAATCATACTGTTAAAATAAATGTCTTAATGATGCTGGAATCATTATGAGTTTATCAAATTCGGAAAAAGCAGTTAATGGAAATGAATTCAGTTTTGATTCTTCTGAAATTTCAATAACTTGTAAATTTTTGCATTCGCCGAATGCATATATATCTATTTCATTAACTTTTGATGGAATAAAAATATCTTTGATATTTGAACATGAAAACACATTTGATTGAATTATTTCTAAATCAGAATTTGATGGAATTTCAACTTTTGTAAGATTTTTGCATTCAAAAAATGCAAATTCACATATTTTATTAACTTTTGAAGGAATAGTAATTTTTTTGATACTTGAATATGAAAATGCATTTGATTCAATTATTTGTAAATTAGAATTTGCTTCAAATTCAACTTTGGTAAGATTAGTACAATGATGAAATGCATTATCACATATTTTAGATACTTTTGATGGAATAATAATTTCTTTAATATTTGAATATGAAAATGCATTTGATTCAATTATTTCTAAATTAGAATTTGCTTCAAATTCAACTTTTGTAAGATAATAGCAATAATTAAATGCATATGATGATATTGTTTTGATATTTGATGGAATATAAATTTTTATGATATCTCGTCTTACAAATAAAAGATTGTCAAATTCATCGTTGTTTGAATCATTTTTCCCTAATAAAGATATATCATTTACAAATTCGAATTGATCATTAAATGGTGAAATCGTAATTTTAGTCAAATTTACTGTTGAATCGCACCATCCTTCTTTCAATTCTTTCAAACATGGTGGAAAATAAAATTCTTTGATTTTCGAATATTGAAAAGCATATGATTCAATTGTATGTAAACTAGAATTTGATGGAATGCCAACTTTTGTAAGATTTTTACAATAGCAAAATGCAAATTTGCATATTTTTATAACTTTTGGTGGAATAAAAATTTCGTTGATTTTTGTTTTTAAAAAAGCTTTTGATCCAATTGTTTGTAAATTGGAATTTGTTTCAAATTCCACTTTTGTAAGATAATAGCAATTTGAAAATGCACATGCACGAATTTTTGAAACTTTTGATGGAATAAAAATTTCTTTGATATTTGAATATGAAAATGCATTTTGACCAATTATTTGTAAATTAGAATTTGTTTCAAATTCAACTTTTGTTAGATTTTGACAAGATTCAAATGCAAATCCACATATTTTTGAAATTTTTGATGGAATAAAAATGTTTTCGATAGCCGATTCTGAAAAAGCATATCGTTCAATTGTTACTAAATTCGAATGTTCTTCAACTTCAATTTTTGCAAGCTTTTTGCACTTATAAAATGCATGATCACATATTTTTGAAACATTAAATGGAATTAAAATTTCTTTGATATTTGATTTTGAAAATGCATATGATTCGATTGTTTGTAAATTAGAATTTATACAAAATTCAACTTTTGTAAGATTTTTGCAATGCTCAAAAGCATGTGATGATATGATTTTGATATTTGATGGAATATAAATTTCTTTGATATCACGACATACAAATAAAAGAATATCAAATTCATCTTGGTTTGAATCACTTTTTTCTAATAAATATTTATCATCTTTAAGTATGAATTGACCATTATATGGTGAAATTGAAATATTCGTCAAATTATATGTTTTACAACACCATCCTTTTTTCAATTCTTTTAAGCTTGATGGAATAAAAATTTCTTCAATTTCTGACCATAAAAGTGCATTTCTGTAAATTGTTTTGACTGCTGAATTTTCATCAAATTTGAGGGTTTTGATATTATCACCAATACCACTAATGCTAGTGATTAAGTATTCTGTTGAATCATAATTAACTGTTCGTGGAATAATAACTTCTTTAAGATCTACATCGACATTAAATAATGATGCTGTTTGGTTGATTTTGTCGACTTTGAATTTAAGAGACCTTGATTCATCTTCAATTGTTTCACTAAGATAAATTTTAATTAACTCTAGATCACGTTTTATGCAAGCTTCATGTAGTTTATCTTCAATTTCATAGAATTCTTCTTCAGTGCCAAGATAATTATCAAAAAGTATCAAAATTTCCTTCTTTTTATCTTTGCCAAATGCTTTATCAATCTCTTTCTCATATTTTTTTACCGGAATTTTAAATATCAATTTTTGTGGATTTTTCAGGTCCATAATATTATTAAATTGATGTAAGGTATTTTTATATCACATTTCATATTTTTTTAAAAAGGTCAGAAATTTGCTGTCCTATTTTTAAAAGATCAAAACTGATGATTATTTTATTCAAAAAGTTCTTTTTAAAAAGAGAGAGCATTTATAATCTTTTGATGATACAGCATTTTCAATTCGAAATTCAATTTCTTCTTTATTTCTTTGATATATAGGCATTAATCAAAATTCAATATCAAGATAATAAGCCTAGTTGAAATAATCATATTGGGAAATAAAAACTAATATATTTCATATAATTATTTTTTATGGTATATTATAGCATCGTATTAAGATTAAAAATTATATGTGGTTCTATTTCAGTTTCAAAGCAATATATACATGAATTTTAGGTAAAAATGATTGTTTTTTATTTTAAGTATTTTCAACTAATAATTCTTCATCAGATGAATCCAAATCCTTCAAACTGATTTGATTTACTGAATCATCCGGCAAAACCCAATTATTGGAGAATATTATTTTCATTGATGTGTTCATATTTTTATTTGAATTGAAAACATAGCGCATTGGAATGATCACCCATCCATCTTCAATGAACTCCAATCTAAAACAGACAACAAAATGCGCATTGAAACAATCAACAAAGACCAAGTTTCTTATCAACAAAGTTTCGACCTCGTTATAAACTTGTGAAATGAGATAAAAACCGTCATCCGTAATACAAATCAAAGGTGCATCACAGCAGCACATAAAAACGAAGACTTTGTTTATATCAAATTGATCAAGATTCAAATTCACATAACTGTTTCACCTCATTCCGAGCAGAGGCTTCTGATTGCCGAAAAATGGAGAGACCAAATTTGGTTTTTTTAGCAAAGATCTCGAAATTTCATGACCTCCTTTCATTTGCTTTTTATCGTAAACACAGATAAAAGGCTCCCAATAATCGGTGTCAGAGTTGTCAGAAGATCTTGTATACGAACCTCCCACATAAATTCTCAAATTATGACACGTTTGAATATTTAAATCAGAAAAAAGCTTAAATAAAAAAAGCTCATTGCACTTGCTCTTTGAAAAATGACATTTTTCCAATTAGGAACGATAGATTTAGCTTTTTCAATGATATCTGAATAGAATTCAATAGGATACTCACTCATTTCATCATCTTCATCGTATTTAAAGAAAGTTGGTAAAGAAATAAATTCACAAATGTCTTTCTTTATGGCTTTTTTCGTGTAATTCAAAACAACTGTTTTGAATGACAGTGAACATCAACCGTTTTTATCGTTCCACTGTCACTTTTCTTCTTTAATGTGAAGTATAACTGATCTTTGAATGGCTCTTGTTCTCCTTCCCTTTCAACAACAAAGTTAAGCGTGACAACGCCTTCGAAATTCGTTTTGTTATTCAAAATGAAAAAGTGAAATCGCGAATTCATTCGATGTGCCAGAAATGTGTGAATTTGCGTTGGACCAGTTGGTCCAAGAAAATATCAATCATATGAACAGTAGCCAACAGTTTCCCAGTTGGTTAATCTATTGAAATTGTAGAAGAGACCGTTTAAACCGCTTTTTTCTCATCGATGTAATATGCTTGAATAAACTCAATTTCAACAGGACAGATTTCAACTGATGGTGAATAGGTTGTAAAAACATGTATCATGGGCGATGAAACAGATTGAAATTTAATGGGACGGTAAATTTTTGGATAATAAGAAAATGATAAAGTTAGAAATGAATTGGACGGAGAACATGAAGTAATGGGGAAACTACATTGAACAACACTTTGTGGGCTTTTTAAAATTTGATTCCCTGGTTCTTGATACAAAAAATTGTTAAAATCAATCTCTACTCTCCCAAGATATACTTCATGCGATAAAAGACGAGAACTGAATATAATAAATGATAAATTACTACAACGAAGTAGATCGACATCAAATTCTCCATTCCATTTTGGATTTGTTGTATTATCTTTGTTTTTAAATGATCCATATAAGTAGCGACAAGATGATAATGAAAAGCAATATATTTTAGTTTTCCAAACTTTTTTTGTATAAACAGGTTGGCTTTCAGCAGAGAGAACACGAATATGAATCATTAAAAAAAAAAAAAACGATCATTTTACATTCAATTTTGATATTAAAAATTTAATTACATAAATCATTTATTCATAAGAGAAGTGTAATCTTTGAATGGAAAAAACTGGGGAAAATGGTAAAATTTGTCAAACTTTGCATTTTAGCCTTTGGATTTTTTCAAATCATATGACTTGAACTATATAGAAGTATTGAGTTACAATGAGCATTAACACAAATATCAATTCCATCTTCTGTATCATCATTTGGAGATGGTGCTTTTTATGGATACTCATTGTTGAAGCAAATAACATTTGAAAATCCTTCTTCTGTAACTTTAATTAGAATTTACTATTTTGCAACATGTTCTTCATTAACACAAATCTCAATTCCACCTTCTAAGATATCAATTACCATCAATCATTACCAGAACATGTCCTGATTAAAAACTCAGGAAAATATCAGTTGGTTCAAAAATTAATTTATTATAAAAAGAAATTAAAATACTGATTGTTGGAACAATAAGTTATGAAAACATTCTTTTTCTCAACAGTTTTGTTAACTACTTATATGGTGTTGAATTTGAAGATAATTGCACTTTCAAAATTGAATAAAATGAAGACGGATACAGTGATATTACCTATTACACATTTTATAGTCACATTAATTCAAACACCTTATTCGCACCTATTTGAATATTTCTTTTGGTTATTGATTACTATAAAAATTATCTATTATAATATATAGATATAATAAACAAATATTTAATATTCATTAAAATAATAACCACCCTGTTTTATTCTAACAGTTTGCTAGAAAAAAATTAATTTGCCCTAGTTGTATAATGACGATCATTTACAAGTCAAATTTTTTATTAAAATTCTTAACTTTATCTACTTAGAAGAATGAGCACCAACATCGAAAATTTCAAAAATATTTTTAATACCGGACAGATCAAGTTGACTGATGAATATTTAGATAAAATTTACAAGAATTTTAAAATATTTTCAATTTCAAAATTCGAAGACACAACATTAATAAATAACATTAAAAATGATACAAAAATTATTATAATCGATATAATGGAATATAAAAATGAAGAATATATAGTTATTTGTTTTGAAAAAGTAATCACCCTAATTTCAAAGTCAAATTTTCATTTTCTTCAAAAGTTTTTCACAAATCATCATGACTCAAATATGATCACAATATCAGAAGAAATTCATGAGATTATCAATCTCAATAAATATGGGATAGTTAATGAAAAAGAATCAAAAGAAATGAAAGAAACTTATGATTATATTTTGAGGAACGAAAGATCAAGATTTTTATTATATTTTATGATTCAATATCCATCAGATGAAGACATGATTGAAATTTGGAAAGAACTCCGACTAATAATTTTGTGTTTTATTATCAAAAGAAGTTATTTGAAAATCAACCAAAATCGATTTCATCATTTCAACGAGATTGAAAATGAAAACAAAGAAATTAAAGAAATTAATGAAATTAAAGAAATAACATTGAATAAACATGATTACATAAAAATCAAGCACTTGGGATTAGAAACATCAATAGTTGAGTTAATTTATCATATTGAATTTGAAGAATTGTTTGCAATGAAAATATTCAATGGAAATGAAAATTCAAGATTGATTGAACGAGAAAAAAGAAATTATAAGATACTTGATCATCCATTAATTCCGAAATGCTATTATATTGGTACAGTGAACAGAGAAGAATTTATTCTTATTGAATATATCAAAGGGAAATCACTAGATAAAATTAAAGAACTCAATCTTAAATATGAAGACAAAATTCTAATTATATATGAAATGATGAATATCATTAAATATCTTCATACTAATAAATTTATTTATAGAGATCTCAAGCCAAATAATTTTGTAATTGATGAAAATAAAAATCTCATTTTAATCGATTTTGATCGAATGTTAATTAAAGATGAAGAACAATACACGAAAGATTTTTGTTCAGTATATTATGATCCGCGAGTTGGAGAAGAAGAAATATATTCATATGAAGTTGATATTTATTCATTAGGACTCATCATATATTTTATAATCATGGAGAAAAATCCACCGAGAGAAATATATTCTACAAATATTTTTGATGAATTTGGTTTGAAATATCATTATATTTCGAATATCTGTTCAAAATGTATTTGCAAAGAAATATGTTCCCGACCATCAATTAATGAAATACTTCATATTTTTTTAAAATATTATTCATCATCAATCCATTATTTAACATCAAAGAACAATATTGAAGAAGGAAATAATACTATTGTCCATAATTCTTTTCAAAATTATATGAATGATGAAGAACAACTTTTTCAAATAATTCAAGACTTAGAAAAAATTAAATTTAAGAATAATATTTCAAAAGAAGAAGAAAAAATGATATTGTTATTCTTATTTGGTGCTAATCAAAATGATCCGAAAGCCCAATTTAATCTTGGATTGGCTTATGATAAAGGCAAATGGGTTCAACCAGATATCAACAAATCAATTCATTATTATTCACTCGCTGCAAATCAAAATCATCCAGGTGCACAATTAAATCTTGGAGTAATTTATTATGAAGGCAAATATGTTCAACAAGATATCAATAAAGCAATTCATTATTTTTTACTCGCTGCAAATCAAAATCATCCAGATGCACAATTAAAACTTGGATGCGTTTATTATGAAGGCAAATATGTTCAACGAGATATAAACAAATCAATTCATTATTTTTCACTCGCGGCAAATCAAAATAGTTTACAAGCACAATTAATTCTTGGATATATTTATTATGAAGGTGAATATATTCAACGAGATATCAACAAATCAATTCATTATTATTCACTCGCCGCAAATCAAAATCATCCACAAGCACAATTAATTCTTGGAATAATTTATTATGAAGGCAAATATGTTCAACAAGATATCAATAAAACAATTCATTATTTTTTACTCGCTGCAAATCAAAATCATCCAGATGCACAATTAAAACTTGGATGCGTTTATTATGAAGGCAAATATGTTCAACGAGATATAAACAAATCAATTCATTATTTTTCACTCGCGGCAAATCAAAATAGTTTACAAGCACAATTAATTCTTGGATATATTTATTATGAAGGTGAATATATTCAACGAGATATCAACAAATCAATTCATTATTTTTCACTCGCTGCAAATCAAAATCATCCACAAGCACAATTAAAACTTGGACGCATTTATTATGAAGGCAAATATGTTCAACAAGATATCAACAAAACAATTCATTATTTTTCACTCGCCGCAAATCAAAATCATCCAGATGCACAATACAATCTTGGAATAATTTATTATGAAGGTGAATATATTCAACGAGATATAAACAAATCAATTCATTATTTTTCACTCGCTGCAAATCAAAATCATCCACAAGCACAATTAAAACTTGGAATAATTTATTTTGAAGGTAAATATGTTCAACGAGATATAAACAAATCAATTCATTATTTTTCACTCGCCGCAAATCAAAATCATCCACAAGCACAATACAATCTTGGAATAATTTATTATGAATGTGAATATATTCAACGAGATATCAACAAATCAATTCATTATTTTTCACTCGCTGCAAATCAAAATCATCCACAAGCACAATTTAAACTTGGAATAATTTATTTTGAAGGTAAATATATTTCACAAAACATCAACAAAGCAATACATTATTTTTCACTCGCCGCAAATCAAAATGATCAAGATGCACAATTTAAACTTGGAACAATTTATTATGAAGGTAAATATATTTCACAAAACATCGATAAAGCAATTCATTATTATTCACTCGCCGCAAATCAAAATCATCCACAAGCACAATTAAAACTTGGAGTAATTTATTATGAAGGCAAATATGTTCAACAAGATATCAATAAAACAATTCATTATTTTTTACTCGCTGCAAATCAAAATCATCCAGATGCACAATTAAAACTTGGATGCGTTTATTATGAAGGCAAATATGTTCAACGAGATATAAACAAATCAATTCATTATTTTTCACTCGCGGCAAATCAAAATAGTTTACAAGCACAATTAATTCTTGGATATATTTATTATGAAGGTGAATATATTCAACGAGATATCAACAAATCAATTCATTATTATTCACTCGCCGCAAATCAAAATCATCCACAAGCACAATTAATTCTTGGATATATTTATTATGAAGGTAAATATATTTCACGAGACATCAACAAAGCAATTCATTATTATTCACACGCTGCTAATCAAAATGATCAAGATGCACAATTAATTCTTGGAAAAATTTATTATGAAGGTAAATATATTCCACGAGATATCAACAAAGCAATTTATTATTATTCACACGCTGCTAATCAAAATGATCTAGATGCACAATTAATTCTTGGAAAAATTTATTATGAAGGTAAATATATTCCACGAGATATCAACAAAGCAATTTATTATTATTCACACGCTGCTAATCAAAATGATCTAGATGCACAATTAATTCTTGGAAAAATTTATCATGAAGGTAAATATATTCCACGAGATATCAACAAAGCAATTTATTATTATTCACACGCTGCTAATCAAAATGATCAAGATGCACAATTAATTCTTGGATATATTTATTATGAAGGTAAATATATTTCACGAGACATCAACAAAGCAATTCATTATTATTCACACGCTGCTAATCAAAATGATCTAGATGCACAATTAATTCTTGGAAAAATTTATCATGAAGGTAAATATATTCCACGAGATATCAACAAAGCAATTTATTATTTTACTCTTGCTACAAAATGCCCACAAGCACAGTTCAATCTTGGGGATATTTATTATGGAGGTAAATATGTTCAGCGAGATATCACCAAAGCAATTCATTACTTTTCGCTTGCTGCAAATCAAAATAATCCAGATGCTCAATTCAGTCTTGGATTTATATATTATAAAGGTGAATATGTTAAACGAGATATTAATAAAGCAATTCATTATTTTACACTTGCTGCAAATCAAAATGATCCAGCTGCGCAATTCTGTCTTGGATTTATTTATTATTTTAGTAAATATGTTCAAAAAGATATCACCAAAGGAATTCATTATTTATCACTTGCTGCAAATAAAAATTATCTATATGCTCAATTCATACTTGGAAATATTTATTTCAATAATCAAGACGTTAATAGAGCAATCCTTTATTTTTATCTCTCAGCAGAAAAAGGTTTCACTGAGTCTAATTTTTTTATGGGTATCTTTTATTCACAAGGAATTATAATTGAACGAAATATTGAAAAAGCAATTCATTATTATTTCAATGGTTCTAATCATGGTGATCAATATTCAAAAAATAATCTTGGAATCATTTTCAAATATCACGAATATAAAAGAAATCCAATTGAATACTTCGAAGAAGCAATTCGACAAAAGAATGATTCAGTATCGATGTACAATTTAGGTCACATTTATTTTTATGGAGAAAAAGTTGACAAGAATCTTGATAAATCTATTGAATTATTAATCAAATCTTCAACAAGAAACTTTGAACCATCTAAAATTCTATTAATATTAGTTCTTATCAACAAATTGAGAGTGAAAAATATTACCAAAGAAACTATTAAAAAAGAAATCACTAAATATACAAACGAATCAGATCAGTTAACGAAAGAAATATATAATATCTATCTTTATAATAACATGAATATAGAAACAATTTACAACTATTTATATGAACTATATAAAAAGATTGATTTCACATATGATATTGATTACCATCCAATTGAAAGTACCTATTTTTTTGAAAAACGCGAAAGAGAACTTGAACAAAAATCAAAAAAGAATAAAAACATTCAACAAATTAATAAACATTTTTATGAAGGATTTGGATCTGATTTATTATAATATACAGTGGTTTATGAAACAGATCTTTTATAAATGATTATTATTCCCCAAAAAGATTACTATTCGGGCGAATTTAGAAGTGATGAAGAATAGTATAATTTTATTAATGTTATACGATTTTGTTTTGATAATAAGAAGAGTAAATCATTACTTTTTCATTAGATGTAGGATTTAAAGTTAAAATAATGGAATTCTATTCATTTTTTATATGCGCTTTTTAGAATCAAAAGAATTTCATTTTATTTGGATTCAATGATACGAGCCCATACCGTAAGATTAGAAGTCTTGTACAGTAGTGTTTTTAATATGGTAACAGTATTTAAAGTGGTAACGCTTTTTTTTTTAGAAAAAAAATTTAAAAATACAAAATTTAATTTTTTTCAACATAAAACAGAGTTTATTTAAATTAAATTATATAATAATATTTGCCATCATTTATATGATATTAATCACAAGGTTGTGTATCTATCTGTCTCAAATCACCAAAGTTTTTCGTCAATCAATGAAAAAAATTAAAGAATGATTATAGACATGTACATCAAAGTAATATTTTATTTAAGAATATAAACATATTATATATTATGAGAATATTAATAATTATTAGTTAAATTTGTAAAAATAAAATTATTGACTATAAAAACGAGTATATATTTGATTTTTTGACGACCGTTTACTTTTCATGATAAAGAATTTAATTCATTTATCTTTAAAATGTTGTTATTTATAAATAATATTTATAAAAACATATTTGCATTTAAAGATGTATTTAACTTATTAGAAATCAGAGTTGATTTTCATTCTGAGACTTATTGAGAGAACTTTTTCATCATCATTCAATTTTGTGCTATCTTTATCCCGACAACATAACAGATTACTGAAATTACAAATTAAAAATTAGTTAAAAACTATTAAAACATATTTATATATTGATATAATGCAATAAGATAATATGTTTTGCACAAGATAATGGTTTATCTTCATTTATTGATAAACGTCCTAAAATTATAAACGAACAGCAAAACAAATATTCAAATTTTGTTTTTTTAGACAATTTTTATCTCATGTGTTTCAGCATTTTATATACATATTTATTTCATTGATAAATTTCATTGATACTTTTTCAAATTCGATTTTTAAGGAAAAAATAATCATATTATAATCATTAGATAATTCATCGTTTTTTATTATTAAAATCATTGAATTGATATAATATCGAACTAAAATTCGATATTACATCCTTTTGATTCTTTTTGGTGAGAAAGAGAATAATTACGAAATTTTTTTGCTTACAACTATGTATTTTTCAGTTTTTGAGATCATTATAAGAATATGAAACTTCTAGTATAGATTATTACTTTTATGTTATTATTTTAATAATACAGTGCAATAAACTATATATTTATATAATAAAGATAAATTGATCAATCTTCTAATTTAGGTTAGAATTCAATTTAATTTGAGCCATTCAAAGCATATTCATTTTACCTATAAAAAGCATTATGCTTGAGTTAAAAGTAAATAATATAGTATAACAATATTAATCTTCTAATATACAATCAAATATAAAAAGGATTTAAGGAAATAATCAAAAGCATTCATAAGAATTTTTTATTTTGTATAAACACTTATGAAAATGGTTACATTTTTAAAATAATTTTTATTTTTCAAAAGAAAGTATTTATCATTTATAATTAAATGATGAATAAATTATGAATGATGAATAGATACTAAACAAATTATTTAAGAAAATATCAAATAATTTAAAAAGGTAATGAAGTAATTTGATTTTGTCTTTTTTCATTGATTGACGAAAAACTTTGGTGATTTGAGACAGATAGATACACAACCTTGTGATTAATATCATATAAATGATGGCAAATATTATTATATAATTTAATTTAAATAAACTCTGTTTTATGTTGAAAAAAATTAAATTTTGTATTTTTAAATTTTTTTTCTAAAAAAAAAGCGTTACCACTTTAAATACCGTTACCATATTAAAAACACTACTGTATGCTATCCATTACACTTCGAGGGCTTCTTAATTGTTTTTACTCATTCTTTGTTAAATTTTCTCATGAAGAATTAAAAACAAAATTTTATATAATTTGTAAAATATCTACTTCTAATTCTTTGCATAGTTGGATGAAAAGCAATACTTCTATAGCAATAAATGCTTATTTAAAGAATTGGATTTTTGTCATAAACAGTTGAATCATTTTGATTTTGTTAAAATGTCATTGATTTGTTTAAAAAAACAGATTGTTGAGCTGTTAATACCTAATGTACATGAATTTGTTAAATATAATAAATGTATATTTGTGATTAAACATAGTTTTTTTATTTAATTATAAAATAAGAGAAGAATAAAATTTTAATCTTAGCCAAAAAGATCATCAAATCCACCAATTTCGATTTCTTCTTCTTTGTTTCCTTCTTTTTCTTTGTTTTCTTCGTTTCTTGTTTCTGAGTTTTCTTGATTTCTTGATTCAGTTGTTGAATTTCCTCCAAGATTTGTTCTTTTGGTAATTTCTGATATATCATGTGTTTTGCAATATTCTGCAAAGATATCTGCCCAATATGAATCAATTTTGATGCCTGCTGCATTTAAAAGTGTATTTATTTTTTCAGAAGTTATTTCAACATTATCATCATTTAAAATGAGTGATGCATAAACACAAGAAAGTTCAGGTGATGTCATCTTAAATTCTAAAAATAAAAATGAAGTATTTTATATTTTTATATTTTTATATTCAACAAATTGAATTATATCTTTTATCAAACTTTGACAAACAAATTTCATGTCATCAAATTTCTTTCAAATTTTGAAATAAAATTTTTTTTAATTTTTGACAATCACTTTTTGAGCATTTTCTTAATGACAAGATTTGATTTCAAGAAATTTTATAATATATTGATATTTCAATATTTCATGGTTTTTATTTCTAAAATTTTGTATACATCAAAACTTTTCAACATATTTAGAAAAATATTCTCATAATAATAAAAAAAAAATGTTAAATAAATATATCTGATATTAAATCTGCATTCCAAAACCTTCATAAAAATCTTTGTTAACATGTTTTAATCTAATTATTGGTCTTTCATTTTTAATATCATAGAAATAGCTCAAGAAATCCAATTGAATAAATACAAAAGGCATAACTGTTAGGTCAAATAAAGGAAAAATCATAAGAAACGACTTGATTGATAGAAGCATATTTAAATCTACATCCACAATAACACTTGATTTTATTAAAGTATTTTAGGGATTCGCTTTGATTGTCAAAGTTTTCATCAAAAGAAAAAATGTAAAATAAAAAAATATCAGCAGGCAATATTTTTTTTTCTGAAACATTCTTATTAACATCAATTTTTTTGATTCAAAAACATTCTTATTAACATCAATTCCAAAATAATAAATTCTTGCCAAATTATAAGACGAATAAGGGCAACTTTTCATTTTAATTGCTTCATTCTTTTTATATGGCTGCAATCAATATTTCCCATTGTTTACATTTAAAATAAATAATGAAAGAAATCAAAAAGAAAAAGAAAATCATAGAATAGCAGATACATTTGATTTGTTTTACGAAGGATTCGATTTATCTTTTTAGAAAACTTTTGATTTTTCATTCCTAATCAAAAAGTTCTTATCGCATTTATCAACAAGTTTTCTTTTTGAATAATATGATGATCACTTCACCTTATCTTTTCTACTACAAAATATATATAAAAAAAAATAAGCAAATATAGAATTTTTGGTAAATGAATTGATATTGAAGTAAATTCAGCCAAAGTAATTGAATTTTAATTAATTAGATATCTAGCTTTTAAAAAAGAAAATAGTTTAAATAATTATATAAGTCTGATCATTAATCTATAGTTATGAATGCCATCTGGATCTCCTTGATCTGCTGCCATTTTATAATAACGGCATGCTTCTTGTGGATTCATTGGAATTCCATCTCCTTCTCTTAGCATGTGCCCGTAATTGTTCATTGAACCGGCATGTCCTTGATCGGCTGCCATCTTAAAATATCGTCCTGCTTCTTGCTTGTTCACTGGAACTCCAAATCCATTTGACAGCATCAGGCCGTAATTGTTCATCGCATTGATTTCGCCTCGGTCTGCCGCCATTTTGAAATATCGGCATGCTTCTTGTGGATCCGCTTGTGTTCCGTCTCCTGTTCTGAGAATGTTCGCATAATTGTTCATTGCACTTACATGTCCTTGATCGGCTGCCATCTTGAGGTATCGGATTCCTTCTTGCTTGTTCACTGAAACTCCAATTCCTTTAAGCAGCATCTGTCCGTAATTGTTCATACCATTGATTTCGCATTGATCTGCTGCCATCTTGTAATACCGACATGCTTCTTGTGGATTCGCTTGTGTTCCGTCCCCTTTTCTTAATATTTCGCCATAATCATTCATTGCTCTTGCGTGGCCCTGATCAGCTGCAATTTTTAAATAATGACAGGCTTTGATGGGGTCTTCATGGACATTCTATGTTTGATATAAAATTCCTATGTTATAAATAGAGTCAATGTTTCCTAGTTTAGATGATCGTTCGTAGTATTCAAGTGAGCTGGTGTAATATTTCTGTTTTTGTAAGATCTGACCATATAAGTTAAGAATTTCTGAATTATTACTTTCAAGATAATTTTCAAGATAACTCTTAGCTTTATTTATATCAGTTGAAACTATTTTCCCTTCAAGAAGGATTTTACAATAGTAAATTGCAGCATCTATGTTTCCTCCATTTATTGAATGGTTTTTAATACAAATCTCCTTTTGCATTATCAACTGAATACCCATCTTGACCTTCCAAAAAAACTTTTTCCAATTATAAATTGCAACTCTGGATCGTCTGTTTCAAGTTCAGACAGATCTTTATTCATAAATATAAATGTCATTGAAAATTTTGTAAATAAAATTCAGAAATTTTTGAAATACCATTTAATAGTTTTAAATATTATTATCTTTTATTGAGAAGAAATGTTTTATAAACTAAATTTATCTTTATAAAATTATCAATGATTTAAATATGAAAAAATTGAAAAGAATTATTAATAAAAAGAATCTGTTTTATATAGCATTATTAATCAACAAAAAACTTTTATAAACTGATTCTAAAAATCAACAACAACTTGAACCCGAATAACTTTTAGAAGATAAGGTACTTAGTTCACTAGATGAACTAACTGATTCAGAATTATGGTCTTCAATTTTTTCAAATTGAAGATTTTTCATTAAACAAGATTCTTTTTCTACTCTTTTCTTTGTTATAAACTGTGGAAATTCATTATTCCAATTAATGAAAAAATCTTCAGGAAAAACCATAAATTGAATCGTTCTTCTATTATCCAAAGGTTTTTTTAATTGACTTAAACATTTGTTTAAGTCATTGATTTGATTTTGTCCAGCATTTAATTTGTGAATATCAATAATTGGATATGATATGTTTAGAGGATCTTCTTTGATTTTTTGAAGTTTTGTATATAACATCATTAATTCATTAAATGAAGTTATACCTGAATCATCAAAAGCAATAAATTTAATCTTAGATTGATTTAATGATTCAAACAAAATATCTAAGCAATCATTGTTGAATTTATTATGACTCAAATCTAATTGATTTAATGATTTCATATTTCCAATATTTGCTAAGAAATCTTTAAAACAATTGAAATATTGGCTAGTATCAGAAAAAGTTATTTTTTGAATATTTACTTTTTGAATAGAACTATTTAATAATAAATATTTAATGAATTCAAGATCAGTGCATTGATTTTCACAAAAAGATATTTCTGTTAATGTGCTTGTATTTGACAAAAATGAAATAAATTTTTCATTAATTTTGTTTGAATTCCAAAAAAGTGATTCTATTGTATTCATTTTTGATGGAAGATTATCAAAAAATGAATCCCAACAATAATTTATGTAATCAAATGAATTTTGAACGCGTCCCTTTCTTTTATTGGCAACTTTTTCAAATTGATCAGAATTTATAAATTTGATGTTGTTAATTGACAAAGTTGTCAAATTTGAATAACTACATGAATTCATAAAAAGATTTAAATCATTGACGTCCCATTCAACATCATTCACATATAATGAAATTAACTTATTTGATAATGCGAGTTGTCCATTGTTAAATCCTGTTCCAATGTTTCCAGATAAATCAAGTTCTCTCAAAAAATTCAATTTACTAGTTGAAATTGTTTTCAAAACATCTCCAATTTTTAAATTGCATGATTTAAAAGATAAGATAAAAATATTTCTGAAATACGCTGTGTTGGATGAAAAATCAAGATTATGTAATTTTGATATTCTAAAGTATTTCAATTGTTGAAAAAATGGACAATGAATGAATGATTGAAAAGAGTTTTCATCTAATGAATCATCAAAACCAATTGAATCAATGTCATTTTCCTCAAGTAATGATGATATTTGATGAAAGTTGAAATAATTAATTTTTGTATTTTGAAAAGTAATTGAGTTTATATTTTTTGAATGCTCAACTAATTTTCGTAAGTCATCTGTAATATTGTCTTTGATTATCAGATGTGAAATATTATCAAAATATTCAATGTTTTGAATAATTAATGGTATAATATGTTTGCAATCACTAATTTCAATTTGATCAACATATTTATTTATGAAAATACAAGATGAAATAATTGGAAAGAGTTTTTTAATATTTTTGATTTTGGATAGGACAATTGAACTTTTATGCGAAAAAATGTTTTGTGATATTTTGTTTCTTAATTCATTTGATATTTCTATTTTTTTGATTTTTAATAACGAATTAAATCTAAATAAGATTGAATGTGATGTATTTTTCATCAATGAATTAGGAATTCTGACATTTTCATAAATAATTTTTTTTATTTCTTTTTGAGATAAAATTCTTTGAATATGATCAAGTAAAGAATTAATTAATGAAACAGCATTTTCGGTTTGAAAGAATACGGTTTGATTCTTTATTTTTTTATTGGTCCTAAATTTTAATTTGATTATACCGTTTTTTTGGATGGATATTAAAGACAGATTAATCAAGCATTCTTTAAATTTTTTGGTAAATTTTTTAGAATTTCTTTTTTGTTTAAGAATTATTAAGTCAAACAAAGAAATAGCAAGCACGTATTCTTTTGAAGGATCATCATTAAAATTCCAAATCAATTGCATTTCTGTAAAAGCTTTTTTATGCCTTTTGAAGTGATATTTAGCTTTGTTCAATAGTTCATTTGAATCATATTGTTTTTTGTTTTTCAAATTATCATTCGTACTATTTTTAATGCTATCTTTATTGAATATATTATTATTGTTATTAATATCTGATATATTATGATCGTTGTCATTATCAGAAGTATTTTGAATACTATCATTATCAGAAACACTTTTAATGTTGACATTATCTGATATGTCTTGATTGTTAATATTATCAGAAATATTTTGAATGCTATCATTTTCTGAAATACTTTTAGTGTTATCACTATTTGAACTCTTGATTTCATTATCTGAAATGTCAATAATTTTGTTTTTTTCTTCTTCTGAATTCGAATAATATATATCAGATGTTGTGATATTTTTAATCATTCTATTAAAACTACGGCTATTATTATTATTATTATTAATATTCGGATTAGAATCACTAGATTCATCAGAATCATGATTGATTAATTTATTATACTGCTTTTTTTCATTATTTGTATTAGGCAATACATCAGAGTCTTCTTTTAAAATTGAAATATTTTGATTCACTTTTGAATTTATTTTGCCTTTTAAGTTTGTTTTTTTGGGTGAAAAATTAACAGGTTGCTCAAAGAAATCGATTTCTGAGAAATTTCTATCACTTTTTTTTCTAGTATAATAGTAATAAGCTGCAGGTTCAAATTTATTTACTTTGTTACCAATTTGATTTCCATTTATATTAAACATATCAAATTCTTCAGTTCCAAAAATATTGATTTTGAATTCACTATCTTTGTCAATAGGAGGGCTTCTAGTAACAACCAAAGAATATGGTTGTGAGACATTATTTATTGTCCATATCGTTTGATCATGAATGCATTGATCTTCAATTGTAAAATCAAAATGTGTTGTTCCATTGTAAAAAGTTGATATTTTTTGTCCCAGTTTTTCTCTTATTTCAAGAAAAACAAGATGTTCTGTAAAAGATTCATTCATTATGAATTCAACAAATAAAGTTGTTGGTGCTTTCTTAAAAAGTAAACACCATTGTCTTATTTTTTCAACATTTCCACCACTAAAAGGTGTTTTCCCATCATTTTCATTATGATGTAATACACCTTGTATTGTGTACCCACAATGATTAATTGGATCTGGTTGTGGCATTACTCCAAATTCAAATTTCCTTTTGCATAGCACAACAAATTTAAAATCAGAAATGTAATTAATTTTGCCAGTATAAATAGTAAACACGTAATGATATAAATCATTGTTCTCATAATTATCAATTGTCAAAGCTTTATTATTAATTGGAATTGAGTATTCTTCATATTCTGACTCTTCATATATTTGATAATTTTCACAAGGAATGCTTGTATATGAATAGCTAATTCTTTCATTTATCCTGGCAATGTAGAAAAAAAGAGGAGAATCAGAGATGTTCTTGAAAATACGAAATCGAAGTTCTGTTTCATCATTTTCTTTAAAATCTGGGAAATTAACGTACCATTGTCGACATGTTGATAAAGGTTTATTTTTAGTTGGATCCCAATCATCACGATCATATGAAAAAGTGCCACTATCAGAAGCATAATGCCATTTTTCATTATAATAATCATCATTGAATTTAGTAACAACATAATATTGATCCGGTGATTGAATTAAGATTCTAAAGTAGCAAGGCTCTTTTCTAGCTTCTGAACGTGTTAAAAAGAATGTAAAAGGTTCACTAAAATCTTCAACGGTATATTCAATTCCATTTACATAAGAATTTGTATTCGATCTTAATATTTCATCATTATTCGATAATATCATTACTTTTCTACCATGATTTTTACAAATGTAAATTCCATGATAAGATTCAGGTCCAGCAACATCATAAGTTAAGCGAACAATTGTTTTTTTACTAAATTTAATTGACCATTGTGGAATGCATCCAACATTTGGTGTTTTAACACAAGGAGTCCTTCCATCTAAATAACCTTTAATTTCGCCACAAACACTCAGTTCTTTCCAATTTGGTAATTTAGGTAAAGAATAACTTATTGATTTAAAGTAATAGAAATAGTTTTTTAAATTCATCCAAAAAGAGCCATCATCTTCATCTTTGTAATTTAAATCGTGTTTTAGTTTTTCTGTCCATAACTGAGAGCCAACACAATATCCACCTTTATATTCTCCTCTCCCCCAAGGATTTCTCAATTTAATGAATAAATCATCATCTGATTTTCCGACATCAATAACATAATATGAATGTTTAGGTATTAATCCAATTTTTTGATCAATATTTTCATCTGGAATTGAAGTTCCTATCATTGCATTTTTGTTTTTTAAGTCTTTCAAAATATTGTAAATTTTTTCATTTGTATTTTTGCTGTTTTTTCTTTTTTCTTCTTCAGCCAATGATTTCACAGTAATAATATCTTCAATTTTGGAAAAAGAAGTTGAATAAAAATCAAATAAAACATGAATTGCAAATGAGGCTGCTCCTGAAACAATTGAAGAATAGCTTCCACATGCTTTTGCAAAAGCTTTTTCAACAAGAACAAACCAGCAAGAATCATCTTTGGTTCTTGGATGACTAAAAAGTGGATTTGTTGAAAACTTACTTTGATATGCCACTTGAGTATCAATAATTACAGGAATTTTTTCTCCTAAATAATGAAAATAAACAAGAACACAACCATATTTCAATGATGATTTTGGATGAAATAAAGTTCGTACCAAATTTTTATGATGAGACGCATAAATTAATGCTACAACAAAGTAGCAATCTCCTAAATTGCCTTGTATTATACTTTCAGGTGTAATATTTTCAAATAAGTTTGGATATTGTTCTTCAATATATCGCCAATCACATTCTTTGAGTTTTTCTCTATCACATGATGCAATATCTTTCTGTGGATAAAAATCTGGATCTTTATATTTTTTATTATTATTTGAACATTCATCAATTATTTTTTCAAATCGCTTTTCAACATCTCCTGATTCAAGCAGGGCATTGTATAGTGTTTGAGCTCTATTTTGAGATGATTTCATATATTTAAAAAAACAGGAAATAGCTTCACAAAAAAATTGCCCAGATAAGTTAGAATAAAAATTTTTATTCAATATTTCTGTTTTGAAATATTTCAAAACATATCATTTAAAGATATACACATGCTATTAACTAATATTTGTTCAATTTCATGAATTAGTTCTAAATTGTTAGAATGAACTGCTGCAATTCATAAAAATGATGTTAATTCTACAATATTAAATTTCAAATATTTGAAAATTTGAAATGAGCCAAAAAATGCTGCATATTCAATTAAACTAACATTTTTTCATATAAAATATGATTCGTTTCAAATTTTGATGATTGAATATAATAATCAATTTTATGTTTGTTGATATAAATGAAATAATCATCAATTGCATCTTCTCGTATTATTGAAGCGATATATGTTTCATTTTGGTAATTGTCAGTTTTACAATTGAAACTATTAATAAAATTAAGATGTATTTTTTTGATCATTTTTTTATATTGACCATCTAGATATGGGAGCGCTCTCTTATTCATTTTTTTCTTTATTCGAATACACATAACAATATGAATAACTTGGCTTTGGTTCTCCTTTTGTAGCTAGAAGTTGTTATGCTCCGATTTTCTTCTTTTTTCAAAATAAATAAAAATAAAAAGATAAATAAAAAAATCAATAAATAATAAGGAATAACATGAGAACCGCCTTTTATTGCAATACGAACAAACTTAATGAATGAAAGAATATCTTTCGGAGTTCAACACTTCTAACATAAGTTCCATTGGTGTCACAGCTTTTGTGTTCAACGCATATTTCAAGATACTTGGAGAGCATCCAGATACTAAGAAAGTTCCATTATCGTCCTTTGTAACAGGTGAGTCACTACGTGCATTGACATTCCAGAAGACTAAAGTTGGTCTTGTGTAACCTGCTTTCTGATACATTCGATCGATTTTTTCGAAATTTGTTCTACTATTGTCACGGCATGCTTGATCGAATTGCATATCAGAAATGATGAAAAGCTTACTAGGCATTTCTTCTTGAGGAACATGATTTTTAATTGCTGCATCCAAAATTGTTTTGAATGCTGCGATTAAATTAGTGCTTCCTGCCCAATCTGCATTTTGAACGTTTCTAACTCTTTCTTGAATATTTGAACCTTCTATTTTGACCAAATCTGGGACTGATGTGAATGTCATGAAATATCCATTGAATGCGCCTTTCATTCTTTCTGCGAAATAAATCGCGAGTGAGATTGATACATAAATTGGTAAGACACCTCCTGCAAAACTACACGTCATTGAACCTGAAACATCTGCCAAAACCATGCATCTTGTATCATTGCTTTCTTCAATATAATTTGGGAGATTATTCCATTGCAAATCCAATGTCTTCAAATCTTCTGATTCGATTGTTTGCTTTGAAAAAATCTCTCGAACGATATCATATGGATACAATGTTGATGCGTTGATCTTCTTTTCACCACTTGCAACATCTGAAAGATATTGTTGGAATCGATCGGAATCATGTTTTCCAAACGCTTTACGATACATTTTCATCGCGTATGAAGGAACATGTGCGTATTCGATTTGATCCCACTTTTTCTGTGACATCAACGATTCAACAATTTGGATCTGTTTACGAAGCAGCGATAATGATTTACGATATCGAACACTCGTTAATCCAAAGAATTCTCGTGTCATTATTGCAAATCCTTTCGTTTCTTTAGATGATGCATTTTCTGATTTCAACCATTTACCAAGTAATGATACATTCTTTCCTTTACTTGCCGATTCAATGTCTTTATCGAATTGTTCTTTCATGATGTTCAATGCGATGTTCTTCGTTTGTTCATTCATAACAAATGCATAGAAATCATCCCATCGTCCAAAGATTGGAACGTGAATCATGTTACGGATGATTGATTCTGGCGAATGTGTTGATAACCATTGACAGATGATTCTGAAATTGTTTCTTTCTCCTTGACCTCCTTTGATATCTCTCATATAAAATAGTGCACGTAATGCTAATTCTTCATTACAATGAAATGCTTTCTCGAAATATTGGATGACTTCTTCTTTTTGACCACGAAGTGCGCCTGATTTAGAGAAGAAATCTAAAACTGGATTTAATGAAGAAGCATTTGATAATGCACCATTCTCTGTTGTTGCTGTCTGATTCAATTTCTTTTCGACTGCCTTAATAAATTGAGATTCTTGATTGTTAGACATTTGTAATTTATAAAAAAAAAAAATAAAATGAAGTTAAATAAAATATTTTTTTTTTTCTTCTCTAAATATAAAATTTTGAAAATTTTTGTTATTAAATTATTTATGAAAACTTTTTGATTGTCGAAAAAAATTTTGAAATAAAATTTTACAAAGTCAAAAAATTTTTCTTTTTCACAAATTGATTTTTTATGTCTTTTGATATTTTTCTTATATTTTTGGAAATTAAAATATTGAAATGTTTCAAATGGTATTTTAACAAATTGATTTTGAAATTAATGAATCAAGGTCAAATAAGACCTTTAAATAATTGATAAATAGTTTATATTTTGATTTTTATTGAATCTGTCGATTTATCATTGTAATATAATCAATTAATGCAAAGTAGCATTTGATGTGAAAAAAAAAGAATTCAATTTTTATTTCATTCAACATGTTTTCTTTTTTTATCATAAATAATTTAAAATATGAATGAAAAAAAGAATTTAATAATCTTCTAAAGACATCATTCATGATCTTTTTTGTATGATCGAAATATTTAATGATTTTATTAATGAGCTCAATAAGATTGATTCTAAAAATCTCAATCAAGTAAAACTAAAAAAATAATCAATGAATATGAAAAGAAAGAAAGAAAGAAAGAAAGAAAAAAAGATTCAAAATTAATTAAAAATTAATTTTTAATTAAAAAATTAATAGCTGTAAAGTGCCTTATACAAGGCACCATTTTATCTCCTAAAAATGGAGATTGACCATTCTTCCTCAACTCGATTTCTGGTCTGTGTCGCTGTGTATTGCTAGTTTAAATATAATTCAAAGTAGCTGCAAAGTGCCTTATACAAGGCACCATTTTATCTCCTAAAAATGGAGATTGACCATTCTTCCTCAACTCGATTTCTGGTCTGTGTCGCTGTGTATTGCTAGTTTAAATATAATTCAAAGTAGCTGCAAAGTGCCTTATACAAGGCACCATTTTATCTCCTAAAAATGGAGATTGACCATTCTTCCTCAACTCGATTTCTGGTCTGTGTCGCTGTGTATTGCTAGTTTAAATATAATTCAAAGTAGCTGCAAAGTGCCTTATACAAGGCACCATTTTATCTCCTAAAAATGGAGATTGACCATTCTTCCTCAACTCGATTTCTGGTCTGTGTCGCTGTGTATTGCTAGTTTAAATATAATTCAAAGTAGCTGCAAAGTGCCTTATACAAGGCACCATTTTATCTCCTAAAAATGGAGATTGACCATTCTTCCTCAACTCGATTTCTGGTCTGTGTCGCTGTGTATTGCTAGTTTAAATATAATTCAAAGTAGCTGCAAAGTGCCTTATACAAGGCACCATTTTATCTCCTAAAAATGGAGATTGACCATTCTTCCTCAACTCGATTTCTGGTCTGTGTCGCTCTGATGAAAGTTTATTTGGTAATAAAAATAGAGTAGCTGTTAGTGCCTTATACAAGACACATTTTTTTTCCCTTGATGATTTTAAATCTTTCTCTTCTTCTTCAATTTATGAAAATGAAGTGTTTTTTTGTTATCTATTTTTTTATTTTTTTATTTTATTATTTTATTATTTTCAAATTTTGAAAAAATTTTATATAATTTCACAAGTCAAGATTATATAAACCATTCAATCGATTCAAATAAAATTTTAACTTCAAAATTTTTGACGATAAATGTCAAATATTTTAAGGTATTGATTATCAATACTTTTTTAAATTAAACATAATTAAATGATATCTTTGTTTGTTTTGTATATATATGTTATATACATATATGTAGTATAAGTCAATGTTGTAGTGTTAAATTTAAACTAGAAAAATATAGATGAAGGAAAAATAGGATTGTTATTCTGATATCAATTATCAGGTTTGGCACTTTTTTTAACTCAGATAATCGATAATAAAATGCTATCGATTGGAACTTTTAATTGATGAATTCGATTATCACGTATGAAATGTGATACAAAAAAATTATGCTTTTGATATCGAATCATGATTAATCGAAACTAATACCGAAAAAAACCTTTAAAAATAGTATTTTAATGGAATAAAATAAATATATTCTAACTTATTATGTAAAAGAATCAGCTTTTATTAAATTTTATAACGGATATGTGAAGTAATCAGTTCAAAAAGTTTACAAAATTTTGATACGTTAAAAAAATTTCAATTTTGATAATCGATCTTTTATTTTTATTCATTATTGATATCAGAGAATAAATTTTTGATTTGATATTGATATCAGAAAAAGTGATCAATTATCGATATCGAAAATCGAGACTCAACAAGCCTAAGGAAAAAAAAAAAAAAAAAAAAAAGCGAAATTCAAAATAATTCTTTGATTTTCTGTTTAATTTTTAAAAAAAATAATCATATCAACTTTTGTTGAAATGAAATTAAATATTTTGAGTTGAATTTGATGACATCTTTTTTCTATATGATTAAAACTTGTGAATTTTTTTTTTTTTTTTCAAAATAAATAAAAATAAAAAGATAAATAAAAAAATCAATAAATAATAAGGAATAACATGAGAACCGCCTTTTATTGCAATACGAACAAACTTAATGAATGAAAGAATATCTTTCGGAGTTCAACACTTCTAACATAAGTTCCATTGGTGTCACAGCTTTTGTGTTCAACGCATATTTCAAGATACTTGGAGAGCATCCAGATACTAAGAAAGTTCCATTATCGTCCTTTGTAACAGGTGAGTCACTACGTGCATTGACATTCCAGAAGACTAAAGTTGGTCTTGTGTAACCTGCTTTCTGATACATTCGATCGATTTTTTCGAAATTTGTTCTACTATTGTCACGGCATGCTTGGTCGAATTGCATATCAGAAATGATGAAAAGCTTACTAGGCATTTCTTCTTGAGGAACATGATTTTTAATTGCTGCATCCAAAATTGTTTTGAATGCTGCGATTAAATTAGTGCTTCCTGCCCAATCTGCATTTTGAACGTTTCTAACTCTTTCTTGAATATTTGAACCTTCTATTTTGACCAAATCTGGGACTGATGTGAATGTCATGAAATATCCATTGAATGCGCCTTTCATTCTTTCTGCGAAATAAATCGCGAGTGAGATTGATACATAAATTGGTAAGACACCTCCTGCAAAACTACACGTCATTGAACCTGAAACATCTGCCAAAACCATGCATCTTGTATCATTGCTTTCTTCAATATAATTTGGGAGATTATTCCATTGCAAATCCAATGTCTTCAAATCTTCTGATTCGATTGTTTGCTTTGAAAAAATCTCTCGAACGATATCATATGGATACAATGTTGATGCGTTGATCTTCTTTTCACCACTTGCAACATCTGAAAGATATTGTTGGAATCGATCGGAATCATGTTTTCCAAACGCTTTACGATACATTTTCATCGCGTATGAAGGAACATGTGCGTATTCGATTTGATCCCACTTTTTCTGTGACATCAACGATTCAACAATTTGGATCTGTTTACGAAGCAGCGATAATGATTTACGATATTGAACACTCGTTAATCCAAAGAATTCTCGTGTCATTATTGCAAATCCTTTCGTTTCTTTAGATGATGCATTTTCTGATTTCAACCATTTACCAAGTAATGATACATTCTTTCCTTTACTTGCCGATTCAATGTCTTTATCGAATTGTTCTTTCATGATGTTCAATGCGATGTTCTTCGTTTGTTCATTCATAACAAATGCATAGAAATCATCCCATCGTCCAAAGATTGGAACGTGAATCATGTTACGGATGATTGATTCTGGCGAATGTGTTGATAACCATTGACAGATGATTCTGAAATTGTTTCTTTCTCCTTGACCTCCTTTGATATCTCTCATATAAAATAGTGCACGTAATGCTAATTCTTCATTACAATGGAATGCTTTCTCGAAATATTGGATGACTTCTTCTTTTTGACCACGAAGTGCGCCTGATTTAGAGAAGAAATCTAAAACTGGATTTAATGAAGAAGCATTTGATAATGCACAATTCTCTGTTGTTGCTGTCTGTTTCAATTTCTTTTCGACTGCCTTAATAAATTGAGATTCTTGATTGTTAGACATTTGTAATTTATATAAAAAAAATAAAATGAAGTTAAATAATATATATTTTTTTTTTTCTTCTCTAAATATAAAATTTTGAAAATTTTTGTTATTAAATTATTTATGAAAACTTTTTGATTGTCGAAAAAAATTTTGAAATAAAATTTTACAAAGTCAAATAATTTTTCTTTTTCACGAATTTGATTTTTTATGTCTTTTGAAATTTTTCTTATATTTTTGGAAATTAAAATATTGAAATGTTTCAAATGGTATTTTAACAAATTGATTTTGAAATTAATGAATCAAGGTCAAATAAGACCTTTAAATAATTGATAAATAGTTTATATTTTGATTTTTATTGAATCTGTCGATTTATCATTGTAATATAATCAATTAATGCAAAGTAGCATTTGATGTGAAAAAAAAAGAATTCAATTTTTATTTCATTCAACATGTTTTCTTTTTTTATCATAAATAATTTAAAATATGAATGAAAAAAAGAATTTAATAATCTTCTAAAGACATCATTCATGATCTATTTTGTATGATCGAAATATTTAATGATTTTAATTTCACAAGTCAAGATTATATAAACCATTCAATCGATTCAAATAAAATTTTAACTTCAAAATTTTTGACGATAAATGTCAAATATTTTAAGGTATTGATTATCAATACTTTTTTAAATTAATCATAATTAAATGATATCTTTATTGTTTTTAATTATACCTAGAGTCAATAAGATAAATAATTTTTGTTAATCACAAACTCAATAAAATGCTTACTCTAAGCTTTGATAAGCACTTTCCAATTTAATTGTTATAATAGCATCAATATCAATTAAAAAAAAAAAGATCACTTATTATAATAAAAAAATTTTTAATATAAAAAAATATTATTATTTGCCAATTAAATTTTCTTAGAATGAGGAATCATAATCAACCTTTCATAACGATGTGAATTAAAAATATTTAGGTCGATTTCATTCATATCACAATTCTCATTAATTTCAATAATTTTGAGTTCATTGCATCCATAAAAAGTGCCAATTTTCATGGCAGCCACTCTATCTGGCAAGCAAATCGATGCAATATTTGTTTTTTTAAAGCAATGCTCGTCAATTCTAAATAATTCAGAATTTGCTTGAAAATCGATTCTTTCCAATTCGCCGCAGTTTGAGAAAGCATTTTTCCCAAGCACTTTAACGTGTGCTGGAATTGAGATTGATTTTACTGGAGTGTAATAAAAGGCGTAGTCATCAATCAAACGTAACTGTGAATTAAATGGAATTTCAACGATTTCTAAATTTTGACATCCTGAAAAGGCGTGATCGCAAATCCGAATCGTTTCTTCAGGAATTGTGATTCTTTTGATTTCGCTATTTGCGAATGAATTCTTGCAAAACAGCTGGACTTTTGACTCAGAAAAATCGACTGACTCGAGTTGTGAGCAATTTTCAAATGCATTGAATGAAATGATTTTTATAAAAGAAGGAATTTTGGCTTCTTTTATGTCTCTTCTTGCGAACAAAATAGCTTTGTAAGTGTCGTCAGGCGATGATTTTGAGATGATGAATTGATTCTCATAATAAAAAAGATTGCAGTCATTGTGATAACAATGACTGCAAGAAAACAAGTTAATGTTTACTAAATGAGAAATTCCAGAAAAGAAATCGTTGCTGATTATATTCAAATTGTCTGGAATTGAAAGGTTTACAATTGAAGAGAAATGAAATGGAGCTTGTGAAATAAATTTGACGTTTGTATCCTCAGAAAATTCAACGGTTTCTAGTTTGTAACAATTTTTGAAGACATGAGATCCAATTGAAAAAACGGTTGGTGGAATCAGAATTGATTTAATTGCTGTGTGAGAAAATGCGAGTTCATCAATGAAGATTAATTCAGAATTCTCTGAAAATTCAACAGTTTGAAGAACTGAGCATTCATTAAATGCTCGCTCAGAAATATGAGAAACATGTCGTGGAATTTTAATGCTTTCGATACAACTGTGTGAAAAAGAAGATTTGCCAATAAAAATCAAATTTGAATCATCCATAAATTCAACTTTTGAAAGGCAGTCGCAAAACATGAAAGCTCTACTATCAATCGACAAAACTGATGAAGGAATCAAAATGCTTTCAATTCCGCAAAATTCAAATGTGCTTGTAGAAATTGAATGAAGTTTTGAATTACGGCAAAATTCAATTTTTTTCAATGCTCCGCAAAGTTGGAATGAATGATGTCCAATGTGATACACATTTCTTGGAATAGTTATTCTTTCAATTGAAGAATTATCAAAAGCATGATCTCCAATCAATTCAAGTTCAGAATCATCTGAAAATTCAACGGTTTCTATATTATGGCAGTTGTTGAAGGCGTATTTTCCTATCTGTCTGACGTGAGATGGAATCGAAATTTTTGTGATTGATGACGATTCAAATGCATTTTTGTCAATCAAGAATAATTCAGATTCAATTGGAAATTCGACTTTTTGAAGATTTTTGCATTGACTAAAAGCAAAAGGAGCAATTATCTTTATAAAAGAAGGGATGATCGCGTCTTCAATGTTTCTTCTCACAAAAACAAGTACGTCGTAATCACTGCTCAATGAATTTGACTTTGCAACCAAGAATTTATTATCAATGTACTGATAATAACGATTACTTGGTGAAACTGAAAGTGAAGTCAAATTTGGAATTCCATAGAAAAAGTTCTTTTCAATCCTTTCAAGATTTGATGAAATGACAATGTTGTCAATCATTGATTTGGTAAAAACAAAATTGCCGATGATTTTCAAATCAGAATTCATTGAAAAATTGACCTCAGACAAAAGTTTGCAATCAAAAAATGCAAAGTCTTCGATCTCAATTACATGAGGTGGAATTGTGATTGTTTTAATCGATGTTCCTGAAAAAGCGGATTTTTCAATCACTTCCAATTGTGAGTCTTTAGAAAATTCCACTTTTTGAAGGCTAACACAGTCGCAAAATGCATAAGAAGAAATTCTTTTAATAAAGGATGGAATGACTACTGTTTCAATATCTCTTGCTGCAAAAAGAAGAACATCATATTCATCCGTGTATGGATCAGACTTGCCAATAACAATTCTATCATCAATTAAAATGACATTTTCTGTTTCATTTTTGATTATTTTTATGTCCGTTAAATTAGGAGTGTTATAGCACCAGCCTTCTATAAAGACAGCAATACTTGATGGTATTGAAAGGCTTTCAATAAATTTTTTGGGCTGTGCCGTGCTTACTTCATTTGTTTGTGGTTGTGAATTTGATAAAAATGAATATTTCTTTTTATAGAATTCCAAAAATCTGTTGAATAGAGAAGAATCCTTGCCAAAAATGTTTATTCTTAATAAAGAACTTATGAATGCATTTCTTCCAATTGATTCTAATTTGGAATTACTTGAAAATTCAATCTTTTTAAGATTTTTACACTCAGAAAAGCAATTGTCGCCGATCTTTGTTACTGTGTCTGGAATTGAAATAGCTTGAATTGAACTTTTTGAGAAAGCGTTATGTTCGATAATTTCCAAATTTGAATTATCAGAAAATTCAATGGTTTCAAGATAAGTACAATTCTCAAATGCATAAGGACCAATTACTCTAACAAATTCAGGAATTTTGGCACTTTTTATGTCTCTTCGTGCCAAAATTAAAACATCAAAAAAGTCGTTTTTTACGTTCGATTTTCCAATCAAAAAGTTGTCATCAAAAAACGAAATGTTTGCCATATATTCACTAGCACCAAGTGGTTGATAAATTTTTACTTCATGGAAAGAAAGAATGTCAGAGCACCATCCTTCTTTAAGCTGCAAAATTGTCGCAGGAAGAGAAAGTTGCGAAATTAAAATTCCATTGAATGCATTCGATTCAATCACTTCCAATTCTGATCCAAAATGGAAACTCACAGCTTTTAACTCATCGCATTTAGCAAATGCATACTTTCCTATATATTTCACATGCTCTGGGATGTTGATCGTGCTGATGTTTGTGTGATAAAACGCGTATTTTTCTATCGTTCTTATCTCAGAATTCTCATCAAAAGTGATCGTGTTGGCGTTCGTGTTTTTGAATGCTGACTGATGAATCTCTGTAATGAGATACTCATCGTTGTGGTATTCAACTGTTCGTGGAATAAAATAGTCATCTTTAAATAGAAAAACACGGAAAATTCCGGCTGTTTTTTCTGCTTCATTTATGATGAATGAAAAACCGTTTTTGCTTATCATTTCTTTTTGAGTCAGCAAGTTAACTAATTTTACTTTCCCATTTCTGCATGCATTATATAAATCCGCTTTGATTTTTAAATATCTTGAGTGTGAGTCAATTCCTTTGTTATTGAATAAATGGTCAATTATAAGGTGAAATTTTCGGATCGTTTTATTAAGTTTGAAAAGTTTTTTTTCTGATTTGAAATTGAGTTTTTGATTTTTCTTGTGCGTGTATGAGCTTCGTGGATGTATGGATAACTTTTTGTATAGGCTGATAATTGCTTTCATTCGATCAAATTCTTCACTGAGTAGGATATAATCATCAATATTATCATTTCGAATGTTCGGAATTTCGTTATTAATCCAATTATTTAGAAATGACTGAAATACAACTTTGGATACGTTTGATTTAACTTTATATTGACCTTTGGTTATAAGGGTTGTATGAATTTGATCATCGATATCATCAAAAGATAAGAAATTGGATGAAATTGAATATTCTTCTCGATTTAAAATTAGCTTAAATGTGAATTCTTTGGTCATTTTAAAGTAATTTGAAAATTAATGTTTTGAAAGCATATTTGGTCATAATGATATTGATGCATATTCATAGTAAGAATCACTTAGTTTAGTTAATAATAAAAGTCTTAATCTAAACAATAATTCACTTATTGAAATTCTATCTTTGTAGTCTTTGATAAGCAATGCAATTTATACTCCTTTGATTTAGACAAATCAAAGGCCTGAAGAGAATATTTGGTAGCTTCAAAATATCTGTGAATTATTTTTGATCTATATATCTTTTATGAATATGTATTGAAAAAAAAAAAAAAAAATAATGATTTTGAAATTATATTTATAAGGAAACTTTTTCAGATAAATCATAAATAGTCGGTGGTACGATAGAAACTTTTTCAGATAATGCGTTTAATTAATTAATTAATTATTATTCCATAATGAAAACACTACAATTTTTCTATAATGAAGGAAAGAAAGAAAGCAAAGAAGATAAAAATAAAGAGAACAAAAATGATAATAACAAAGAAAACGAAGAAGATGAAAATAAAGAAAAAGAAAATGGTAAAGTTTACGAATTAGATCTTGACGATTTCAGCAAATATTCCGATTACTTTACAAAATGCGATGATTTCCAAAACAATGAAGATTTTTTTATTATTAGAGATTTCGAAAGTCCATTCAAAAATCCAGAAGTTATAAATAAATTCCTCAGCTTTTTTAAAGAAGGCGAAATCGAAATCACAGTTTCGGATGCATTTGATATTCAATTTTTATCACATAAATATAAAGTTCCGAAATTAATTAAAATTACTGACGACTTTATTAAAAACAACGCCAAAGATCTTATTGAAGAGATTATTTCGACGGGAAACTTTACAAATCAAACAGAAATATTGATTTCAGAACATTTAATAGAAATCCTTCAAGACGACCGTTTATTATCAGTCACAATTCCACAAATTTATCGTATCTTGACTTTATATTCGAAGAATGGCCAAGCAGAAAAACGATATTATTCAGAAAGAGAAAAACGATGCATAATTGACTTTATACATAAATACATAGAAAAAGTTGGTAACGATGGGGCGGTTTTATTCAATATTTTTGACTTTTTGAATGATTCATATTATGAAGAAAAAATTGCTTCCAAATTTGATGAATTTCATTACATTGTCCCATCAGGCCAAATTATTTCTCTGATTTCGTCTCTCAGAAGCGAAATCGTGTCAAATCAAAAGATGATGAATGATAATATTAATCGAATGTTTGACGACATGAGAGTTGAATACGAAAATAAAATATCTGCATTAAAAGATGATCTTGAAAAGAATAATAATAAACATGAATCAGATATTGATCTAATGAAGAAGACATTTGAACAAGAAAAGAAATATTTATATGCAGAAATTAAAATGCTAAAGAAAACGATCTACAATCTTTTCACATGTGATTACTTCACATCAAAAGACAACCTTGAATCTTTCAATCATTTAAATGGAGAGATGCAAAGCTTGATTATTCTTGGTCTTTCAGACGACAAGAATTATCAAAATAAGGAAGAACTTTCGAAAATCGAAAGGCTTCTGACATTCTTCAGTGATGAAAATCGAAAGAAAGGATATCAAATGAAACATCATAATTACATAAGAATTCAAGATCCAGCAAAAGAACACAAAAATCTTGATAGTATCGGTGAAGAAAGTATCATAATTCCATATGACACGATTGAAATGTTGCAAGGAAATAAAACACTCGAGTCGCATGAATTCTATGAGCAACTTAACAAATTCTGTAGTTTTTATTTTGAACTTGAATATCCAACAGAAGATTATCAACAAATGTATGAAAGTATTTCAAGAATTCAAAAAGAACATGTTCCACAAACGAAAATTTCTATCAATATCAATCAAGTTAAAGACAATGAATTCAGATTTCAAAGGTTAAATAATGTTCATAAAATTGATGTAAAAATGAGTGTTGATAATATTCCAGGTGGTTATCAACGAGGTCTTTTTGAAAATAGTGCATCACTTGAAGAAATTACAATTCCAGATACAATTACGAAAATTGGAGGAGGAACATTTTATGCTTGCAGTAAATTAAAAGAAATCAATATTCCATCCACAGTCACAATTATTGAAAATGGATCATTTTATGGTTGTTCATCTCTCACAGAAATCGTATTTCCTCCGACTGTGAAATATATAGGTAGCCAAGCATTTTGTAATTGTTCAGGATTGAAACGAATCACGATTGACATTTATCAAACTAAATTTGAAAGAAACACATTTGAAAATTGTTCCGCACTTCATCATTTAATTCTTGCAGACACGATTAGCAATATCGAAGAATTCAATTATGATGAATATTTCAACATCGAGCAAATCACTATTCCAGAAACAGTTAGTAACATTGGCAAATATTCATTTTCACATTGTAAATCACTTGTTAATATTAATCTTCCTATTTCATTAACATCAATTGAAGAGAATGCATTCAAAGAATGCTACTCACTCAATGATATTGTAATTCCAAGATCAATTACTTCGATCAAAGAAAGTTGTTTCAACAAATGTGCATCATTCATAAATATTATTATTCCAACATCAGTTACAAGCATTGGATCCAATTGTTTTGCAGAATGTACATCGCTCACAACAATCTCAATTCCATCATCGATCACATCTATTTCGAAAGGATGTTTTTATAAATGCACATCACTTTGTAAACTCACAATTCCAACAAGCATTACATCAATTTGTGAAAATTCATTTGAAGGATGCACATCGATGACTCAAATAATGATTCCATCATCAGTCAAAACAGTTGGGAAACAATGTTTCAAAGATTGTATCAAACTTTCGGAAATCACGATTGATCCTTATCAAACTAGCACAGAAAATGACTCATTTGAAAATTGTTCATCATTAGAAATATTAAATATATCTGACACAGTTAGAAGAATTAGTAACAAACCAGATTCTATTATTCAAAAGATGAGAAAGATCACGATTCCAAATACAGTTTTTGCACTTGAAAACAACTCATTTGAAGGATGCACATCACTTGTTGAAATAAATCTCCCAACATCAGTTACAAGCATTGGATCCAATTGTTTTGCGGAATGTACATCGCTCACAACAATCTCAATTCCATCATCGATCACATCTATTTCGAAAGGATGTTTTTATAAATGCGCATCGCTTTGTAAACTCACAATTCCAACAAGTATTACATCAATTTGTGAAAATTCATTTGAAGGATGCACATCACTTGTTGAAATAAATCTCCCAACATCAGTTACAAGCATTGGATCCAATTGTTTTGCAGAATGTACATCGCTCACAACAATCTCAATTCCATCATCGATCACATCTATTTCGAAAGGATGTTTTTATAAATGCACATCACTTTGTAAACTCACAATTCCAACAAGCATTACATCAATTTGTGAAAATTCATTTGAAGGATGCACATCGATGACTCAAATAATGATTCCATCATCAGTCAAAACAGTTGGGAAACAATGTTTCAAAGATTGTATCAAACTTTCGGAAATCACGATTGATCCTTATCAAACTAGCACAGAAAATGACTCATTTGAAAATTGTTCATCATTAGAAATATTAAATATATCTGACACAGTTAGAAGAATTAGTAACAAACCAGATTCTATTATTCAAAAGATGAGAAAGATCACGATTCCAAATACAGTTTTTGCACTTGAAAACAACTCATTTGAAGGATGCACATCACTTGTTGAAATAAATCTCCCAACATCAGTTACAAGCATTGGATCCAATTGTTTTGCAGAATGTACATCGCTCACAACAATCTCAATTCCATCATCGATCACATCTATTTCGAAAGGATGTTTTTATAAATGCACATCACTTTGTAAACTCACAATTCCAACAAGCATTACATCAATTTGTGAAAATTCATTTGAAGGATGCACATCGATGACTCAAATAATGATTCCATCATCAGTCAAAACAGTTGGGAAACAATGTTTCAAAGATTGTATCAAACTTTCGGAAATCACGATTGATCCTTATCAAACTAGCACAGAAAATGACTCATTTGAAAATTGTTCATCATTAGAAATATTAAATATATCTGACACAGTTAGAAGAATTAGTAACAAACCAGATTCTATTATTCAAAAGATGAGAAAGGTCACGATTCCAAATACAGTTTTTGCACTTGAAAACAACTCATTTGAAGGATGCACATCACTTGTTGAAATGAATCTCCCAACATCAGTTACAAGCATTGGATCCAATTGTTTTGCGGAATGTACATCGCTCACAACAATCTCAATTCCATCATCGATCACATCTATTTCGAAAGGATGTTTTTATAAATGCACATCACTTTGTAAACTCACAATTCCAACAAGCATTACATCAATTTGTGAAAATTCATTTGAAGGATGCACATCACTTGTTGAAATAAATCTCCCAACATCAGTTACAAGCATTGGATCCAATTGTTTTGAAGGATGCACTTCACTTGCTGGAATTAAAATTCCGTCATCTATGAAAACGATTGGCAAAGGATGCTTTTCAAAGTGCACATCACTGACAGGAATAGAACTCCCAACATCAATGACAAAGATTGAAGAATTTACGTTTGAAGGATGTTCATCATTGGAAAATGTCATAATTCCAAATTCGATTACGAACATCGGCGATAGCTCATTCAAAAATTGCTCATCAATTTGTGAGATAACGATTCCAGATTCAGTCACTTATATTGGAAACTTTTCATTTTGTGGTTGCAGATCATTAAATCACATTTTTATTCCTTCATCAGTTAATGAGATAGGCAGAAATGCATTTCATCAAACTTCATCTTTAAAGCTCATTTCTTTTCGAAGCACATTTTCAAGAAATTACATTGGAATTAATGATCATACCAAAATAATTTGCAATACAAAAGAGTCAAGATCTCTTTATGAATATGCAAAGGAATTTAATTATGGTGGTAATGTGTCAGTTAACAAACGAGAAGCGTCTAAATACTATAAAAAGTCAGCCGACAAAGGAAATATGAGTGCAATGTTTCGATATGCGTATATGTCCCAAAATGGAGATGGTATTCCAATCAATTACTCAGAAGCACTC
The DNA here is from genome assembly GCA_039105265.1 of Tritrichomonas musculus. Classification (NCBI taxonomy): domain Eukaryota; phylum Parabasalia; order Tritrichomonadida; family Tritrichomonadidae; genus Tritrichomonas; species Tritrichomonas musculus. Next base: position 1,497,243 of record JAPFFF010000034.1, on the reverse strand, counting down.
AAATATTACAAAATGGCAATTGATAAAGGTTGTTCTGCCTCAATGAATAATTATGGTATCATGTTATTTAATGGAAACGGAATTGAAGTCAACAAAACGGAAGCGAATAAATACTACAAAATGGCTGCAGAGAAAGGAGATGATGTTGCAATGAACAACTATGCAATATGTTTATTTAATGGATACGGAATTGAAGTCAACAAAACTGAAGCGATCAAATACCTCAAAATGTCTGCAGACAAAGGATATGTTATGGCGATGTACAATTATGCAATATGTTTATTTAATGGATACGGAATTGAAGTCAACAAAACTGAAGCGATCAAATACTTCAAAATGGCTGCAGACAAAGGAAATGTCGATGCAATGAACAATTATGCGAATATATTGTATGAAGGCGATGGTGTTCCAGTTGATAAAAAAGAAGCTAAAAAATATTACCAAAAGGCGGCCGCCAAAGGAAGTGCAGAAGCAAAAAGAAAATTGCTTCATATGTAGATATATCTTTTCCTTCTGATTTTCCAGACTATGTGAAATTTCTGAAAATATCTATAAACTTAAATGTCTCTCCCAGAGTAATTGGGAATTGATATCCCCAACTTATTTGATGAAAAAAATAGAGGAAGAGATCAAATTGAGTAGAAAATCAAAAATCAGTAAAATTCTCTAAATATAATGACTTGTAAAGCATTGGAAATTATATTGCAAAAACACTATGATTTATTTCCTCTTTTTATCAAAAAAAAGGCAACTTTTATTCATATAAATTTCAATGTTTTCATATTCCAGTGAATCAAATATTTCAAGAATTCGTGAAGTGTTGAACAAATTAATCTTTCATAGTGTTATTTTGTTGAGTAATAAATCAAACTTAAAATGACTTAATTTTTTTTTATTTATTTGTTTATAAAAGAATTTAAACTCTCTATGATTGTATTTAATTTAAAAACAAAAGTTATGAGAAGTCGATGATTTAATCATCAAAATGGTAATCAAAGCATCCGCCATGGACAGCACTCAGGTGTGCGTAGCATTGACTTGCCTGTTGGAATCCCATCCCGCATTTGTAGCACCAATGACAGCCACAAGGACATGTGATATGATTGCATCCGCTGTCTTTGAATGTTGGAGTTTTGCATTTTGGACAAAACTTCTTCCACACGCATTTCTTGCCATCCTTTCGTTCCTCGCAAATGTAGCTGTCTGGATGCCATGATTGACAATATTCGCAGAATCGGTTCTTGCATGCTCCATCTTGGCAACTGAATTCGTTGATGTCATATGAGTTGATTTTGAAAATTTTGTGAGGATGATCTGGGCAGAATGTGTACAAAAGTTTCGCCTGTGTTCGAATTGTGTACTCATTGACTGACTTCAGCCAAGCTGACGCCAATGAACTCAAATCGTAATCGTTGTTGATCAATGAAGAAATCATTTGGCCAAGAGGAATTTGAGGCCAGCATTGAAGTCCATCTTCTGTTTCTTTGCTGTTGACTGATGGAATGACTGGTGGCTTGAAATTGATTTTTTCAATGGCAAATTGGTCCATCTGCCCATTTGCGAAGAAGGACTCTGTCGCAATTTGAAGAGATGAAACAAGACAATCACGGCACATTTGGTTCGTGTATGTTTTCCCGTCTTGATAATAGATTGTGATTGGATAGTTTGTTAATAACGGATTGTCTGGATCATCACAAACGTAAATGCAACAAAGAGTTTCTTCTTCATCGTCAGTGCCTGTTTCAATATGACTAATGAATTCATTCACTTTGTCTTCCTCTTCTCTCGTGGTCACAATCACTCGAAACTTTTCGTTGTATTCCCAGTTTGGATTGTTTTTGATGACAAGTAGATCCTTCACGTGAATCTTCTTTGGAACTGGGATTGCAACGTAATTAAGTTTCATTTGTTCCTTGATGAGTCGCTTCTCTTGATGGAAATGATGCTGGAGTTGGAAAATGTCTGAAGACTTCATCAACAAGCGATGGCCAACGACTTTGATGACTTTGGCATATGGACAATGTTTGATGAACCAAGTCATTATGATGTCGAGTGATTCAGGGTTGTAGAATAACGCTGGATGAATGAATTTTGATGGGAATTGGAATAGTCCGAATTCATTGTTCCTCTGATTCGTGCGTGTGAATGAGCTGTAATATGATAATCCACTCATATCGCGAAATCGTTCTTGGACAATGTTCAGAATTGGTGACTGCATGTAATCCCTCTCCTGATAAACGATGTATAAGTTTCGTTGGTCATAGTCATTGAGCTTGCATTGGTCGTTGATGAACAGTGCACAAATACGAACATTCGAATTTGAATTTGCAAGTTCTTTCAAATGATTAAGGCAGTAATCAATGTCATCCTCTGTCAGTTTCCTCCCATAAAGTGAGTTGATGCATGTTGATTCGTAGTGTTGTGCACCGATTGATGTGACCTCAACCAATGATTTGATGTCATTTCGATAGATCAAAATGCTTCGAGGAGTGAAAGGAATCAGTTTGAGGCATTTCTTGATTCCTTCGGTGACTTCCTTGCAGATTGAATTGTCTCTTGGAATGAAAGAAATGAAGACGCGTTCTTCAACTTTCGAGTAATGAAAGATTCTTTTCTCTGTCGCTGGAGATTGCATGCGCCTTGATGTCGTTGTTTGTTGTGGTTCTGGTTGTTCATCATTACTCGTGCTTGTGACAAAGTGTTTGAAGAACCTGTGATAGTTCTCGAAGTAGGTCGATATTAGTACATCGAACCATGGATTCAAAATCGTCTTCTCACATTCCATCGAGAAAATCGCATTCTTCGATGTCTCGTATTTGTGGTGAATTAATCGTCCAACATTGATGACTGAATTCATTTTTCGAACAATGTTGAAGCAGTAGCACTCGCTTGGAATGATGCAGCCATTCCATCCGGGACGTGAGAAAATTCGGACACCTCCGTGTGGACGATTTCTTGGCTGATTTCGGAATTTCAATCGATCGCTTCCTGTGAAGACTAAGATTGGTTTGTTCTCAAAGGTTCCTGCTCCACTCATGCACTTGAATTCAACAAGATGAATCTTCCTCCAGTTTGGAATGTTGTTTTCCAGTTTTGAGATGAAGTTGTTGATGATTGGTGAGATTCCTTTGTTTTCTTTGATGAAGCTTCCAAGAAGGAGGATGACTTCTGCTGTTGTTTTCCCTGGAAATGTCTCGTTGGTGATAATCTGCATGTTTCGTTTGAATTCAACGAATGCTCGATATGAAAATCCAAATTTTTCAACAAAGTTTTTGAACTCTCTTTCATCTGTTATTTTTGACAACAACAAGTTGTTCAATGAGTTGATGAATGTGATGATGTCTGAGTCTTCTCTGAAAAATCTGGACAGCCTCTCCGTCAGATCGTTTTGAATCAACTTTGAATCCATTTCAATGACCGTCGATATGTAGGCAGAGATGAAGTACGCTTGCTGTCTGTAATTCTTGTAGAATGAATCCCTGAAATTGAAAACAGAAGCAGCATAATAAATTGAAATGAAAGGGAATTTCAGCAACTCAGTTCCAAAGTATGTAATGCGATTCGTTTTCACATCAATTGCACCAATCCTGATTAAGTTTTTAATCGAGTAATCCAAAACTGATCGATTTTGAATTGTTGGAAGAGTTTTCATATTCTCGATGTCGATTCCAATCGTTTTGTATATCAAAATGTCTGTCGTCAAATCGCGCTTTTGAATCTCTGGAATTCTTGGATAATGAGTGAAGTTAGGATGTGGATAAATTGGAATGTATGTGCCTCTTTTTGAGTAGCCAAGTCTTCCTTTTCGTTCTTTCTTCGTTTCAAAAGAAATGAATCTCTCGTTGATTGTCTTCAAGCCTGTGAACGTGTCGAATCCGGACTCTTCTTCAAGTCCGTTATCAACAACAACTGATAGGCCGTCGATGTTGATTGTTGATTGATAATTTTGTGTTGTGCAGATGATTTTGTTGATTCTTCGAACAGGTTCTGGAAACTCGTTTTCTGCAAGTTCAAGCATTCTGTCTTCATCCTTCTCTGTCAAAACTATTGGAATGAAATACAAGAAAACGTTTTGGTCCTGGTTGATGCTTTCATTTATTTCAAGTTCATTCTGAAGACGTTTGAAAAAGTTATCAGTGCTTTCGTTGTTCTTCAATCTTGTCTGCATTATGATGATTCCCTTCTCTTTGAAATATTCGTTTTGTTCGCTGAAAAGCAACGAATCTCTGTATTTCTCGCATTGTTCTGCATCTGAAAGGAAGCACAAAATGTGGCCAACTTCGAATTTGGAGTAAAACTCAGACATTTCTTCAATCACTTTGTTCGTCTCTCTGATTGCTAATTCGTTGTTGTCTTTCGTGAATATGTCTCTGATAACTGGAGACTCTTTGATTTCAAATTTTGGCTTTTCAACCAAATCTGTCGTTTCGACTTGGCCGTTGAATGGGCTTTTGATGTCATTTGAAATGAGTGATGAAATCAAAGTGACGTGTGATGGCATTGAAAATGTGTTTGTGTTCTGATGTAATGATGCAATTTTGCCAATTAAAACATCCAAATCTAATGTTCGCTGATTTGCATCGTCAATGATGAGTTTCGTGTGCGAGAACAACTTCTCGTCGTCTCTGAATTCAAACATCATTTTCTGCAGTCTGAAAGGTGTCATGATTCCCATGACCAAACGTTCGCTGCTCTGATATGAGTTGTAATTCTTCATCATTTCCATAAATTTGGATGGATCATTTTCAATTGTCACATATTTGGCCAATTTCGTGTTGAAAAAGTTCGTCTTCTTCTCGATGCTTTTCTCATTTGGCTCGACGAACAAGAAAAATGGAGATTTCGTCTGCTTTCTCATGCTCTCAATCATCAGCATCACAGGAATGCATGTCGTCTTTCCTGTCCCGTACAACGATTGAATCACTGATATTTCGTTCTTGACGATTCTGACTCGCGAGTAGAATTGATAAACTGCAAGATATTTTGAATGGAAAAATGGACGCACTTTTGATTCTTCAACATTGACTGAGAGTGTAAACAAGAGTGACTCCAGTCCAATTAACGTATCAATTCTCTCAATTTCTGCTTTGCTCAATTTTCGTGCGTTTGAGACTCCCAGCATTGCACCGCTGATTGATGAGCTGAACTGAATAAGAGATTGTGTCAAAATGATCAAATCGCTTTCAATGAGCTGAATCAATTTGGTCTCGTTCATTGGCCTTTGAATTGAATTCAATGATGTTAAATAGCATTTCAATGCTGTGTGAATCGTTTGAATTGAGTTTTGAAGATCAATGAAAAAGATTGATTTTTCATTGTTCAAATAAAACAATTTTTGTGTTATTGTTGCAATCAATTCCTGCGTGGTTAGGACTAATTGTTCAAGATTGCACTTGCAAGAAACCAATTTCGATTGTTTTATTATTTTTGGAAACAGGGATTTGATTAAATTTGCAATTTTAGGTATTTTTTCTAAATTCGTTTCTTGAATCATGTTTTTTTTAGGAGTTGGAAATAAATAAAATGAATTGAAGGTGCCTGGAAAGGAAATATGATAACGAAAATTTCATTTATTATTGAATTTTTGTTTGATCTTTTTGATCAACATTGAGTTTTTGCAAATAAAATTTTTTATTGAAAAAGTTTAAATATGACATTTTTTTGAAAAGATTCATAAAAAAATTTTCAGATTGATTTTAAAACAAAAAATTCAATAATTATCAAATGAGTAAATATAAATAAAAACAGCGTTGTTTATCGATACGACTAAATACCGGTTACCGAAGAAGTATCGGTATTCGGTGAATATCGATACTTTTTTGCTCGGTATTTTTTAGTATCGATACAAAAGTGCTTCGGTATTTTTAGAGTATCAGCGGTTATTAAAAAAGTACTTTATAATACTTTTTATCAGTATCGATACGGTATTTTGAAATATAAATTTTATTAATAAATAATAGAAAAAAATATTAAAACATTTGATTATTTAATTTTAAATAAAAATTTTAATTATAAATATAATTACTAGCCTATAAAAAGTATATTATTGTCTTTCTTCTTCAGAAATCTCGTCATATTCATTTTCATTAAACAATCCAAATTTTCGATATCATTATTATCATTAAAAACAATAAATTTACATATATTATGTACTTTCTCATATTAATAGTTAATTCAATAGTTCTGGAATGGTATAATTATCTACAAATAGAAATTGACATAAAGATGATTAAATTTACGATATTTCTGAAACCATTGATTATTCAATTATTATGATGATTATTTGTTGTAAAATATGTAATTAAAGAGAATTAACAATATTCATTAGAACCTTATAAATTTCTTTAATCATCTTTAAATGAATCCGATACATTTTTTGTTAAAAAAATACCGACAAAAAACCTGACATTCGATATAAATTTTCCACTTTAGTATCGATACTTCGGTTTTTTATCGATAAATACCGTTACCGGCGGTTAGAGCCGGTAATATCGATATTTTACCGGGAAAATAACCGCTACCGGAGAGGATCGATACACAACCCTGAATAAAAATCAATTCTAAATCATTCTAATAACAAAATATATATAAAACCGTAGATAAAATAAAAAAATTGTAAAGTATTCAAAAATAAAAATTTTTATTCTAAATGTTGTCGAGGCTGAGAAATTTCTAATAAACGGTTGACCTTTAATAGTTCTTTGAGTTCTTTTTCATACTTCTTTTCAATTTTATAAGCAACCAGCTTCAAAGATGGCGTTAAGAGGCCGTTTTGTGGTGTGAACTCATCTTTAATTAAGCATACGTTTGAAATTCTCTCAAATCCCTTCAATTTCATTTCCGTTGCCTTCTCCTTTAGCAATACGAGCATTTCATCCACTGTTACCTTATCGTATCCAGCTTGACTTTTATCTAATACGACGATGGCGACCAAAAACCTGCTCTGCATTCCGGCGTGGATGTAAATCTGGTTAACGAACTTTGTATCGACGTATAACTTTGTCAGTTTTGTTAGGGAAATATATTCTCCTTGGGATAGCTTGACTAACTCTTTAACTCTTCCGACGATCAAAAATTGACCTGTTTTGGTTAATTTGAAAATATCACCAGTTTTGAACCAGCCATCATCGTCGTAAGTTTCCCTTGTTTTAGCCTCGTCTTTGTAGTAGCCTTTGAACATTGTTGCTCCTTTCAAGTATAGCTCTCCTTCGAAATTTTTTGCGTAATAACCCATATCTGGAATATCTTTCATTTTTGCCTGGACACAATGAAGAAGAACGCCTACATTTCCGTCTTGAGTGTCTTTGTAATTCTGTACCATGACTCCTGATGCCGTTTCTGTGAGTCCGTAACCTTGAGGAAATGCGATATTTAATGAGATTCTGAGAAAATGCTGAATTTCGACCGACAAAGCAGAACCGCCGCAAATAAACATCTTCATATTGCCTCCGATTGCTGCCTCGTTGATTTTATTGAACATTCCGTCGAGTATCGGCACATGTTGAATTCTGAAATTTCGGGTTAAAAATGATTTAATTGAGAAGCAAGTATTGAAGGCTAATCTGGTCAGAAAAGGCTTTGAATTGAGAGACTTTTGCATTCCTTCATAAAGTCTTTCAAAAATTCGAGAAACCGATACGAGAAGTGACGGTTTGAACAGTTTTATCTCTTCCATTAATCTTCTGATGTCGCCGCTGTAAAAGGCAACCTTAATGCAGCACCTGTTGCCGACGAAATGGAGGCATTCCTCAAATGAGTGGGCCAGAGGGAGGAACGATAGATATGTATCGTTCTCGGTGAATGGATAAACTTTTACAAAGGAACTGGCGGTTGCTACAAAGTTTGCATGTGTCATGACGCATCCTTTTGGTGGTCCTGTTGTTCCGCTTGTGTACATGATGGATGCTGGCTCATCTGGCTGTGGAGGGCGATGAGGATACCTTTCGGTGATTTCCATGATGTCCGACCATTTAACAATTGAATAATTTAAGCCCTGTAAAAGATCGGTAAATTCAGATTCGTCATAGGGATGATCACTGGCATCAAAGACTACAATGTGGGTAACATTGGGATTCTTTAATTGAAGAAGAGATTTGAGTTTGGTGGAAACAACAAATATTATTTTTACTTCTGCATGGGTAATGATATAATCAATTCCTTCAGGGCCATATGTATCATAAATTGGTACTGGATAATATCCATAAGCAAAACATGCTTGCTGTGTGGCTACCCATTGGATTTTATTATATGATAAAATTCCAATTGTAGATTTTTCTGGAAATTCATTCTTAATGAGAAATGCTCCTACTCGATCACGTATGTCGCGAAACTGGGCTCGAGTAACGAACTCAAAACGATCTTGCCACTTACCATCTGAATAAACTCGTTCTCCATACATTTCTTGATCTGGAAGTCGTTTATATGCATCTTCAAATATATGATACATGGTTTTGCCTTCAGGAAATTCTTCAATTAAACCATCTTTTAAATTTTGGGATACTTTTTCGTAATTAGGTGAGTAAATGATTGGTGTCTCACCTGGTTTTGGTGGTGGATCTTGAAGTATTGTGGATGATTGGTCTGCTCCCATTGATCAATATTAACCCAGAAAATGAAATTTTATATTACGATTATTTTTTGTGAATGGGTTCAATTTTAAAATTGGTATTTTCAAATTATCTTTATGGGAATTTATTTAAATTACCTAGAAATTTAATATATTGGTTGCTAATAGATTTTTAATGTAATTAATTAATATTATAATGATTTTATTTTTTGGATCTTTTGTAAAATCTTTCTTTTAATTTGAAAATGAAATGAAGTATCATTCAAAAAGAGTAATAAATTTGAATTAATAAATAATATTTTTTGATAAGTATTAATAAATGATCGAAAGCATCATTTTTGGCATGCATTAACAAATAATTATTATTTAATTGAACGTGAGAGCAACTATTGGAACAAAAAAAACAGATTTCAAAGGTTTATTTTTCTGGTTTAGAAAAAGTTGTTTTTCATTGTTTGATCGATACAATTATTTTCAATGGGGAATAAAAAAAAATAGTGAAGCGAATATTTTCTCCTACTTTTTTCTTTTTTCCTGGGTTAATATTGGAAATTAGGCTGTTCAAAATGCTATCGAATAAAAGCATGGATTGAATGATTCATGTATTATTAACAAAAGTGAAATGTAAATCATTCAAAATTATAAACCTTGTTTTTTTAAAAAAAATTTTTTATATTCACCTTCCATTTAAATTAAAATTGCATTATATTGATAACCACCCATTTATATTTATTTTAAAATTATAAATAATATACTACATTATATAAATTATTTAAATTATGCATACATTCTTTTTGAAACCTATTTATTAATGAAGAAAATATAGTTTATTTTGAATAGGAGGTGCAAATTTAAAAAACAAGGTTTGTATACAAAAATGGGTAAACAAAAATTGCTGTAGTATTTGAAAAGATTTTATTATAAGAATTATGCCATTGATTTTCCATTTCAATCTAATCGAGATACGTTGATTAAAAACAAATTGATGGGTGCAATCGATTAATCTTGGATTTCCAAAAACATCTTTAAATCATTTTATCTATCTTAGAAAAATAGATACTTAACATTATATGTCATATTGTTATCTATGAAATGAATTGTCAATATTAGTTAAATGAAGATAGATTATATATTAATATGAAATAGTATAATGCCTAAATGATAGCTATTTCAGTCATTTTCACTGTTTGTTTAGATTAAGATGCGTTTTTCTCTTCTTGAGAGTCTGAATTACAAAGTAATAGATTCATAGGTTCTATTGTTTTTCCACAAATAGGGCAATTCCAATTTCCTGTGGCCAAGCATTTTGATAAATAATCAGATAATGAGAAACAATCCGAAAGTTGGCAACTATTGGAAAAAACCAAAAAATCTTCTTCGTCAATGTTAGTTGGTCGTCCAACAATTTTATCAATCAAATTTTGAATTCCAACATATTCATATTCCGATATAAAAATAATTAGTGGCTTTGATGTATTGATCAAATCAATATTTAAAAAATTATAATTGGTTGAATGATCAAGAAAATCAGTAATATCTATTGGTTGAGGATATGGGTCATCAATTGACAATTCGAAATTAATTCCATTGCAATTACCAGTCAATTCAAATTGATGTTGAATTCCATCAAGAAAAAGAAATCCAATATTAACTGATTTTTGTTGGCCTGAGTACAAAAAATTGAATTTCCCGGTACTTTTTCCTTGTGGGATAGTTATAGGGCCTAAAATATATGGTGGGCCATATTGCATTAATGTTGGATTTGGTGGTAATTTAAAAGCTGAGTCTATTTGGTAAATCTGTTCCAAATGAATAAATGTAGAAATATCACCTTTTGATAACATATTTTTAATTTCTTCGTATATATCAATTAATATTTTATCATATCGTAATGTTTGGAATAATGATTTTAAAACCTTTACAAGTTTTGTTTTATTTCCATTGCATTCGATTGAAAATTTCAGAATAATATATCTGATTGCTGATACATTGAGTAGTTGTATAATTTTATTAAGTGATTCAAAATCTTTATCTGATAAAAAATTATTTTTGTATTGATCTAAAATTAAAATATTAGGATTTGGATTAGAAAAATTAATCATCTCAAAAAAAAGTGGGGTGAAGTATTGAATCATCCGAAATTATCATCGTTTTCACTCAATTTTTTAATCAATTTAAAATAATGTAAGATGAAAAAAACAAATTTATTAATGTATTCTTTGTAATTATTGAGATTTAGAATGAAAACTATGTTTTAAAAAATATAAAAGTTTTCATTTTTTAAGAGAATATATTTAAAAAATTTAAAGGGTATTGAAATAATAATTTTGTATTTATCTTGTTAAAAATTATATTATATCATATTTAAATAATGTATATAATTATAAATTTTATAATATATATTATATATATCTTTTAATTTGTTTTTAATAGATTTTTGGTCAAAAAATGATTGCATTTAAAAAAGAACTTGAAATTTCATTCAAACAAAACCACTATTAGTGGTCCACTAATTGTTTGGGTTTTGTGATAAAATTAGTATTTATTTATGTATTCGTTTTCTATATATGTTTTTAAACAAATGTCAATTTAAATATATAATCAATAAATGAACCTTTAAAGAGATAATTAAAAATTATGAAAATAATATTTTGTTACTTTATATTTTCCATAATATCATGTTTAGGTATCGTATTAATACTATTTAAATGCATATCTATTTATCAATATTCAATAGATTGGGAATTTTAAATTGAAAATAACCAAATATTGTTATTATATATGATATACAAATATACTAATATATTTATATCTTAATTTGTATTATTAAAAGTTATAAATAAATTATTATTATGAAATATTTATTAATATAAATATCTTTCAAATCTACAAGAGTATTATTCACAAAACAATACGTTATTCTATATATTTCTGAAAAAAGGGTTCGACCTTTGGCGGTTATCAAATTCTAAAATTATAAAAAATTATTAATAAATAATATTGGCATTATCAATAACATGATGCAATTTTAAATATGAAGCCGATTCCATTAGCCAAAATAGAGATATTTCACTAAAAAAAATAAAAACAGAAAAAGTTTAACTTTTAAAAGGGGAAAATATTTTTGAGTTCTTATCTAATTTCCACCATTCAAAGAGATTTTGGGAATTTGTGAATATCCAAATATATAAATATTTTGTAACATTTATGTCATATATTCTTTTTTTATAATTTATTTTACATCTTTTAAATTAATTAAAAAGTAATTAATTAAATATCATGTAAGATAAATTTATTTATGAAAAATAAAATTGAATTAATACGTTATTATAATTAATTCTTAATTGTGATATACATATAAACTGAGTAAAAATGTAAATTAATATTTTATAATAATATATATATAATTTATATTATATATAATAAATATATTATCATTAATATGATGATATAAATAATATATTATCCAAATAATAAGTATTTGTTAATAAATATAATATATTTTCAAAATTCAGATATTATCAAAATAATTTTTTCAAAAACTAGCATTTTATTCAATTATTAATTCAAAATTTTTATTTATAAAAAACAATAATTTCTTGAATATCAATAATATAATTTGTTATAAATTATTATTATATTTTAAGTTATATATAAATAATCTAAATAATAAATCATTTAAGAAAAAGCCTCAAATATCATAATAAAAACACTTATTTTAATGATTAATAGAATAAATAGCAAATATTTTGTTTTATAAGATATATTAAATTAATATAGATTTTATCAGATATTGATTTAAGAATTTAATAAATAGAAAGAATATTTAATTTTTAAGATATTATTATTTTTTAATCAAAAAAAATTTGAGAGAGTCGACCCCTTTTTTTCTGAATATTATTTAAAAGTTTTTCATATTAATAAAAGTTTAATATTAAACGGTCCTTAAAAATTGAAGAAGAGGATGTTAGCTTAAATCCAAAGATTGTTCTATCCTATTAGCATCATAAAAGTTAATATAAAGTTTAATTTCAATAAAAGATTAAAAAAAAAAAAAAAATATCATTTAAAAAACATTTTTTTTTAACAAAACAAAATTATTCTTCACTGAAATTTGATGTTGAAGGATTAATCATTGGAGATATTATTTGCGGGTTGCCTGGTAATATATGATTATTTGATTTTCGTTTGAACATCTTTCTTTTAACCCCGTTTGTTAAAAAATTTGAATCTGTAGAGTAATGTGATAATTTAGCCAAATGAATACTATTTGGCTGAATATCTGATGTATCATTCGATGAGCTACTCGTGTGGATTGGTCCATGGTGTAGATCGTTATAGCGGACCTCTTGGTTAGTTTGCTGGGTAGATGAGCTCATTGGGTGGCTTTGAGGGCTTTTCATACGATGAACATGAGAAATGTCGATACAACCAGGTGAAACTGAATGGTGAATTGAATGAATTGAATTTCTTGTTGATTTTTTAGTTCTTCTAATCAAATTCATAGGGAAACGGCCTCCCAATTTATAATTCATGCACTCGGTATAACTTGCGGGGCCACCAGTGATGAACTCGTCATTCAAATCCTGATCGTTAGGTGAATTTGAATGGTGAATTATTGTAATGCTTCTGCCGGCCGACGTGTTCGAGTGGTGTATCATATTCGGTACGTGAAAGCTGGTGTCAGCATTATTGTGGCTAGCGCTGGCTTGGCCTGCTTGAGTTTGGCCTGTTGTGATTACATTTTCTTGTTCAGTTTTTGAATGTGAGGAGGGATCAATAAGCTCGCTGACAGGAGGCCGCGCCTTCTTTGCCGCTGGTTTGCTGTGCGAGTGCATTCCGGCGAAGTGGTTTGTGAGCACGAAGTGGTGGCTGTGGTTCGCGTTGGATCTGGGGACAAAGTCGGACGTGCCAGCCATCTGCGTGCTCAAGTTCACGTTGAGCGGATGGCCTGAGTTTATATGGCCGCTCGTCTGCGGCATTTGGTTGTTAGAGAGCGAGATATTCCCTTCGTTTTCCTTGGCAAAAGTGCTCATCAAAAAGGCAGATTCAATGAGCTTTGTCAAATTGTGAGGGAAGTCCTTCCTGTTCTCAATTAAAACGTCAATGTCGTCCGTCCGCATCGTGATCCTCTCGTGCACAATCTCCTGCGCGTCGGTCAGCATGAAGTACGTGGAGCTCGTGTTCCTGAAGAAGCTGCTCTTGCGGACATTGGAGGAGACTCCTAATTTTGAATTGAATTTGATCGTTGCTGAGTTTTTGTTAGTATGTTTGGCCTGACTTGCATCGATTGGAGAAAAAAGCTGCTTGTAATCTATCAGTAAAAGCTTCTCTTGCGATATAAAAGGATGCTGCTTGATTCCTTCGATTTTTATTCGTGTTACTGGATTTTTATCAAGTATTTTTAAAACTAGGTCTTTTAAGGATTCATCAAAATTTGGTGGAAATTTAACATCGCTGTTACATATCATTGAAACTAACGTATTTGTATTTGAATGGAAAAATGGCAGGTTGCCATCAAAAAGTGAATATAGAATGATTCCCATACTCCATATGTCTGACTCTTTGGTATATAATTGACCCGATAATAATTCTGGAGCACAGTAGGGAATTGAACCACATAGAGTGGACATCATGGAATTTTTCGTGCTAAATCCGAAATCGATTAATCGAATATGACCACAGCTGTCAATCATGATGTTTTCTAGCTTTAGGTCGCGATGAGTAATATGAGCTTCGTCGTGTAAATATTCTATTGCTATTAATAGTTGAGTAAAAATATTTTTCACTTCAGAAAGGGGAATTCCGTGGCTTTGGTTAACATAATCAAGTGCGGTCATTCCGTCAACCAATTCCATTACGATAACATTCAAATGTTCTGTTTCAAATTCATAAAAATATTTGCAAATGAAAGGATGGTGAAGAGATTGGCTGATTTTAACTTCTTGATCGAGAATTTTGTCATACTCCTCAACATTAGTTTTGAGAGAAACTTTTAAGGCCACATTCGTATTTGTTTTTATATGTGTTGCGGAAAAAATGTCTGAAAAAGTCCCCGATCCGATTTGATCTATAAGAGTAAATTTGTCTGGAGGTATTTCGTTGATAAAATTGGCATGCATTAAGCGTAAACGAAAGGCAAAAAAGTTAAAATATTATAATAATTTAAATAATGAGCTTTTTGATTTGATACATATTTTTTTTAAATTGAATTCAAATTTGAATACCTATAAAAAGTTTGTTTTAACTATTTTTTAATAATAAATATATGAAACTATTAGTATATATTATTATTTTTTGATAAAAATCTTGATTATTTAACAATAGATTTTGAATGAAAGGATGCTCAATCTTTCTTCTTTTTCACCAATGATTTGGCCTTTTTTAGGATTTAAGACATCTTGAAATTTTTATATTTTGATTTTTTTGAGAGGGTGTTTTAAGTATTATTTGAATTTTAAAAATAATTTTTTTAAATTTATCTTAATAATTAACTAGTTTTAACTATAATATTGGAAATTATAATTATTAAAATACAATAAATTAATTAACTTAAAAAGAGATAGTGATTTTTATTGTTGAATTTGAATTTCAAAGAAAATTTTCCGAAATATAATTAAAATGATATAATATAAATATATTGAAAATTAGTTATTAAAAAAGAAATTAAATGTAATAAAAAAAGCAGTAACACTTGAAAAAGTTTATTATTATTTTTTTTTATAAAACGAATGCCGATCTTATAATTTCTAATTTTCCTTCTTTTGCATAGTATTAACACTACTATTTTAAGTAATATACGGGATCTTTCCATTGAATAGCACAAGAATCAAAGAAACATCAAAATATCGTTTTTAAAAATGCAACGCACTTTGGTTTGAGGGAAGGCTCACAAAGAAATCTCAAAATTTCATATTTTATATAACGAATGTTTAGGTGAGAATTCTCTTTTCACATGAAACATTTCTCATTGTGATTAATTAATTAGGTTTACTGCAACAGAAACTATATTTTAACCTTACATATTCACATGATGAATTAGAGTAAAAATTGTTTAATAGCAATTTACCTTTATTACGCAATTTTATGGTAAAAAATACAACTTTTTGAATACTTTATTATAATTTTTCAATGCTAACTATAGATATTCACAAGGCAAGATTCTACAATATTTTTTAATATTTTTATTTAAAAAAATATTTTATCAACTTATGCTAAAATATAAATTAGTTTTAATCATATTATTAATCATACATTTTTAAGATATATACCAATAAAAAAAAAATTGTAAAGTTTATTTTTTTGAGTTAAGGATGTTTTAAAAAAATAAAATATTATTATCTTCTTATTTATTAGATTTTATTTAACATGTTGTTTTTAATATATTTAATACAACAAAATATAGATAAATACATATAATACTATATTCTAATTAAATTATTTTTGCGAATATAAATATTTTTAAATTGTTGATTTTTTTTTACTTTCCATGAGTAGTTACTCATGAATAGATTTTGCATGAGAGATTGTGCCTCAGCTTTTTGAGAGAACTAATTGAAAGAAAAAATAGGAGAAAAATGGAGAATAATATTTTGAGAATATTTATGTAAATAAAAAAAGAGATGCATCTTTTAATATTTTTACATAATTTTTTTCCGAGACTTACATCAAAAGGAAGGATCGGTAAAAATTTTGTAACATAAAAAGAAGCATTTTTTTTTTAACATGAATAGTCTCAGTAAATATTATTCTACATTTTCTTCTTATTTTTTTCTATCAGTTCTCTCAAAAAGTTGAGGCTCAATCTCTCTTTCAATAGCCTCTCATGAATAGAAAAACCATTCAAAAAGTGGTGTAGATAAAAACGATTGTCCTAATTATTTTTTCTCAAACTCAATTGGTTCCAAATCCAATCAGCAAAGAAATTCAAAAAAACATCAACATATAAATGATAACGACGAAGAAATAGAGGAAGAAGAGGAAGCAACTAGTTACACATCAGAATTTTTGCAAATAATTAAATTTGTCATAACAATAATTTACAGCTGTTTTCCGAAAATTCTTGCTCAAGAGTTTTCAATTCTCATTGGAAAAAAGCTATTATTATATAGTAACTGCTTTAAATATATCTATTATCAGAAAATAGTTTCGGTTGCAGTAAACCTCAGCTGAAAAAGTAAAAATTCTGCAAAATACTTCCGTAATTGACGATGATTCATGGTACCATCGACTAAACGGAAAGTTATTAATATTTGATGCAATATGCATACAAACTGGTAAAATAATTGATTTTGAAATACGCATAAAAATTAGTTCAAAAAGAAAACAAAATAGATTAAGAATTAATATTAATATCACAGAATTAATAAAAGACGGAGATTTGGTGAGTGAAAACAGAATTTCTAGGAATGGAATATGGCGACAACTGTGCTTTCATCTGCAAGAATCTTATTTTGTAAATATCACCATCCTGTTCATGTGATGGTCTGAGGGGCAATTAGACCTCGCGGCTTCAGGACGGACTTAATCCTTTGTCCCCCTTCATTGACAGCTTATAGTTGCTGCAAACTTTTGGCTGATAATCATATCTTTTATCAATTTTCCCGTTTAGTCATTTACATTTGGCAAAAAAATGCTCACACTTCACCACATAATGCCTTTACTGACCTCATTAAAAATCATGTTCCCAGCATGATTGTGTGAACAGCATACAGCCCTAACCTTAGATCCATCGAACAAGTATGGGCCTACCTTAAACAGAGTCTCAGTTGAGAAGAATTCTAAACTCAATTTTGCATCTCACTCAATATATTAAGAAAATACAACCTGATTATTAGAAGATATATTGCATTTAGGCCCAGCACTCACAGATAAAGGCAGTCTTGCCAAATTACACGACTGTCATGCTTTAAATATATTTACAATTGGTAATTCGCTAAAAATATTTTTAAACTCAAGTCCAGATACATTTTTCATTTTTATAATACTAAGTTTATGGAATGAATCAGTTTTAAATACAAAATTAGCTATTTCTGCAAGAGTTTACTTTTTTCAAACAATTCTGATAGTTTTTATCAGGTTTTACAATTATTTAAGCACAAATAAATTACCTGATTCAATAGCATATAAAAAGTCAGAAGGCAAAAAAGTGCTCTGGGTTTAAATACCAAAACTTAAAAGAATAATTAATACTATTTTTATTCAAATTTATGCCATATCTTTAAAAGATGATCGAATAGCTTTAGATTGTTTTGCGTCCCAGGTAACAGAAAACTTTATCGGTTTACTCAGAATGTTAAGCGATAACGATAATTCATTCAAAAATATTATACACAATTTAAGTCGATATGAATTTGTAAATCGCGTTTCTCCTCATATTTACGCAAAACCTCATCCCAAACGACTCAATTTAGGAGGATGCGTTTTAAAAGAATCAGAAGATACATTTGATTTTCCTTTATCGCCAAAAGAATTAAGTGATTTGTTATTCTCATATATGGAAGATCTTGAAATCAATCAAGAAATCATTCAGATTTTTATTCAAAGCTTAGATAAACTTCATCATCAAGCGCCATACAGGACAAGAAATGTACCAAACATGACAAGCGGATTTGCAATTATTAATAGACTCATTACTGTATCACAATTCAACGCTCAGAACAAAGAAAAAGAATGATCAAGTGATAAGATTCGTTTCATTGATCAATTGCTTTTAACAAAAACAGAAGTTTTAACTGATAAAAATATGGATTTCCTACAATGTACAGAATTGCCACTCAAAAACATTATTCAAATTAGAATAATTGAACTTTCAAAGCGTAGCTTTACTCCAAAAAAAGATAATTTTATCATTCAGCATGTTTCTGACAAAATGAAAAATAAAGATATTGCAAACTGCCTCATATGCAGAACAATTAATGACGTGAAAAAGAGAAGGAATGCTCTAAAAAAGATATTCAAACAAAGATTTAAATGATTACCTTTGTAATAAATTAAATATTTATTTTTGCTAATTGTCTTATTTTCTTATTTCAATTTATTTTATTCACTCTTTTATAAGTCATTGAATGTCTTATTTTCTTATTAAATCAAAATTCGAACTTTTTATATGAGCATATTGAAATTTTATTATAAAAAACGGTTATCCTGGAATAAAATTAAAATTTTATCAAAAAATAATAAACGTTATATATAATTGAATATATTGGTTTCAATCAAATAAAAAAATATCGACATTTTAAAGTATTCCTTATCAATATTCAGGAAAATTTACCGTTATTTATCATCGGCTTCTATATTAGAAGGAAATATGAATTGTTTTAAGGCTGTAGTTTGAATAGCATTCAATTTTTGATTAACGGTCATTTTTAACGTACACATATATCTATTTTGATATAGGGGTTTCGACGATAGAAAAAAACCGATAAAAAAAAACTCTGGTAAATCAATTTATAAAATATAAAAATTTAATGCGCATAATAGTTTCTAAAAAAATATAAATTTATTTTTCCAAAATGTCTATTAGCAGTGGAAATACCACTTTTTAAATTTAACAAGGTTTGTTTGATTGATCAAAGAATCTAAAAAAGCATATTATTTATTGTATTGTTGATTATTCATTAAAACAGAAATAAAAATGATAAAAATATAGTTTTAAATCAATAGAGATATGACAATATTTAAGAAATCTTGTTTATTTATTAGCCATTTGAATTTGAATTTTTGAAAATTTGGAATATCTTAAATAATATAGCAGAGTTGATATAATTCTGGATTATGCTTCTAAAGCAATTATTCTACAAAATCAAATTAAATGTATTAAAATATATATTTGTTCTGAGTATCTAATTTTTTTTATATTTTATAATCTTGTACAAGATTATAAAATACGCAAACCGTTATCGTAATGTAATACATAAAGCGCTTTTAATACTTTGATATATGCTTTTTTTTTTAAATGACGATTATATAATCAAACATTTTGATGTGCTATATCAGTGAAATATGATAAATTTTAGCGTATTTGTCTCCAAATTCTTCGAATTTTGAAATAACGTCCAAACTTTCTTTTGATTCCTTTTGTTAAAATGAAAGTTAAAATGTAAATTTGGTTCAAACAGACCTTCTCAAATTTAAAAAGCGGAATCTCGACTGCCAATAGATATTTACAATAAATAAATAAATATTTTTAAAGTTCGTATGTTTTTCTATCGAATGGCAATATTTTTTTAAAAATCCTTCAGATATTTCCTATTTTCATTCAATTTTCTGACATTTTCTTATCGTCGAAACCCCTATATTTTGATGCCTAATTTTTCATTTTTCCAAAAGCAGAATACAATAGCCATCATATCATTTCAATTGCTTATTTAATATAATATATGAAATAAATGCTTTTCTAAGCAAAAAATTATTTTTTGAAGCATAATAAGATCGATAAAAATATCAAAAATGAAATTCAAAAAAAGGGCTCTGTTGTTTTTTGGAGGAGAGGCATTAAAATATATTTCATCCCTGAGAATTCATGTAAAATTAAAAAACGAAGCTGAAAACTTAAAATAAAAAATAACTTTTTCATAGGTTTATTCAACTTTTTCTTAGGTTTATGCATATTTTTGTATTTTAAATTTTCAACTCTCATTTTTAATTTTTTTTCTTAGAAAAACAGAAAGACCTATATTAAATAAAATTCCAAAGAAAACAACAGAGCCCTTTTTTCGAATTTCTCTTTAGTTTTTAAGAAAAGTTGATTTTTAAAAATTTCTTTTCAAAATTTGAATGCTATTTAAACTACAGCCTTAATATATATCAGAGTAGATGCAACTCACGGAGATGTTATTTTCAAAAAGTTTGTTTTTCTGAGGTTTATGCAATTTTTTTTGAGAGAGTTGCACCTACTCTTATATATCCTTCTC
This sequence comes from Tritrichomonas musculus, assembly GCA_039105265.1. Taxonomy (NCBI): domain Eukaryota; phylum Parabasalia; order Tritrichomonadida; family Tritrichomonadidae; genus Tritrichomonas; species Tritrichomonas musculus. The sequence continues at coordinate 1,476,762 of JAPFFF010000034.1, read as the reverse complement.
ATCAATCATCTCTAACAAAAATTTTTTCGGCCAAATTACCATTCAATCACATACCAAATCCCGAATATAGCCCAGATGTTTCTCCAATGGACTTCGTATATTTGGCACAGTGAAAAATAAAATGCTATATGAATCAATTGATTCAGAAGAATCATTAAAAGAAATTAGAGTATCAACTTTGAATTATTTGGGAAGAGAATTTATAGAAAGCGTTTTTGAGGCATAGGAAGAAATATTAAAGCAAATTCATAAAAAACAAAGGCTAATATATTAAATAAAGATTACTTTAATAAAGTTTAAATTTTTTATTTTAACTCTTTAGTGGTGATCCTAAAATCTTATTGAACACCCTATATTACCAATTTGATTCTCACCAAGTTGCTGATGATATGCAATCAAGAGCAATATTTTCACAAGATTTATGAATTGCAAATGATTCTACTAATAAAGATGGTAAAAAATGTTTTAATTCGTCAATACTCAAAAATAATTGAGAACCTCCAACTATATTTTTCTTCTGCACAATTAATGATAATGGCTTTATATATTCATTATATAACATGAATATTAAATGAATGGTCGAATTTATAAGGCATAATCTCGTACTAACCAATTTGTTAATATTCAATTTAGCTTCTGATTAAAAAGACATTATGATAAAAAAAGTTTCCACAAATTTGAATGACGTGGAAGGTAGGGGAAAATATACTTTATTCAATCTATCTTTAAAAACAGAGAAATATGTTCTATTATAGTTTTTTTGTGGCTTCATTCAACTTTTTCAACATTACTGATGTAAGCTATAAAATAGAACTGGATTTGCTTTTTTATGGTTCAGTCTCCCGATTTTTTTTTTTTTTTTTTTGCATTTCGCCAACTCATATAACATGACCATATTTTTCCAATTGAATCATTTGCACTTAATTATTTTTTTTTTCTCTCATATTCTAAACAATACTCGATAAATAATTTCAGAGATTTTCATTTACAGATTGATTGAGTAATCATCCATTAATAATATAGAAGAAGCTCTTGGAAATTCAATTTTTTACTTAACATGTCATACCGTTTTATAGGCTATTACAAAACTTATTAGATTTATACCTCAAATGAATATGCTTTTGCTTATTCTTTACCCATATAAAAAATTAGAGCATATTTACCAATTTCAGATCTTTTATTATTATTCATTATCATCGAAATTTGACGATTCAGAATAGCACTCATCTAAAAATTTCTTAGCTGCAAAATGCCCTTGATTTGCCGCTTTTTTATACCATTCTTTCGCCTTTTCGTGATCCCTTTCAACTCCTCCTTGACCATATTCATAAAAGTGACCAACTGCAAATTGAGCCTTTGGATGTCCTTGCTCAGCTGCGCTGAGGAATAATTCAAATGCCTTATTTTTGTCGACTTCTGTTCCTTTTCCATATGAATAACATGCAGCTGCTGCATATTGAGCATTCCTGCTTCCTTTTTCTGCAGCAAGATTGTAGTAATACAAGGCTTTCTCTTTATCTTGTGGAACTCCATCGCCAAGGGCATAACAAGCTCCTAATGAATACATTGTATTAACATCACCTTCTTCAACTCTTTTCTGCATTGTTCTGAGCTTATTTCGCATTATTCGAGGCGAATAAGAGCTTGTATTTCTGGGAGATGAAACATTTCTTGACCTGATTGGCTCTCTTACACTTTTTCTTTGAGGCGAAAATTCAATAATTTGCTGGTCTAGCTCTTCAACCTTGTTTTGAAGAGCATTAACTTCGTTTTTAAGGGATTTAACTTCTCGTTTGGTATTTTTAAGTTCATCATCTTCAACATACGAAAAGTCTTCACTGCTTTCTTGCTCATTTTCTTCAAAACTATTACTGTTTTCGTGAGAACTTCGTTTAAGAGAAGGAAGAAGGCTTCCTTGAGGCGATGGCGTAGACTTGAGGAAATTACTTATTGAATCTTCAGTTTCTTTGATCATATCGTTTGCCTTTTCGTAGGTTTCGACAAAATCTGTAAGTTGGAGTATATCATTGATATCAACTAAAGCATTATCGACTCCATTGTATGAATCATCACCGATTGAATGATGAAGAACTTTAATTTTATCTTCTAGTGATTTATATAGCCTGTTGAATTTTGCAAGCTCATCGTTTTGAGATGAATTAAAACGTGCCTGAAAATTAGATTCTTTTTCTGCTAATTTTTCATATTCTCGAAATTCATTAAAGATACCAATTTCTGTATTAGCTACAGATGTAGAATTCCTGAATGGCTCATTTTCTTGAAGACCATTGAATATTTTGAATTCTTTATTGGCTACTGATACAGAATTATCTATAGTTTCTTTATCATGAAAACCATTGAAAATATTGATTTCTCTATTAGCTACTGAAGCAGAGTTCAATAAATGTTCATTTTCTTGAAAACAATTAAAAATACCAATTTCTCTGTTAGCTAAAGCAGTATCATTCATTGATATTTCATTTTCTTGAAAACCACAGCCACGTGGTTGTGGTATTTTGCTCATTTATTATAGTTAGATCAAAAATCCTTGATTCAATTAAAAAATTTAAAAAATATATTTATCTTTATAATTTATGAGGAAAATTAAAATTATTTATTTAATTTATAATATAAAATTTTAAATATCCTTGTTTTTTCTTAATTTATTTTGATATTATAATTATATTAATATGTTTAGGTGATTCAAAAATCGTTTATTTTAATATCATACATTTTTTGAGAAGTTTTATCAGCGTTTTGTGTACTCTTTTCAATTTTTCAAAAAAACAATAAACAATTATTAAGTGAAATGCTGTATTAAATAATTAAATTATATAGAACTTAATCATATCTTTCTTTTTGTATTTTTGATTCACTTCATTGTGCACGTTAAAAAATGAAAAAGTTATATGACTATTTTAGAAATGACTATGGTAATATTACGATTATTTCGAACACAATTTTTATCGTATTTGAAAATGAAACGCTAATTACAATATATGGCTTTCACTTTAATGATACTATTATTTAAATTGCTTTTTTATTTTCAAGTGTAAAAAAATCGACTTAGGTCATTAAAATATATAATTTTTTATATCACTGAAAAGACAAAAACATCGCAATTTTCAAATATATCATTTACAGTAATCAAATAGAAACGTGGCTGGTGTAATGGTTCAGCATAAAGGTGCTCCACATCTAAGAACTGGGTTCGATTCCCAGGCTGCGTATTTTTTTTTTTTTTTTTTTTTTTGCAAACTCAACAAATTCGTAAAATTTGATAAATTCAGCATTATCATTCTAAAAATAAATTAAAAATTACAATTCAAGACATCTTACAACAAAATTTATAAATAAAAGTTTATTATCTCATTAAAAGCAATAAGATTTTGATAATTTTTTTTCCTAAAAATTATTTTGGTAAAACAACCATGTATACTTGATAAGAACATCAAATTTCAACATATAAAATAAGAGAAAAACATTTTTTTTTTTTTAATATTCAAAATCAGTTAAATTTTATTAGCTCTAACTTTAGATTGGAAGCTTCTTATTTCATCATAAGCTTGCTGAATAGTAATATCCACTGGTATTTCCTTCATTGAATGCACGACTGATCTCGACAAAATCTTTGAATCTAAATCGTTGAAAACTGTTGGCGCCTGTTGGAATCGAGTAACCAAAGTGTTCACTCCGTGCTTATTTCTGGAAAACATCGAGAATGACGCGAGTGATCCTCCGTACTTGCTTTTCATTGTCTGTTGAATCCAGCAGTCAACAACTGGCGGTTTAAGGTCAAATCGTCCAATGTTTGACATTTCAGACAAAAGAATTGGACCAGCATCAGGGAAACCTTCATGCATTGCCACGAAAGAGGCAAATAAACTTCCATCCTTTTTCATTATGTTAAAACGGTCTCTCATTAATTTGCCAACCTGACGGACGGTGAAATTTGGTTTGATATCTTTAATTGCCAAGTTTATTTCAGTAAAATTCTCGCATACAAGACGGTTTATTTTTTTTTTATTCATTAATTGTCTTAAATCAACACAACACAAAATGCCAAAATCAGGAGTTTGCATCTTTCCATCAAGGGCCATCAAGTTAAGAGGTATAAATGACCAATACATGTCGGTTAAGCCCATCTTATTATGTAGAAACTGATAATCAGTTGCTGGCGTCTCGTATGAATGCGATTTGCAGTTACATTCAATATTAATAGTTGGATCAATTTCTTTACTGCGTCTAACGTATGGAATATGATGCATGTCGTCGAAATGTCGATCAACTAAAGTTTTCATGTTTTTGTTGGTGAATTCGGTTGGAAAAAGATCATGAGGAGTTAATGGAATTTTTCTTGGAGATTGAAGTTGTAAATAGTTCTCATCATCAGTTTGATTATATAATCGAGGAAACATATCAACAAAAAACCCACCATCGTAGATCATATGTGTTGCATTGACTACAACAATATTCTCGTTGGCAGCTAAGTTGCAAAGTGCTTTGGTAAAATTGATTGGATAATTTTCATCGATAAATATCGCAGCATCTTGGCACGTTCTGATACTTTTTGGAAGTGGATAAATAGGTATGTCTTGATTTGTATATACTAAATCATCACCTTGCATTTTAAGATTAAAACCAACCATCGATTTTTTGATATTGTTGATTAGTGTTGGAAGGAATGAAGACTTTTCTGTTTCAATAGCAAATTGGCAAGCTTCATTTGTAAGAGTAAAGATTTTTTCGAATTCGTTGAGTTTCCTCCAAGTTTGAAGCATTTAAAAGAAATTTTGAATTAAATGGCTTCCCATTTTCAATCAAAACTTTTAAACATTCTCAATTCTTTTAAATTTAGATAGAAATTTTGAATAAAACAATCATATCACTATTTTTTTTTAAATTCATTTTTATCTTTATATAAAATCAAAGAAAGAAATAAACCTATTTCAATACCCATTAGTTTTTAAAAATAAATAAAAATATTATATATTAAAAACTTAAAAATTCATTTATTTTTTCCCATTTAATTAAAATTATTTTAAAGGTATTAAAATGGCATATACCTTTAATATTCATTATTTAGTGTTGAGATGCAGTTTGCTTCGGGCGAAAAAAAAAACTGGTCAGGTCCATTTTTTAGGTTACCATTAGAAGGTCTATTCCTCATTCATTCATTTTCTTTTTAAAAGTATCACATTTTCCAAAATTTACAGATATATAAAGTCGGATTCAAAATGCTTGGGACAACATTCAATTTTTTTCAATGTTTCTCAGAAAAAAAATCATTCAGCTTGGGACAAATTGACCTAAAAGATTTATAAATTTGACCTTATCTTTTTCAAAAAGTTTGTCCCAAGCCTTTTGAATCCGACTTTATCAGCAAACACAATTCTTTTTTATATCAACATTAATCAAAATTATCTGATTTCAATACATATATAAAAACTATGAATTACTTTTGCAATAACATTTTATCAACTTTACAATTTTCATTACAGTTACTCCACTTTTGTAACCTAAAAATCCACTTTCGTAACAGAAAATGTAACCACCAAAATTTTCAAAATTTGTTATCACCTAACTTTTTGATTTTTTATCCACTTTCATAACAGAAAATTTTATTATTTAATTATCTTTGTTTTTAATGAGTTTTTACATTTTTAATATAATGCAAATAATTGTAGAAAACACAGTAGTTATTGGGAACAACATTTTATTTGAAATTATGGATGAAGATAACAACTAAAGATTTAATAATTTACTATAATAACAATAATATATTTGTATTTTTTTCTAATTGAATAACCAAAATTTTAAGGGCGGCGTTTGGCCTCTCAAAAAGTGGAGATTTGAAACATCCATAATTTCCATAATAATGAATTTTTAAGTATATATTTTGCTAAAAAAATATTTATATACTTATACATTTTATATAAACTATAAAATAAATTAAAAATTCATTATAATGGAAATTATGGATGTTTCAAATCTCCACTTTTTGAGAGGCCAAACGCCGCCCTTAAAATTTTGGTTATTCAATTAGAAAAAAATACAAATATATTGTTGTTATTATAGTAAATTATTAAATCTTTAGTTGTAAACATACTTAATTATGATAACAAAATATAATATTGAAACATAATTATTTTATACTTAATAATTATGGAGTTTTATCTATAAAGTAAGGATGCCCACCCTCTTTTTGAGATTACTTTTTTTTGGGCTCAAATTCATTGAATTTAGATTATCTCAAAAAGTTTATTTTTTTTTCCACTTCTTAAATTGTCGCGATTTATAGATTTAAAAGGCATGAAAGCAAGTATGTTCATGATAAAAACGAATTTTATTTTTAACTATTAATGCCAAAGACATCTACTGCTCCAAATAGACGAAAGCTTGGTGAACGAGGAGTTGCACAAGCATTACTTGGTGATTTTGATCCAGAAAAAAGCAAAGGTATGAAAGTTGTGATGAAATTCTTTGATAATAAAATCTCAGTCAACAGACTTATTTCTCTCGGAACAATCTTGTCGCAAATGCTAAATCTTGAATTTCCACGAAATTACAAAAGAAATAGAGATTTATTAGTTAAATGGTTTGATATGAATCTTGAAATAATTGAACCAAATCTCGACAAAATAACGATAGTTTTTGATGAAAATGATGAAAAAAAAGAATTCACAAGAAAATGATCAAGAAGAATCATCGTAATTTTGTAATTGGCTTTTGAATTTAATTCATCATTTGTTTTTATTAATTATTTGTGCTTATTTTTATTTCAAAATTGTCACTAAAAAATAAATACAAAATTAATATATTTAATATGATTTGATTATTTTTTGTTTATGACTAATTTTTAAATTATTAATGATTATTAGAGCTGAGAAATTCCAAATAACTGGATTATTTGAAAAACTATCTAACATTTTGAACAAAAAAAAGCAAAAATAACACATAAATTCAATATGAAGTTTTGTTTGGTAAGTGCCAGACACAATATTCTAATTAATGAGTTGATAAATGATATCGCACAAAGTTTATATAACCATTACAATTGAACAAGTAAAAAATAAAAAATTTAATTGAAATTTAGAAGATTATTTTTAGTGAACTCACATTACTTGAAAAATCACTTCTAGTAATAGTTGTTCATTAAATCCAATTCATGTGCTTTTTTTTACTTTTTTATCTTGCAATATTTTTGAATTTTCAATATTTACGATCATAAAGGTTTAAAGATAGAGTAATATATATAGAGCTTTATATTTTATTTTATTTTTATATTTTTATATTTAATCTTTTGAGATATTATGCTTTTTTTTATAACTATCAAAATATTTGTATAATTATTTATTTGAAAAAATATTTTGAATTTAAGAAAAATTCAGTATATTATATAATAAAAAAATATTATATTCAAATTTGAAGCAAAACAATTTTATTTATTTGTTATAATTTTCTTAAATTTGTGATAAATATTCTTATAATATAATGAATCATTTATAATTAGAAATGTACGCTTCAAATCAACAGAACGACAAAATAGAGATTGGCCTTGAAATTCATATTTTTTCGCTTTCTTTCCTCAAAAATACCATTAATGATTTAGATTTTATTCGAATGAGCATAACATCAAAACCAGATAGAAGAAAAAAATATTTTTATTTTAATGGAAAACAGTTTCTTAATTCAGATTTAATTTGCTCTTTTAATATTACAAATGAAACCAAAGAAATAGACATTGTTTTTAGAAAGAAAAATTTCATTGAAGGTCATCCAATCATTGGTTCAACAGTTATTAATTCTAATAATTTACCTAAAATTCCACAAAATATCAACCAATTAAGTATTGGTAAAAAATCAACAGATATTCAAATAATAAAAATTTCTGAAGAAATACAAATGCAATTTAATAAAATAAATCACTCTAAAAAAGCAATTGGTGAAATGAAAGTTCAAATTTCAGTTGTTCCACCATATCCTGATTCAGTTCGACCTGTTGAAAAAGACAATAATGCAATTATGCAATTTAAAAATTTAATGGCAAACGATGAAGTATTAAAAGAGCCCAAATATAATAGTTATATTGAGTATATTCTTTGTTAAAAAATGATACTTAATTGTTTTGTATTTAATAAAAGCCTAGTTTGAAATAATTATGAAATTTCTTTAAGAATCATTAAATTTGAAAAATAATTACACTCTTTTTGTCACAATTAAACTTTGTTTTTTAATTTTCGTGTAAAAAATAAATCATTCAATATTTGAAATAAATTCTTAAAAACCGTTAGTTTACACGCGAAAATTAAAAAACAAAGTTTACATATTTTTAAAAAACAATCATTTTTGGCTTGACGTAGCAATCTTCAAAGAAATGAATGAGCTCTGCATTTTGGATGCGAATTGCTATAAAGCTATACCGATGACATTATTTCTGCTCCTTCATATTTCATAAAATACAGCTTATTTAATAAGATATAAAAAATAATACAAAAAAAGTGCGATGGACGGACTCGAACCATCAACTCTGAGAGCATGAATCTCATGAACTACCTTTTGTTCCACATCGCATTTCTATTTTTTTTATATTCAAAAAAGTTGTAATTTAGAAAAGAGAAAAATAGTTTTGCAGTATAATATTTTTATTGAATATTAAATAATAAAAAAGACCTATAGAAAAGAACTGTATTTATAAGCATATTAAAAAATTAAATTGAAATTTTTATTAATTTAAACTTATTTCTAGCTATTCAACTATTTTTTCATTTTTGCATTTCATTTTTCCATAAAATTCAATGAAACGAAAGTAAGATTTAAAACTATCGTCCAAGCTCACATCTGTTTGACGTATTTGAATGTACCGATAAAAATTATTATTTTTCTCTTCAGTTTTATATGTAACAAATTTTTCAATGACAATTCATTCAAGTGGGAATCGACTATTTCCCACTTTTTAGCATCATTTGAAACTTCAATGACCCAAATCCTTAGATGATAACTATTAGATCCATTAGATCCAGATTTGATTGAATAACCATTTAATAGAATTTTAATATCTTTAAAATCAAAACAAATATTAGACAATTTGTCACCTTTGGACTTATAATAATCGTTACTTCCATAATTAGCGAGATGTTTTGGATGATAATCATTATCATCATCAAATATTGAGTTTGAAGTTATTTCAATAGTTCCATTATCGTGAATATTTCATCCTGTTTTATCACTTAGAAATTTCATAATTCCATTAAATTCATTTCCTTTTTTGTGATCATTTCAATTATTATGGCTTTGTATCTTTCTGCTTGAATTTGAAGCTTTCTAGAAATGTTTAAGTTTATATCTTCAAGATTGAACTTCTCAATGAATTTTTCAAATAAAATTGAATACTTTACGTCTTTTTCATAACTTGTCATTATTATCAAAATTTATGGAAATCAACGACTATATCCATCAGAAAAAAGAACTTCAAGAAAATCTTCTTCAATTTATCGAAGATGAAGGCAATATCAATGAAATTTTTAAGTCGTTATGCAAATTAATTGATTCTCAAAATATTAAAAAGAATCATGAAGAATATGAATTACTACTTCGTTTATTAAATAAAATAACAAAAAATCATTATCGTTCTCCAGATTTCTTTATGAAGATAAAACAGATAATTAATTATCTTGAACCAAGCCTCAAGCAAAATTTCACAAATACAGAACTTTTCGATATCTTTAAAAGAAATCAACCAATTCTTTTGATACTTTTTACCAAAAAAGTCTTAATAATAGATAATTATATTGTTGATTACCTTCTGCAAACCAAAAGAGATATGTATTATTTTTACCCAGAAATCAAATCTTTTCTCGACAAAAATGTAATCGAGTCAATTGAACAACAATTTATGGAAATCGATCCGATTTTTTTTTCAACATTTGATGAAAAACGCCAAATTGGAGAGAACGACTCATACATTTGCAAATTAATACGAGATGATTTAGTTGAAGAGTTCATTTCACATGTAAACCTCTCAAATCTTCCTCTTTCGAGTTCAATCAAATCATCAATCTTTGAAACAAATCCATTTTTACTCAAGCAAGAAACTACAACGTTAATTGAATATGCCGCCTTTTTCGGATCAATTCAAATTTTCCAACATTTACTGATAAACAACGTTCAAATAGCACCAATAATTTACTCATATGCAACTCATATGCAAAAATGGTGAAATAATTTACCTTCTCGAAGAAGAAGGTTTTAAGCCAACAGAAGAAACCAGCAAAAACTATTTTATTGATGCAGTCAAATTTCATCACAATGAAATAGCAGACTATATACAAACAAACTTTTTTAATGAAAAATTTTCGAAAAATTTTGAAGAAATTTTTCGTTTTTATAATTTTCAATTTCTTGACACATTTGATTTTAACTTCCTTTGTAAATATAATTATTACACATTTGCCAAATTGCTTGTAGAAAAAGACAGCAAAGAAATAAATTTGACATTACTGAATCTTGCTGCACAAAGAGGAAGCAGCTCTCTTGTGAATTTTCTGCTATCACGACAAAAATTTGAAGAAATTGCATTTTCAAACTGCTCCAAATTGACAGAAATAAATCTTCCTTAATCAGTTGAAATCATCGGAAATTTTGCCTTTTTTGGATGCACCTCATTGAAAAAAATATCAATTCATTCTTCAGTGACAGAAATTGGAAACTCAGCCTTTGAAAACTGTCTGTCATTGGCAACAATATCAATTCCTTCTTACTTGCATTCAATTGGCAAATACTGCTTCTGCAATTGCCGTTCTTTGGTAGAAATAAAAGCGAAATCTTTAGAGAAAAGAATTTGTGATTCAACATTCAGAAACTGCGTCTCATTGAAACACGTCTTGTTTTCTGAATTGCCAATAGATGAAATAGAACGACGTGCATTTTCTGGCTGTTCTTCATTAGTTCAATTTTCAATTCCAAAAACGGTTGAAAGAATCGGTTGTTTTGCCTTTAAAGGGTGCTCTAGTCTGACCGAAGTTGAAATCCCATCGAAAGTAACTGTAATTGAACCATACACGTTTGCAGACTGCTCTTCAATTGTTAAAGTTACAATTCCTGATTCATTGAAGATCATCAAGGATTATGCATTCAATGACTGCTCTTCACTATCTGACATTTCTCTTCCATTGTCAGTTAAAATGATTGGCGATTTTGCGTTTGGCGGATGTTGTTCGCTCAAAGAGAACTCAGTTCGGCCATCAGTTAAAGTTAACAAAGAGCGAGCATTTAAAAAACATTATTATTCATTAGATAGCTGCCCATTGCCTCTTCTTATTAATGAGAAATTATTCCAAAAAGAGAGATTTCTTATTCACAGCGATCATGGATGGTGCATCAGCGATTCTTTTATTGTTCAAGATATAAAGACAGGCAAGTCATATATTAAAAAAACTATTTTAAAAGTTGATAACAATGATGAAGAAGAAGATAACTCATTCATGCATAATAAAATAGAAAATAAACTGAGATTATATATGAATTCTGATCATCCAATGTTCGCTAATTTCATTGGTTATTCATTTGAAAAAAAAAATAGAAATGAAAAGTTAACAGTAATCATTGAATATGTACCAAATATATCACTTCAGAAACATTTTAAAGATGTACAACGCAGCATATCTCCTCTTCAATATAATGACACTATCAAACAAATCATTCTTATCGGTGTTGCACGCATAATGAAATATCTTTTAGATTGTGATGAATTATATATTATTTTTCCAAGAAAAATTTTACTTGATAGAGATTTTTATCCACGAATAAATATCTTTGATAATAATCATATTAAATTGAATATGAATCAATATCTTGATCTTGATACTTCTGATTTTCCTTATCTTTCACCAGAATTCATAAAATTTGAAATGGATGAAGAAGAACTTGAAATAAAAGAAGAAAATCTTGTCTATTCGTTTGCTTTTATAATGTATAGAATTGTTACTGAAAGTACTCCATACAGAGAATCAGGATTTAATAACCATTTCCAGTTAATAAGGAAAGTCATAGAATGTGGAATGAGGCCACAAATCAATTTTCCTATCAAAGAGGAAATCGAAGAATTGATTAAAAAATGCTGGTCACACAATCCTCAAGAAAGACCAACTATAAAAGAAATTTTTGAAAAACTGGCTTATAAGAAAGATTATTATATTGAGCATATTGATCGATACGATGTAGACAACTATGTTGATCTTATTACAAGTAAATAAAATATTTTTTTTTATTATGCAACTAAAAACAATCAAATAAACGTTTTACTATTAACTTAAAAAATTATCAACTCAGCCTTCTTTTTTTTCAAAAACGATACTGTTAGCCTTTTAAAATGTATTGAAGCAAAAAACATATATTATATTATATTTTCTTTTTATCATTAGGAAAAAATTACTTTTTAAATAGAGTTATAGTACTGTTCATATTAGGTAAAATGTTCATTTTAAAGGAAAATCTGACAAAAAGACGTTAAGGAAAAAATCTATTTTATTTGCTTTTTTTCCAGCAACAAATGAATAATTTTATTTTTTAAGTAATAGCAAATTATCAACAAACTAACATGAATTAAAATAACCGATGAAATGAACGTTTATAAATTCATACAAAAAGATATCAGATTTGATGATCAAAAATAAAAGTCAATTAAAACAATTAATTTTATGATTTGCGTGTTTAAAACAGATTAATTTAACAATATTCGGTACTTTTAGCCTATTCCAAATCGCTGGCGATGAGATAATTTGAATAAATAGTTTTTTTTTTATAATCATTTTTATTTTGATAATATTTACTAAAATATCAATTATTTTTTTTAGAAAAAGTAATGTAAATATAAGGTTATCATTCATTATATATATTTCTATTATCAGCATTTCATAATTCTCAATATATATGAAAATTGTTGGGGTTTTTAAAAAAGTCATCAAAAATGAATTGTTCAATTTTATAACAGAAAAAATAAAAACTGCATAACAAAAAATATAATCCGCATGGTTTTGAAATAAGATACTAGCATAATATCACTTTTTTAAATCCCTGTAATAATAAAAATGAAAAAACGTGTTTTTAATTGATTGCTCCTTGGAAGCAAAAATTTCTGGAATATTGATATTTAAGGTGAAAATTATATGCTCTATAGTATAATATTATTAAATATAAAATTATATAGATGAAACTTACTTTGTCTTGAGAAAAATTCACTTTTTTCTAAAATTCAATAAACTTATATAAAAGATGCAAAAGTATAGGTTTTCAATGCGTTTTGGCATTTATTTTCTTTCTCATATTTATTTAAAAGATTATTAATCTATTTTGATACTTATTTTAAAAAATCAATTAATCATTTAAGAATTTTTCTTTTAAATCAATTTTTTTTCGACATTTTCAAGAAATGAGCTGTTAAAACACATCACTTCTTTCATAATCAAAATTTTCTTCATAACACAAAACAATACCTCATATTCATTATAAATCTTATTTTTTTTTATCTTGCTATTGATAGCTGGATAGACGAAACATACGAATTAAAACAATTTCCAAATTTAAGTTTTCTGGAAGCAAAATATTGTCAATTGGAAAGTGGTGGTATGTTTAAATATGCAATTACTATATGATTAAATTTTAGTTAATTAAATAAAGAAACAATTAATATTTAAGTAAATATTATCAAAATAAAAATGATTATAAAAAAAAAACTATTTATTCAAATTATCTCATCGCCAGCGATTTGGAATAGGCTAAAAGTACCGAATATTGTTAAATTAATCTGTTTTAAACACGCAAATCATAAAATTAATTGTTTTAATTGACTTTTATTTTTGATCATCAAATCTGATATCTTTTTGTATGAATTTATAAACGTTCATTTCATCGGTTATTTTAATTCATGTTAGTTTGTTGATAATTTGCTATTACTTAAAAAATAAAATTATTCATTTGTTGCTGGAAAAAAAGCAAATAAAATAGATTTTTTCCTTAACGTCTTTTTGGTCAGATTTTCCTTAAAAATGAACATTTTACCAGAGGTGGGAGGAGTAGGATTTTTTTTAGAAATCTATTTTATATGCATAACATTATTTTTAATATTATTCTAAATATTATTTATTATATGTTTATTAGATATTATTCGATAATGGATGGTATATATTTATTTTATTTTTTAAATAATAATTGAATTTTTTGAATAGAATAAATTTTACGATAATTTTTTTTTTAACAATTTTGATAATTTATATAAATATGAAATTTTTATAATATAAATTTTTATTTTTTTTTTTTTCATTTTTTATCTTTGACATATATTATTTATATTGTATAATAAGTTTATTTGCAAAAATATAGATTTTTAAAGAGGATAAGATCATTGAATTATACTCCATATAATCATTCAATTATTAAAATCAATATATATATATAAATTTAATTTATTATTTTATTATAATATGACAAAATTTATAATTCCATTTAATATACTGTATATAATGCTATATTATAAATATATTTTACATTTAAATATAGATAATCATAAATTAATTTAGTATAAAATTGATAGAATAATAAAATAAAAAAAAGGTTTAATAGAATTTTTCAATGCGAAATTTGAATAGTCAAATTCTATAGTTTATATTAAGCAAAAATACGGTTTTTCAGAAAATAAAATAAATATATGAAAAAGCATTCACTTTTTACTAATTTATTTGTTCAAAGTAAAATATAAACCAATAAAAAAGCCAATTATTTCGTTTTAAAAAGTTATCTATAATAACGAAATATTTTCAATTCAATATTTGACAAATAAGATATCTTGTTTATTATTTAATATTTTAATTATAAAATATTTGATATATATAGGAACATGTTTTATATAATATGTATAATAACTATATTTTTAAAAAATATATCTTTTTTTTCAAAAATGCTTGTTTTAATAAAATTTTAAAATGAAAATAGAAAAATAGAGTCTTTGTTCGAGCCATTTTCAAATTAAATTAATTTAAAATATTTAAATATATATATAACTTTTACTATTAATATTTACATTATTAAATAACAATTTGTATATTAAGAAATGCAAAAAATAGAATGAAAACCAATTTTTTCTCATTATAGAAATGTAATATGAAACTAATCAAATATCCTACATATTATATAATATCTTCTTATATAGATATATGATTTATTTTATTTTAAACAAATCAAAAGCATATCAAATGATGGATTTATTTAAAAAAGCACTCTTATGAAAAATTGCTTTTAATTCATTGAATAGCATATTTTATTAAACATATTTAATATAATAATAAATAAATAACTGTATAATATAAATAAAATAAAAAATAATTACAAAATAATAATTATATACTAAGATATATACAAAAAATATTAACTACAAAAAAACGCAAAAAGTCTTTGCACCTTTATTTTACCTAATATGAACAGTACGATATGGAAAATAAAACCTCTGATTTATAACAGTTTAAATATATTTTAAAGTAATAAATTTTTTAATCTATATTTCTAGTATACTAGAATTTTAAATAGTATAAAAATAAGATAAATTTATTTTTTTAAGCAAAGACGATAATTCAGAAATTTTTTTAGATTTTCTAATAAATCTATCAACTTTTTAAAATACAATTCAAATTTTGAATTTCCAAAATATTTCTCTTGTTTAATAAAAATAGGAAGAGCTAGGCTTTTGTGTCCAAACGAGTTTGTATTCAAAAAGTATCCAATGGATACTCATTTTTGTTCGTTATTTTTTGAGAGAATTTGAGGATCCAAAATAGCCAAAATGGACACTTTAATTCAATCTTGGATACACCTTTCAATTTTCATTGATTATTTTGAATGTATATTTCGTTTGACCAATTATATCGCTCCAAATTTACATTGAATTTTTTTTTTTTATTTAAAATGTTGATCTTCTTGGTCAAAATCATTCTTAGTGAATTTGAAAAGTTTATAATTCATATTTGAGAGGTTTTTTAAAAATTCAGAATAGTAGGTGTTTAAGGCATTTATTATTGCTTTTTTTCTGATATTAATGAGTTTATTAAAGTAAAAATAAAGTATCCAATAAAAATTTTTTTGGATACTTCAACACAAATCTTTGAATAAAATACTAAATAAAAAAGCAGTTTTATGTCCACAAAAAGTGACAGCTTTTTACGAAAAGTCGAAAATGGACACTCAGTTCACTGGATACAAAAGCCTAGAGGAAGAGCATAATTGCAAAAGCATATAAAAAATATTAAAAAAAAATCTTTCACAAAAAGTTTGATCTTTTAAAAAATAAAAAATATTCAAAAAACCATTTTATTTTTATAATCTTTTCAATTTCGAAAATAAAAACAATTCAATTAACCTCGAAATCTTTTCAATTTCAAAATCAAATACTACTCAATTGGACACCAAATCTTTTCAATTTCAAAAAATAATATGTACGTTTACATTGAAAAAGTAAAAACTTTAATTCCATTTATTAAAAAATTGAGCTATCAATATCAGACAAAATTCATATATATTTTTTATTAAAATGCGGAGAAAAAGATGATCAGAAAATGTCCTCAATATCATCACCCAATTTTCCATTCAAAATATCATCAATTCACATGAATGTGAATAATGATAATTTTCAATTCAAGTAAATATATGATATATTCATGAAATATATAGTATACCTTATTAATATCGGAGAGAGAAAATGATTAGATTAGTGAAATATTGCCCTTTTAAATTGAGAGAAATCCGTTATAAAAAAAATATTCCACTACTCTTTTTAAATAATTATTGTTCAAGATAATTAATCATTTATAAATAGGAACTTTTTGAATGACTATTCAAAAAGTGATTTATAAGCTCAATTAAAAAAAAAAAAAAAATCTAAGAGAATTAACAATTAAGTTTAATTCTTTTTTAAAGTTTTTACACTTTTTTTTTAAAAAATCTCGAACACTAAGATGTATTTCTTATTCAATCGGTTATTTAGATAGTTTGTTTAATTGCAATTAGAAAATATTTTGAATTGAATGATTGCATACATTTGAAAAATCCTATACATTTACAAGTAATTTCATTAAATTCGAAAATGTATATAGGCCACTTTTTGAATGGTTTTTTATTTTAATATTTTAGAAAAATTCAATGAATACCATTCAAAAAGTGCCCTCTCGATTTAAACTATGTTTCCTAATTATTACCTTATTCAAGAGTAGGTCAACTGAACTTTTTCAATATTTTTTTTATTTCCAATTAAATCAAAATATCTCAATCATAATGTTGTTTTATGTAAATATAATTTATTTTAAATATTAATATATAGTTATATTTAATATTAAAATAATAAAAAAAATATAATTATTATTTTTTAATTATTTTTCGAATTATATAGAGATAGATAAATATATTGACAGAATAATTTAAAATAATATTAGAGTACGCCGAAATAGCGTTTTCTTTTTTGAAAAAATTAACAAAGTCAAAAAAGCGCCATATTTTCGGTATACTATTCTTTTTGTATTTTTAATAACATTTCCAAATAAAAACTTTGTTTTTGTTGAAAAATTGGTTTTTTTTGAATATTATCATATATTTTACAATAACTAACTTTTTTTCAGAAAAAGTGGAGAATTACAAAAAACATGATATTTTCGATAAAAAATATTTTTTAAAAAATCAAGTTTCTTCTTTTTTTAGTATTTGAGTTTATTTTGTTAGTAATATTTTTCTAAAAAAAATATTACTAACAAATTTATAATCCAATTGGGCAAACGATTTTTGTTTCTTTAGAAAAATAAATTTTCCTATTAATCAAACCAATACAGATTAATGATTTTTATGAACAATAGGCCAAAAAATTACAGGTTGGAAGTTATATTAGTTAGTTGAGGTGGCATATGATAAAAAAATTGGGGAAAAAAAGAAAATAGATTTCCCGTTCTTGAATAATGCAATGAATTCAATTATATAAAGTTTATAATTTATTTGATATATATTTTTAAAAATCATATTGTTAAAGCAGAATATTGATCATTCCGAAATTAAAATGATATGTTTAAAAAACTAATGACCAATCATAAATATATTCAAAATAAACACAATATTTATTGTAAATTACATTCTTTGGTATTTTAAGTAAATAAGAATAAGAATAAGATCATTATGAGCTGAAATTATTTGACTTTTCATTCAATACTGAATTAAATAAATAAAATCGAATTTCATATAAAAAACTTGGAAAAACATTTTTTTCTAAATCACAAAAATTTATTGAAAAAAATAGTTTTTTTTGAAAAACAAACTTTTCTGAAAAAAAAAAATTTTTGAATAAAAACAATTACCTATCGAATTTTTTGATTATTTAGAAAAACTCACGTTGAACAAAAAGGAAGAGTTATTTCATACAGTTTTATTTTTCTTTATTTAACAAGTTTGAATATAAAAAACTTATTTTCTTTGGAATAACTTATGCTTTTTCATTATTGATACTTTTTTCAAATAACAATTCACTATTTCGGCGTACTCTATTATATTATATTATATATAACATAAAACTGTGCATCGATGTTTTATTTAATTGTTAAAAAAAACTTAAATATTTGATATATATATAATATATCATAAAATAAAATTCAATGTAAGTTTTTTCAAGATGCGCTAATAATGCTTAAAGCATTTTCATTTTATAAAAAGTCCTCATTTTTTTGCTTTAAAGGGATTGTATTAAATTCGAGTTTTATAAACAAAAAAATACTAAATATCTTCATTAATCTGTTGATAAATTTTTGTTTTTATTTGTTTATGAATATTCCTCTCAAAATTAAAATTATTTATTTCAAATTTTCAAGAGAGCTTTATTGTAATTTCAAATTAATTTATATAAAAACTGGCCCAAATTTTTATAACTATATATAATTATTGTATTATATAAATGGTATTAATTTCCATAAAATTGTGGCTAATAGTTTTGACTGATAAATTTTAAGAAAAAAATAGTTTTTTTTTTTTTAAAACCTTTCATAACATCATACAATTTAATCAATGTATTACTTCAATTATTTCAAATAAGATATTGAAAATCTTTAGATAATATTAACGAAAATGTTAAAATCCAATTTTTAAAAAACTGGCCCAAATTTTTTGCGCAATATTATAATACTATTTGGAAAACATGTAGTTAATTGATATGGACAATTTATATTTGGATTTGACTGCTGAAATTTTAGAAAAATGTATTTTTTTATTAATAATGTGTTTACTTTATTTTAAACAACGTTAAATCAAAAAAGTCTCTTTCAGTCAAATAGTTATCAGATAACTAGCATTAAAATCAAAGATTATTGACTTTACTCTTGTTTATTCAGTATTTCAAATTAATATGTAAAATTTTGTAATATTTTTAAAAATCCTATTTTTTATATAATTAAACATAAATTTATTATTTTAAAACTAATAATTTTCTTTAATATCATTTTTTTTTTAAGATATTAAAATCAAAATCTCTTTAATTCAATTTTAAATATTATCAACTCAATTCAATTTATAAAATCATTATATCTCAAAAAATAATACACAAATTAAAAATGTTTAAGATTTTATAAATAATTTATAGTTTATATAATATTTACAATCATAAAAAAAATATCATAATGCTATATATAAGTTTTTTTATCGGGACGGTTTAGTTGACCTACTCTTCCTTATTCACAAAAAAATTGAGAGTTTTTAATTCAAATTTTCTATGAATCTTTAGAAAGTAGAACAATAAGTAGGGACAAATTACAGCGTTTTCAAGTTGAGTTTGCAGAATAGAAAATTGTGGGACTTTCGTTATTTTTAATTCAAAAAATTGAATAAATTTATAAACTTTTTGTACAATATCTTTCAATTTTGAGAAGATGAAAATCAAAAAAAAAAGTTATTTATTCAGGAAAAATACATTTTAAATAGTATTTTATAACTTTGTTAAGGTAATAGCAGGAACCTCAGCCTGAGATGAATTAAAGTATTCATGCTTTTATAACTAAAAAAAAAAAAAAATATTTAGCTTCATTCAAATTTGAGAGGACGATAAGAAGGGACAAATTAAAAAACTTAGCTTACAAATATTTGCAAAATTTAATTAAAAATAAAATCAAATTAAAAAAATACCATTTTTTATTTAATTTTTAATGTATAAATATTGGCAAACTTGTTGAGGTGCCCAAACCGCCACTGATCCATCATCAACGAAAAACTCTCCCCAACCGTCGTCACCAATTACTACGACGTTCTGGTTCTTACCCATACAATCGTAAAACTTCTGACCAGCGAATTTTGTACCAATTTCCATTCTCTTCGAACCACCGATGCTGTCAGTGACCAGCACTGCAATTCCCGAGTCTTTGTGCTGGTCATCTCCTTCGCGTGTGAATCCCACGACGTTCTGGTCGTCGAAGTAACACCTCTCCATTCCGTAAGCGAACAACTGCCTTATTTTGAGGAGCTTTCTGAGGCCCACGACGGGAGGAATGCTTTCGTGAGGAATTCCATAGAAATCTCCGTAGAAGACGCAAGGAGTGCCAAACTGCCTGAGAAGGATGAGTGCGTATGCAATTGGCTTGAACCATTGAGGAATGAAGCTCTCAAGAGCCTGGCCAGGCTGTGTGTCGTGGTTGTCAACAAAGGGAACAGCGTACATCCCATCTGTGCCCATCAAAGTGTTGTCGAAAATGTGACTCATGTCGAACTTGCCATCAGAAGTGCCGGCCTCAAGGAAGTTGAAATGAAGGGGGACATCGAAGAGATTGATTGTGTCCTCAGTGGCCTTCATGTAATTCACAAGGGCGCCGATGTCCTGGCTGAAATACTCGCCGACAACGAAAAGTTTCTTGCCTTCCGGAGCGTGATTTTGCATCGCTTCAATCCATTTTCGGTAGCTTTCAAAACTGATGTGTTTCACAGCATCTAACCGAAAACCGTCCATTTTGACCGTGTCCATGTACCACTCCCCCCATCTGATGTTTTCTTCGGCTACTTCAGGGAGATCAGAGTCAACATCGGCGCCCATCAAAAAGTCGAAATTTCCTTTTTCATGATCGGTGTCTTTGCTCCATTTTTTGCCGGCAAAACGAAAAATGCCGCTTTGCTTGGCGGATTCATCAAAGTCTGTGCCGCTGAAATGTGAAGCGTTCCAGTGAAAATTTGAATACTTGTCTTTTCGACCTGGAAAGTCAAATTTGGTCCACGCTGTGATTTCTCTTTCTTCACCTATTTTCTGGTTACGATCATCTTGAACTTCTTCTTGTATTTTAACTTTTTCGGTGCCATCAGCACCCATTCTGTGATTTAATACAATATCTGTAATAACTGCAATCTTGTTCTCTTGCAAAACATGGACTGCATTGAGATAATCATCTTTGGTTCCATATTTGGTGGCAACACTACCTTTTTGATCAAATTCACCTAAATCATATGTATCATAGACATCATATCCAACACTTTTGTTGCCACTGGCTCCTTTGAATGCTGGTGGAAGCCAGATCATGTTGATCCCGCATGATGCCAAATCTTTTGCTTGCTCTGCACACCTTTTCCAATGGAGTTCATTATCTGGGAGATACCATTCAAAATATTGAATCATTGTCTTGTTTTCGTTGTTGTCTGACATTTTGTTGTTATGTCTAAAGCTAAAATGATGTGAGATTCATGGCTGTTATCTTAAACCATATCTTTAGATTTTTTCAAAGGTGAAAGTTCAATCATCTCCTTTTTTTCAATGAAAGATAATCATCGTTTAATAATTTTTTCTTAATATTTATAATATATACATTTTTATTTATTTTTAAGTTTATATAATTGGAAATATAAATTTAATAATGTATTTAAAACATTATTTTTATTTAATGTTAACATTTATCTTATTATTTAATGAATTGTTTAAAAAGATTGTTTTGAATTTTATGAAAAAATAAAAAAATATATAAATTAAAATATCTTATTTTTAATTGTTAAATAATAATAATTTATTATTTTTATGTTTTATTATACAATAATTTTAATTTAAATATTATTTTAAAATATATATTAATATAAAAAAATGAAAATAAAACCAAATTATTTCTTACTATTGAAAATTTGATAAGGTAATAAAATTAACGTTATAAACTCATAAAATAAATTATAATTTAAATGTAGTACTTAGTAAAAATGAAAAATATCAAATGTAAAATATGGATTTTTAACGTTAATTCTATCATCAAATTTTTCAATAGAAAGAAATAAAAACTTCAGAAAATCTTTGAAAACAAATTGAGAAGGAATTCACAAAAAGTTTGTTTATTTTCTTTTTCCCATAATAGAATAATATCGATCTAAAGGTCGTAAACCTAAATTTTTACAGTAAAACTCAATGATTGGTTTGTTTACACTAATTATATTTTATTATTATAATAATAATCAGTTTAATAAATATTTGCATCATACAAAATTCAAATTAAAATAAAAACTAAAAGGATATAAGTATATATTAAATTTTCTTCCGAAAAAAATTTGAGTATTTTATCTCAATTTATTTTTATTATTTTTGATAAGAATTTTATAACACTTCCCAAAAAATTAAAATAGCGATAACATTTTATATAATTTATTCTAATCATTAATTCTTTTGATATCTTTTTATATGATTTTAAAACATTAAGTTTTATAAAAAAAATAGTTATTATTATTGAAAAAATTTCTTTTTTTAGCTAAAAATGAAGAAAAATTGAATTTTTTGAATTATTAAATGATGATTTTAAAAAAATTGGACGTCACAGGAGTCCAATGAAGAATATAGTTCAATTTATTTGCATTTACATTCTAATCTATTAGAATTTCATTCCAAATCAAATGTCAGTTTTTTCTAAAAATGAAGATTTAGTTGATTGGTTTCATAAATATAAAAAGAACAATATTTCAGTTACTGAAGGATTTCGTCAAAAAGTAAAATATTATTTGTATAACACATAGTATACCTATTCAAATGGAATCTATATTTTTTTAAATGATAAAGTTTTTAATTCAACTATTACATTTTATAATATTGGATATATAATATATAAATTATATATTAAAATTATTAAATAAATTATTTATTAAGATAAATATAAATTTGTTTAATTTTATTTTTTATTCAATTTTGTTGTACGACCTTTTATTGATCTAGAGAAAATTTGGTATAAAACCATTCATGAGTTAAAGAGTATCTAATATCTTAATAAAACAATATATAAATTTATTCTTATACAAGGAATCAGATAAAAGCTAATGATTATAATAATATAAATTATGTTTTCTTAGTTTTGGTTTTGGATAATTTAATATTGGCAAAAGAACAGAATTTACATAGAAAACAATGGAATATAACTCAAAAAGATATGCTTTATTTTTTGGTTAGACAATATTTACTTTATATTAGCTAAAAAAATTCAATATTTTGAAAAGAAGATAGAAATTAGCAAAAAATCTTTTATTAATACATACATAAATATTAAAACATAATATTTGTATAATACAAATATTGATTAGATTGCAATTGGACCAATGATTCCAGATAAGGCAATTGAAAAGACTATTAATGGATCAACTGTTGGGAAACATTCCACATCATAATATTGCTTTGACATTTTTCGGAGAATGAATGTAGGATGATTATATGAATTTTGCAGCATAAAATTTTTATTTGACCTACGTGGCTTGTTTTTTGATCCATCCTTGAGAAATTCATTATATTCTGCATCTTTTGGATTCCATCGAATTCTGTGGCCAATATAAGTAAAAGTCGCTACCATTGGAAATTTTTGGCCATTTTTAGTATACTTTACTTTTAAATCATGATCATCAGTTTTAATGATGTTGTATCCATGTACACTTCTGATTATTTCAGCTGTTTTGCCATTTTTTTTCTTGTTTTGTAAACCTTCTCCTTCCTTAAAAATGATTTTATCAAATTTAAGAATTGCCATGTAAATTATTTTATCTTCTTTCATTAAATAAAAACAAGTTGATTTAATTAATGGAGTTTTAGATCTAATTTGATAACTAATTTTATCAATCGGCTTTAGTTCTAGTTTTCCTGTTTGACTATCACTACTTGTCTCTGTCTGGCTTTCACCAATTCTCTCTGTTTGGCTATAGCTACTTGTCTCTGTTTGGCTATCATTAATTTTCTCTGTTTGGTTATCACTGCTTTTCTCTGTTTGGCTATCACTGCTTTTCTCTGTTTGGCTATCACAACTTTTGATTGACTCTTCTGGCTGACTCATCACTTACAAATTAAAAAATGAAATGAAAATTCATATTTGTGAATATGGGTGATATTTGAAAAGAACTTTTTAAAATCTCTATCAAAAAAATTGAATATTTTATATTTTATTTGAATGCTTTCGATCAAAATTTCACAAATAAAATATTCAAAATTCAATTTCAGAAAATTGAAAAAGAAGATTTAGTCCATCTCAAAAGTTGATTTTTTATGAAAGTTCTTTTTCAATTTTCAAATAATTTACAATCTATAAAAAATGGTTACGATCATAAAAATTCTGATTAAAATATAGGTTTCAACATTATGTTATTTTTTAGAAAAAGGCTGTTTATCCTTATAAAGTTTGTTTTTAGAATGTACAGTCATTATGATCAGAAAACGAACCCCCCCGAAGAAACATCTTTTTTTTGTAAAAAAATCATCATTCATGTATATATTATATATATTAACAAACATAAAAATAGATTTCATCTTCATTTATGGTATAAATTTCGATTTATTGAACGTATTGATAATAATTAAATGAATTTTTGCTTTTGAGAATGATAATATCATTATGATGATTTAAATGAAAATTATGGTAATAAACTAATGTATCCCATGCAATTTTAAAATTTGAGTCAACAAAGACCCTATTAAGGTGTACATTCAATTTTTATGTATTCAAAAAATGACAACAAAAATACAAATTTTGCAAAAATTTTACTATGAATGTTTATTTTTATTTGTAAAATATACATTAAAAGTAATAACATTTTTAAAAAATATATTTAGAATATCTCACATCTTTTTGAATCCATAGATGATTCCATGAATTTTGATTCAAAAAATCTGGCTAGTTTGAGTTAAAACTTGAAATATTGATAATATTTTGCAATTTTAAGAAGAATTATTTTATAAAATCCAAAATTCCGACGATGGGAATTTTATTCTAGATAGATCTTATCTTTGAATACTTTACTTATTTTTTCACATCAGAAATGTTATTTTACTCATAATTTTTCAATTGTTTATATTTTACACACTCTCAATTATTTCATAAAAAAGAACTCGATATTCTGAGATATACAATTATTTCATAAAACTTAACACAATTTTCTGATCATTCAAATATTTCATAAAAAAACTAATTCAATTTTTTATAGGCGTTTTTCTTAATCTAAATCATGAATCAACTTTCATATAATCATATTTGGGAACTAAACCAACAGCAATCTATTCAAATTACACAATTACTTGAAAAAATCACTACGTTGGAAAATAATTATCTCAAAATGGAAGATAAATATCAAAAAGTTCTTCAAAATTTGAAAATAGAAAACAAAAAATTATTAGAAGAAATTGAACAAATTAAAGAGTACAACAACAAGCTAAAAGAGGATGTTTCTAAAAAAAATTCCTATTATTTTAAATATATTAGACTAATTCAAGAAATTAATAAATTAAAAGCTAAAATAGATGACTTAAATAAAAAAAATCAAGAAGCTATTAATGAATTTACAATTGAATCAGAATCAAATAAAAAAAGTGAAATATGGTATGATACAACTGAATATTTGTTATTTAGAAAAAATAACAATGATTCTTTTGATTTATTCATACAAGAATTAATAGAAAATGCAAAAGTTTCAGTTTATGGAAGAAGATATTCAGATTTTTATAAGACCATTTGTCTTGGATTGTACTTTACTAATACAAGTTCATATAAAGCACTACAAAAGATTATACCTGTACCTTCTATCACAACTTTATATTATTTTTCACGTCAATATTTAGGAGATTATAAAATATCACTTACTTCAATTGAAAAAACGGATTTTATTTTTAATGAATTTAAAAATACTTTTTTTCAGAATTTTGAATCATTAATCAACTGTTCATTAGCAATTGACCAAACAATTGGAATAAGAAATCCAATGTTTTTCAATAATCATAAAAAAAATAATTATTTATGCTTATATTACCTTCAACCAATAAATAATTTTTATCCAAATGTTCCAATTTATATTGAATTTGACTTAAACGGTCGGATGAGTAAAAAAACATTAGAAAATTCAAAAAAAATTAGAGAAATTGCTAAAAATAACGGTTTTGTAATTAAATATATATGTACTGATGCAGACACTCCCACTAATCCATGGCACACATCTATTATAAATAAAAAATATAACCCAGAAATTCAGAGTATGTATGATTCAATTAAAAATATGCCAGAATTATCATTTTCTACAGATTTTTTTCACGCTTTAAAAAGCCAAAAAAAACGTTTTTTTAGATGCAAATTATATTTAAATAAAAAATCACAGAGTGTTGATAAACATGTTGTAAGATTATATTTAGGATTAACTGTAGGAAAAAGTAAAGCATTTACTGATGAAAGTATACAAAGTGGATTTAAAGATAAATATGCATTAGAATTTTTTTCACCAAAAGTTCTCATTGAATCACTTAAACAAAAAGAAACTATATCTTTTGCTTATTATTTGTTACCATTCACATTTTGGTATTTAGCAGATAAAGTTCTTTTTATTGGACGACAAGACCGATTGAATCTTTTGAATATTGCCTTCTCAATTTTTCAATTTGAACTTCACAATTTCCCAAATTCAGATCCAAATGATCGTTTTTCTTCAAAAAAAACAAAAAATACATTAAAATTATCTTTTTATAGAAAAATTGATCTTATAAGATACTTGAACTCTATAGTTTGCTTAGGAGATTCCATAAAAAATAGTTCCGAAAATGTTGGTACTGAAAGAATATCTACTAAATGCGAAGAAAATTTTTTTGGGAATGTAAGATCTGATCTTAATGATTCACTTGATGCCGATTTATTTTTGAGCATAGTTGCTAGGAAAATAATTAAAAAGAAAATTTTTTTTCAAAATAACATAGTGAAAATTCCAAATTACAAAGAAAATAATATAGCAGGAGTTCCTACTTACAATGATGATGACAATATTGATATAGATGATAAAAAAATAATAAATGAATGCTTTTATATAAGGAAATTTGTGGTAAATGAAATTAGCACTTTTTCAGAAAAAAATATACCCGAAACTATTCAAATTTTAAAAGTTTTAAACATTAAACCATATTTATCAACCAATTATTCTGAAAAAAATGAAAGTTATACATCAGGATCACAACTTTTATGCAGATTTAATATGATCAAAAATAAGCATTACTTTTCTCAACCAAATGAAATTTAAATTTATAAAATAAGTAAAGAAAAAAATATATATTCTATATTTAATTTTTTTTATTTTATATTGGTAAAGATATTTTGTTTTTTTCAATTTCAATTATGTAAAAAAATAAACTTATCAATTTGTAAAATGTTCTCTTAAAAAAATAAATAAATTTATTTTTATATTGTACGTCAATTTTATCATTCTATTCAGAAATTACATTTGAGTCATCGTATATTATATCATATTGCAATATTATATAAAATCCATCTTTTTTTCTACCTTTATATGGTCTGTCAACAATTATCAATGAATTTTTCAAAAAAAGTAAATTTTTTGCTCTGATTTTATTGCTATATAAGTATATGAAAGGATTAAGAAATTGCAAATTGCATTGGCTATATCTAATAGTATTTGGAAATATTAATTTTGTCCTTTTTAAACAAAGAGCAGTTCTATTTGGCATGTTTATCAACAGTATTTTTTATTATTCAAAAAGTTGTCAAAACTATGTTTGAATTGTATATGCATTTAAAAAGTGAACACTTTTTTCAAGCATAATTTTTAAAGATATTTATAAAAATATTAAAGATTCGCCAGTTAGAAATTTGAATTTAATTTCTAAGCATTAAACCATAGAAGTATAAAAAGCACGACCTTAGCAACCTCTTTTTTATCAGGTTGAATTCCTTCACAAAATTTCATCATTGTTGTGTTATCACTCATTGAAATAACGTTGTCTCTATCTGCTGCCATTTAGAAGTATCTTGAAGCTTCCTTCTTTATAGTGTACTTTGTACGAAAAAATAAATGTATGCTCATTATTTAGTAAATTAATTATAAAAAACAATTTGGCATGGAATCTGTATATCTATTCGCTCAAAAAGCTACTAATTAAAAAAGCAAAAAAAAAAAATAAAAATTAAAATAAAAACATAATCGAGTAAGAGAAGAAAATTGCAATATTTTACAAAGTTTTGCAAAGTGAGAGAAATAATATTGATTAAAATAAACATTTATTTTACAACGTGCATTTTCAATGAAAAGGTATGAATTAAATTTTTTTGAATATGTGGATCTTTAGCTTGTGATCAAAGCAAAGATTAAAAAAAAATCAAAAAATGCATTCGACGGGAGTCGAACCCGCGACCCTCGGATTAAAAGTCCGATGCTCTAACCAACTGAGCTACGAAAGCTTCTCATTTATATATATACTACAATACTACAAAACAAATAAAAAGACATATTGTGAAAATAATTAAATTACATTACGTTAAATAGGAAAGAGATTCATCAATAATAATAAAAAAAATAACTTATTTGACAGTATTCTTTTTAAATTCAATAAAAATCATCCATAAAGAAATATCTAACTAAAAATATTTAATTTTCATCATAATTTTATGAAAAAAAATTAAAAATTTAAAAAATGCTTACGAGCGGATTTGAACAGCCAACATTCCGATTACAAGTCGAACGCACTAACCAATTGTGCGACACAGGCTTTCTTTATTACAACGTTTTATATGAAATAAAAAGATATTCTTCCTATTCTATGCAAAAATATAAATTATTATTATTTTATTTCAAACAAAGAAGATAATAAGAAATATTTAGGGTGGTCAAATCGGCCCAAAATAATATTTATTAAAAATCATGGGCCAAAATGTGGGTCAAGATGGGTTAATGTGGGTCAATAATAATCAATAAATATCACATATATTTTTTTTAAATATATAAATATATTAATATAATTATCGTTTTATATCTTTTTAAAAGTATTTTTTTCTGCTAATTTAATAAATTGAATGCGATAAAACTATATTAAATTATATATAATTTGATAGTTTTTTTATCGTTTTCATCAGAAATATTGAGTATCCAAAAAATAAATATATCTTCCTAAAAGTTTTTAATATTAAATAAACTAACCTATTTTTATTATATATAATGGTCATAAATATAATTTAAATAAATAAAACAATAAAAAACATATATAAAATTTTGGCCCAACTTGGCCCAAGTTAGCCCAAGTTGGCCCAAATTTTTTGGGCTAACTTTTCTCATAAATTTTGAATAATTCAGAGGATATTTGGCAATTAAATTTGGGCTAACTTGGGTCAAGTTGGGCCAACTTGGGCCAAAATTTTGCATTCAAAATAAATTAATATATCAGTATATTTATATCTTCCTATGAAGTTAAGAGGCTATTTAAGAATTAAAATAATAATAATTAAAGATATCCAAAATTATTATATTATAGGGCTAGCATGAAATAATTTGGAATTTTACTTGAGAAAATAAAAATTTTTTGATTTTTCTAATCAATTTTGACAAAAATAATAAAAAAATTTCAAAAACAAAAATTTTTCCGCAGAAATTATTAGCAATTTTGATAGAAAATGGGTGGGACACTCTTTTTTTGACCTCAAAAAGTTTCAAAATCTCTTCGAATTTTAGGTTTTATTTGGTGATTTTAATAAATTTTCTTACCCATTTAATAATCTTTAAATTGGTCATTGAAACCAATCAAAAAACTTAATATTCATCGAGTTTTTTTTGACTTCACATACTAATAGATCTCTCTTCGTAAGAGATATCCTTCAAAACTACTAATACTATTTGATTTTATACATATGCACTATACATTATAAAACATAAATATTTATAATTACTTTGCCGTTAGTCCAAAAAAGTTAATATAATAATTATTTTTAAGTTTTTTCGATATATGATCTTTTCTAACTTTTTATTTTGTAATATTCGATTTCTTCTTTTAATGCTCAATAAAATGATATATTTTGTTTGAACATAACTTCAAAGATAAAGTTTAGTTTGAAAAATGAATTCAAAAAGTTGAATTAATAAACGGAATGATTCAATTTTCGGCGGTTAGAAAATTAATTTTAAACGATCAAACTCAATATTTTTGCTTTAAAATATATTATAAGAATAGGGAATATTATTTAAAATGAGGTTCCGCCATTTATAAAATCAAAAAATTCAAAATGACCATTTTTTACCCAAATTATTTTTTATGGAAAATAAAATGCGATTATCTAATTCACCTTTGATGATTTTGATTTTTTAAATAGTAAATTATATGTAGCTATTAAAAATCTATCTAAATATAAAATAACTGGAAAAAGTCTTGGATGGCTTACACATGATAGAAATATTTTTTTAGCGAAAACGGTTTTCAATATAACGAATTTATTATGGCATTGTTCGAAAACGGTTTTCGATATAACGAATTTAGTCCTATCTCTTGAGAAAAAAGTACAAGCAAAATGAATAAAATTGAAATCAATTTCCCTCAAATATAAAATTCTATCGATAAAAATAATTTGTAATATGGAATTTAATTATTTCTAAATATATTTAGAAATAAGATTGCAACAATTTTCTTTTTATTTTCAAGAAAATTAATATAAATTGCAGTTATAAAAAATATTATTAGATATTTAAATATAATTTTAAATTATGCAATCTTAATCTGATTTATAAAAAACTAAAAATTTAGTATATTCATTAATAATATGTTAAATTAATTATTTCAAATAAATTATTATTTATTAAATACTAATAAATCCATCTCTAAGACTAACTTCATCTTGTGGATGAAAAATTTTTTTACTTAAATGAAATTTGAATAAAAAAATTTTTGCGTTATTGAAATTTGGAATAAAATTTTTTGCTTATTTGAAAATTGAAATAAATTTTTTTGCATAAATTTAACATTAATTACTATTTGTTAATTCTAGAATCAAGCAATTATCAAAAGATAAATTCAATTTATCAAATATTTATGATCAGAGTCAACATTCTTCATGAAAACCCTATTTCTAATTTATTATGGACAAAAATTATCCAAAATTATCATAAATATCCAGCAAAAACAAAATCTATATCAATCAAGTGTTTGACATATTTGTTGAATCCAAAAATTAATTTATCTACTCAAATAATTTTCGATTCTCAATTATTTCAAATAATTTGTGACCATTTAAATGATTTTATTTTTGAAGATATAGTGAATCTACTTTTTATTTTACAAACTTTAATATGCTTATCTATAAATTCTCATCATGAATGTGAGCTAAGAACAAATTTATTATTATATGATATCATACCAATTCTCATAGATATTCAATATAGTGAATTAAATGATCAATTATGTGATGCATCTATCGAAAATGTCATAAGTTTTGTCACAAAATAAATATAAAAACTCTTTAAAGGACAAGTGAAAATTATAATCATAATTGTTTTTATCAAAAATAATTAAAATTTTCTTTTTCTTTTATTTTTTTATTCAATATTTTTTTTTATTTTTAAATTTTTTTTCACATGATTTATTTGTTTTTGCTCAAAATTTTTTTCAAATTAATACAGGTTAATACTTTAGACCAAAAACCGTTTTCGCAAAAAAATTTTTTTGTGAAAAATTGATCACAATTTCTGCGGTAAAATTTTATTTATGGAAAAATTAATTTTTTTTTTGGAAAAAATGCACACAATAATAATTTTTTTGATCGAAGCTAATTCGGAATAGATTTTTTTATCAAATGATTTGCTAATTATTTCGTGCTAGCCCTATATTATTTAACTTTTCATTAGTAAATATGAAATGTATTTCTAAAATTATGATTATATGACATAAACAAAATGTTTAATGCAGCTTTTTTATTTTAAACATTTGAGATATTAAATTATCTGATAAAATTTATCATTTTTTTTCATATGTTGATCATTATTTTGGCACCAATTTTCATTTCAAAACATTTTTTTGAGGTAAAATCATATAATTTTGATAAAATGAGATGAATTAATATAATTATTCGATATGACTTTATCTTTTTATAGTTTAGGAAAAACATACAGAAATTTTCTAAGTGGTATAATTGTAATTAGATACCACTTGTTCGACTCAACCCTGTGCCTTATTTTTTTAAAACTATTTAAAATAAAATTTATATTAATTTAAAACTTTGTTAAACGCATCCAAAAGCTAAATATTGCATTAGTGCTATCTTAATTTTATTATATTCTGCTTTTTACTGAAATTCTTCAAAATATTTAATATCAATAAGATGAGAAAAAAAAAAATACAAGCAAATAAATCATAATGAATTAATCAAATATATATGGGAAAATTCAAAATATATGAAATAATGAATTTGATCAACCCAATAAAAATACCTCTTTTATTTTAGGTAAAAAATTGACCTCAACGATCAATATTTTAAAAAATTTTCTCTTCTCCCTCCCCCGCTCGACAACATTTTTCGCAAACTAAAAAAAAAAAAAAAAAAAAAAAAAAAAAAGCAATTATTTGACCTTTTTTGATCGTTATTACTTGAAAAAAATTGAGAGGATATTTGGTGACCCAATTACTACGTTTTTTTTGACCCATTTTTCTTTTTTTGGCCCACCCAGTGCCACCCTAGAAATATTTACAAAAAAATTCAAAAAATCAAAAAATATCATAATTATTGTCAAAAGTTCAACAGAAAATGAGTGAAAATAAACAAATTGATTTTTGATAAACTTTTTCAATATAAAAATTTTTTCATTTAATTTTGAAGAAATTTTTTATTTCTAAGTGACATTGATTGCTTTGAAAAAGAAGAAATTATTTTAGAAGAAGAATATAATATATTTTTGATATCATTTTTTAAAATAATGATTTCTTCTTCTTTATTAAGATTAATTGATTATGATTATTCAAATGATTTTAAAATTATTGTTAAAATCAATAAAACAGATGATCTCAAAAACGATGATAATATTCAAATTTCAAAAGAAACAACTATTATAATTAATACAACAATCAACAAAGCTCGTGTTATTTCAAGAAACATTGATGAACTATATAAAAACGACCAAACAATTAACGAATATGAAATCAAATTAAATAATATCAAAGAAAAGAACAAGACAGGAAAAATTGTTGACATTTTTAATATTTTATTAAAATCGATTGGCAGACCAATTTCAATTTCTAAATCATTGGAAAACATGTTTTTAATTGTTGAATCAGAACTTGGAGAAGACACCAATTTTTTCATTAACAATAACGATTACAATAACAATGACAATAACAATGACAATAAAAATGACAATATCAATAATAAGGATAATAAAAATGATAAGAATAATAAGAATAACAATGATGATGAAATTGGATATTCAGATTTATTTTTCATGTATAACTTGAAAATCAATAAAAATAAAAGAGAAGAAATATATAATCCAAGAATTGAACTAATGGGATTCGATGAATATTTGGACTATTGCTATGAAATAAGGTACAAAATTTAATATCATCATAAAAGTATCATATCATTTTTTAATAAACACCACACCATATAAAATTATTCATTTAATTTCTATTCCTCCTATTTATTTCGACTCAATTCAGCTAAATAAAAAGATTCACATTTTCTGAAAAACTCACAATTACAAGCAAATAATAACTGGATTTAATTCAAAGGTAAAAAAATGTATAGTAAAAACAATTAAACAAATCATTGGGAAATTGATGATCTTTATTCATTAAATATCATTTCTGAATAAAAGAATTTTGCAAAATAAAAATTTTGTTAAATAATAGTGTTTTATTTTAAAGCTATATACCATTTTTTTTTTTTATTTATTTACAAATTAATAGAAATGATAATAAGTTTGAACTTTTTCATAAAAAGTCAAATAAGTTTTTTTCAGTTTTTCAATGGAAAACCGTCGGGACATTTTCATTTTCAAATAAACCATATAGAAAATTCATAAATATGAATAGTATTCCTCTTGAAATTAATAATTATGTTTTACTTCAAAAAATTGGAAATAGTTCTTTCACTGAGCTATATACAGTCAAAGAAAAAACTAGTGGCGAGGTTTATGCCGCCAAAATTGCATTAAAAACTTGTGATGATTCCATATCATTTAATACCAAAATAACAAACGAGATGACAAAGATGAAACAATTAGGCCATGCATCTATTTTACAATTTATTGGATATAGTCCAATTGATTTTCATAATGAAAATAAACCAGTTATAATTTCGCAATTCATGCCCAACAAATCATTACATGAATTATTAACCAAAAATATAACATCGAATTGTTGGAATGATACCAAGAAATTAATTAATATTTATGGAATTGCATCAGCAATGTCATTCTTACATTCACATGATATAATCCATGGATATTTGTATCCCACCAATATTTTAATGGATTACCACATGTTTCCTAAAGTTACAGATTTCCAACCATTTAATCTTCATTTTTCAAATCAAAATACTATTGATACTCAGACATCAGTTTATATAGCTCCAGAATTGTGTGGAAATTCTAATCATTCAAAGGCAGGTGATGTTTACGCTTTTGGAATGGTCATTTATGAAATATTAACAAATGAAAAACCTTTTCAAAACTTAAATTTTTTGGAAATTCTCACAAAAGTAGCTTCAGGAAATCGTCCAGAAATTACACGTGCAATAAATGACTCATACAAAAATTTGATTGAAAAATGTTGGTCACAAAATCCAGATGATCGTCCAACATTTGATATAATAACAAAGCTTCTCAGAATGGACCAATCATTCATTACTGATTCCATTGACAAGACCGAGTATGAAAATTATATTAATTACATTGACGAATATCAATCAGTTTACGAAAAGAGCCAAAAAAGCATTTCAATTGAAGATTTTACATCAAGAAAGATGAAAATATTTGGAACAGCACCACTTGATTTGAATCAAAATGACATATCTGATCATAAAACGCCGAATGACCATTTAGAGCCTCAAACTCAAGACGATAATAAAAAGGATGACCAACATGATTCATTAAATCAAGAAACAAAGAAGAATGAACCAAGCATTCTCTTTGAAAAAGAGAATACAAACAATCAAACAAACTCAGTCAGTCTATTTGAGCATCCAACTGAAAATAAGCAAACTAAACCAACCACGAGTAAAACCGATGAATTATTCAGCTCATTGAATCAGCCCAAGCAAGAAAAGAACAATAAACCTGCCTATCTTCTTGAACCGCCAAATCAGAGCAAGCCGGCCTATCTCAATGAGCCCGTAAAACCAGAGCAAAAAGATTCAATTGCTGTTCCACAGTCACCTTATCAAGGCTTTCAAATTGCACCTCCATATCAGAACATGCCAAATGATTTTCCTCCTTCACCATATGAAAACATGTCAAAAGACAGTCACACTCCAACAAATGAAAAAATTGAATGCAACACTTCACCGAATGAAAACATTGCAAGTGATTTCCCTGCATCACCTTATCAAAACTCGCCTGCTGGATTCCCAGAGTCTCCATACAAAAACATGTCAGCTGACATTTTTGAATCAGAAGGCTTAAAAGAAGAGTCTAATCAAAATGAAAATGACATTTCAACAATGAAAATTACATTCAATCCTCTTTCGCCTTTGGACTCGCTGAATAAGTACTCAGCATACAGAGTCGAGCCTGATGTTGACAAGAATCTTTCGACATTCTTGAAACTTTACGACAGTGGCCGCAATAACAGAAACGAAGCAATGAATTTCCTGAAAAGTTCACTTCAAAGCGGCAGCACAAAAGCGATGAACACGTTTGGAGCCTTGCTCTACAAAGGGCAAGACTTCCTTGTCAACAAAGAAGAGGCTGCACGCCATTTCAAGATGTCATTTGAAAATGGAGATTTGGATGGGATGTTCAATTACGCCTGCGTCTTGTTTAACGGAGAAGGCGTTCCTGAGAACAAAGAAGAAGCCATTCATTACATCGAAGTTCTGGCTGTTGAGAAGAAGCACTTGTATGCAATGAACAAATATGGCTCCTTTTTGGAGAAAGGAATTGGATTACCACAAGACAGGCAAAGAGGCCTATACTACATAAAGACAGCAGCAGAATCAGGATGTCCAGATGCAATGTATAATTATGCAATTTGCTTGAAGAATGGACATGGAATTCCTGTAAATGAACGAGAAGCTTATCGTTATGGTAAAATGGCGGCTGATCACGGCTACATTCCTGCTTTCATGCTTTGCGGTGCATATCTATTTAGAGGGGTTGGAGTTGCTGTCAATAAGAAAGGAGCAATGGCATGCATGAAAGTTGCAGCAGACAACGGAATACCACAAGCAATGATGGCTTATTCAAGCATGTTGTTAGGAACTTTAAATTTGGAGAAATTAATTTTTAGTCCAGATAGCATCATGCCAACTTTCGATGAGTCACTTAGATACCTTAAAATGGCAGCAGATAATGGGAATGTAAAAGCAATGTCACTATATGCAAAATATTTGTGTGAACAAAAATCTAATCCTCTAAATGCACGAATTGCAGCATATTATTACAAAATGGCGGCAGATCAAGGAGGTGATTCAGAAAAGCTTCAATACGCAGCAATTCTAAATGCAGGAAAACTTGTACCACTTGATAAGAAAGAAGCTTCACGATACTTCAAAATGTCAGCAGACAGGGGGAACGTTATCGCGATGAGCGATTACGCAACGATGCTGAGATTAGGAGATGGAATTCAACCAGATAAAAAAGAGGCTGCCAAATATTACAGAAATGCTGCCATGAAAGGAAACATTCCAGCAATGAACTTCTATGGTTTAATGTCATTGAATGGAGAAATTGAATGTGACAAGAGTGAAGCTGTCCAATTCCTGACAACAGCAGCAAATACTGGATTTGGAAAGGCGATCTACAATCTGGGAATGGCCAAGTACAGAGGTCATGGAACTGAGCAAAATAAAGAAGAAGCTATTGAATTATTTAAAAAAGCAGCAGATAAAGGAGTCAAGGAAGCTGCTGATTCACTTAAAAGTTTGGGCATTAAAAATGAAAGCAACTGCTCAATATTTTAACAATTGGATAAATATTTATTTAGTAAAGCTTTGATTTTTTTACAGATATATAAATATATATAAATGTTTATCTGGTTTAGTATTTAATTAGTATCTTATTTCATAGCAATAGTCCAAATATTCATCGAATCCCATTAGTTCAATTCTTGTATTATATATTACTTTTCTTTTATTTTTATTGATTTTCATGTTATACATGAAAAATATATCTGAATATCCAATTTCATCATTATTG
This sequence comes from Tritrichomonas musculus, assembly GCA_039105265.1. Taxonomy (NCBI): domain Eukaryota; phylum Parabasalia; order Tritrichomonadida; family Tritrichomonadidae; genus Tritrichomonas; species Tritrichomonas musculus. The sequence continues at coordinate 1,439,127 of JAPFFF010000034.1, read as the reverse complement.
TCATTGTTATTATTCTTATATGTGTGGGTAGACGATCAAAATTCGTTAAATTATTTAAAATTTTTATTTATGAAAAATTTTTTTTATTTTATTTTTATATATATAATAATATAAAAAAGCATTTAATTAATAAAAGTTGACCAAATTAAGATTTATAATTTTTCAATAATTATATAAATATTGAAAGAAATTTAAAATCATTTAATATCTTGTTATAGAGCTCCGAATTTATATTAAATAAATAAATATATAATAGTATTAAATTATATTATACTTATATATATATTGGGAATGAACTTTTAATCAGCAGTTTTTTAAAAAAAGTTCTGAGAAGTTTCTTTTTTTTATCATAAATTTTTAGCAATTCAAAATATTTGAAAATGAAAAAACGATAAATAAGAATCTTTAATATCTTGTTATAGAGCTCCGAATTTATATTAAATAAATAAAAATATAATAGTGATAAGTTACATTATATTTATATTTATATTGGGAATGAACTTTTAATCAGCAGTTTTTTTAAAAAAATGCATACAAGCTATTTTGTCACTTTTTATTACTTTATAAAAATAAAATGAGTGAATTCTTGAAAGATCAGATATCATAATATATATGCATTCTCGAGAACTTGTCGAATCTTCTTTAATGGAATTCTTGAAAAATTCAGATGATCTTGAAGAAAATTATGAAAATTTAATTCGCATTTTTAATGATTACAAAATTGATGAAAATTCGCAAGATTTAAAAGATGTCTTAAATATAATTATTTCTTTTTGAAATAATTATCCTAGAAATCTACTATTTTTTTCAAAGATTGAAAAAATTATATTTTTTTTTAAGCCAAAAATTATGAAATTCTGGTCAAATATTGAAAAATTCCATATTTTTAGAACCAACAAACGAATTCTTTTATTTGCGCTCAACGAAAAAATTGTTACACTTGACCAAAAGATATTGAATTGTTTTTTTAGCTCCAAAAAATAAACATAATTCTTAACATTTATATTTTTTCTAATATAATATATTTATATATTTTTATTTATATTAAATAATTTATAAATATAAGTAGTTCTAAAAGATAAAAATATTTCATAATTAAATTTTTATATTCAAATATTTCAATGATCTTATTCAAAAAATAAAAAAACGATCATTTCTCATTTAAAAATAAAATCGTTGGTATATCACTTATTGCCCATTAAAATATTCTGGTATTTATAAAATAATCTAATTAACTCTTAATTAATATAATATATGAATATATAAATAAATGACGGAAGAGAATCCAGTACCCATACATATTTATTCTTATCATTTTTATTATCCTTATTATTGATATTGTCATTGTTATTGTAATTGTTATTGACATTGTAATTAAAGATCATCAATTTCCCAATGATTTGTTTACTTGTTTTTACTATACTTTTTTTACATTTGAATTAAATCCAGTTATTATTTGCTTGTAATTGTGAGTTTTTCAGAAAATGTGAATCTTTTTATTTAGCTGAATTGAGTCGAAATAAATAGGAGGAATAGAAATTAAATGAATTATTTTATATGGTGTGGTGTTTATTAAAAAATGATATGATACTTTTATGATGATATTAAATTTTGTACCTTATTTCATAGCAATAGTCCAAATATTCATCGAATCCCATTAGTTCAATTCTTGGATTATATATTTCTTCTCTTATATTTTTATTGATTTTCAAGTTATACATGAAAAATAAATCTGAATATCCAATTTCATCATCATTGTTATTCTTATTATTCTTATCATTTTTATTATCCTTATTATTGATATTGTCATTATCATTGTAATCGTTATTGTTAATGAAAAAATTGGTGTCTTCTCCAAGTTCTGATTCAACAATTAAAAACATGTTTTCCAATGATTTAGAAATTGAAATTGGTCTGCCAATCGATTTTAATAAAATATTAAAAATGTCAACAATTTTTCCTGTCTTGTTCTTTTCTTTGATATTATTTAATTTGATTTCATATTCGTTAATTGTTTGGTCGTTTTTATATAGTTCATCAATGTTTCTTGAAATAACACGAGCTTTGTTGATTGTTGTATTAATTATAATAGTTGTTTCTTTTGAAATTTGAATATTATCATCGTTTTTGAGATCATCTGTTTTATTGATTTTAACAATAATTTTAAAATCATTTGAATAATCATAATCAATTAATCTTAATAAAGAAGAAGAAATCATTATTTTAAAAAATGATATCAAAAATATATTATATTCTTCTTCTAAAATAATTTCTTCTTTTTCAAAGCAATCAATGTCACTTAGAAATAAAAAATTTCTTCAAAATTAAATGAAAAAATTTTTATATTGAAAAAGTTTATCAAAAATCATTGTTTATTTTCACTCATTTTCTGTTGAACTTTTGATAATAATTATGATGTTTTTTGAATTTTTGAATTTTTGAATTTTTTTGTAAATATTTCTTATAATCTTCTTTGTTTGAAATAAAATAATAATAATTTATATTTTTGCATAGAATAGGAAGAATATCTTTTTATTTCATATAAAACGTTGTAATAAAGAAAGCCTGTGTAGCACAATTGGTTAGTGCGTTCGACCTGTAATCGGAATGTTGGCTGTTCAAATCCGCTCGTAAGCATTTTTTAAATTTTTAATTTTTTTCATAAAATTATGATGAAAATTAAATATTTTTAGTTAGATATTTCTTTATGGATGATTTTTATTGAATTTAAAAAGAATACTGTCAAATAAGTTATTTTTTTTATTGATGAATCTCTTTCCTATTTAATGTAATGTAATGTAATTTAATTATTTTAACAATATGTCTTTTTATTTGTTTTGTAGTATTGTAGTATATATATAAATGAGAAGCTTTCGTAGCTCAGTTGGTTAGAGCATCGGACTTTTAATCCGAGGGTCGCGGGTTCGACTCCCGTCGAATGCATTTTTTGATCTTTTTTAATCTTTGCTTTGATCACAAGTTAAAGATCCACATATTCAAAAAAAATTTAATTCATACCTTTTCATTGAAAATGCACGTTGTAAAATAAATGTTTATTTTAATCAATATTATTTCTCTCACTTTGCAAAACTTTGTAAAATATTGCAATTTTCTTCTCTTACTCGATTATGTTTTAATTTTAATTTTTTTTTCTTGCTTTTTTAATTAGTAGCTTTTTGAGCGAATAAATATACAGATTCCATGCCAAATTGTTTTTTATAATTAATTTACTAAATAATGAGCATACATGTATTTTTTCGTACAAAGTACACTATAAAGAAGGAAGCTTCAAGATACTTCTAAATGGCAGCAGATAGAGACAACGTTATTTCAATGAGTGATAACACAACAATGATGAAATTTTGTGAAGGAATTCAACCTGATAAAAAAGAGGTTGCAAAGGTCGTGCTTTTTATACTTCTATGGCTTAAAGCTAAGAAATTAAATTCAAATTTCTAACTGGCGAATCTTTAATATTTTCATCAATATCTTTAAAAATTATGTTTGAAAAAAGTGTTCACCTTTTAAATGCATATACAAAAAGTCACTTTTTGAATAGTCATTCAAAAAGTGACATATAAAAATGATTTTAATTATCTTGAACAATTATTATTTAAAATATTATTTTTCCCTAATGATAAAAAGAAAATATAAAATAATATATATTTTTAACTTAAATATATTTTAAAAAGCTAACAGCATCGTTTTTGAAAAAACTGAACACTGAGTTGATAATAATATGTTAATTCAAACATGATTTTCACCACTTTTTGAATAAAAAATACTGTCATAATATAAACATGCCAAATAGAACTGCTCTTTGATTAAAAAGGACAAATTTAATATTTCCAAATACTATTAGATATAGCCAATGCAATTTGCAATTTCTTAATCATTTCATATACTTATATAGCAATAAAAACTTTAATATTATAATATTTTTGTATTTGTTAAATTATATCTTGAAAAATGCATAAAAAGTATATAATTTACTCTAGTCAATATCAATATTTGCATAAATATGAATTCAACAATATATAATTTTCATTTATTGCATTTTGAAATATTAGAGTACGCCGAAATAGTGAATTGTTATTTGAAAAAAGTATCAATAATGAAAAAGCATAAGTTATTCCAAAGAAAATAAGTTTTTTATATTCAAACTTGTTAAATAAAGAAAAATAAAACTGTATGAAATAACTCTTCCTTTTTGTTCAACGTGAGTTTTTCTAAATAATCAAAAAATTCGATAGGTAATTGTTTTTATTCAAAAAAAATTTTTTTCAGAAAAATTTGTTTTTCAAAAAAAAACTATTTTTTTCAATAAATGTTTGTGATTTAGAAAAAATAGTTTTTCCAAGTTTTTTATATGAAATCCGATTTTATTTATTTAATTCAGTATTGAATGAAAATTCAAATAATTTCAGCTCATAATGATCTTATTCTTATTCTTATTTACTTAAAATACCAAAGAATGTAATTTACAATAAATATTGTGTTTATTTTGAATATATTTATGATTGATCATTAATTTTTTAAACATATCATTTTAATTTCGGAATGATCAATATTCTGCTTTAACAAAATGATTTTTAAAAATATATATCAAATAAATTATAAACTTTATATAATTGAATTCATTGAATTATTCAAGAACGGGAAATCTATTTTCTTTTTTTCCCTAATTTTTTTTATCATATGCCACCTCAACTAACTAATATAACTTCCAACCTGTAATTTTTTGGCCTATAGTTCATAAAAATCATTAATCTGTATTGGTTGAATTAATAGGAAAATTTATTTTTCTAAAGAAACAAAAATCGTTTGCCTCATTGGATTATTAAATTTGTAAAACTTATTTTTTTTAGAAAAATATTACTAACAAAATAAACTCAAATACTAAAAAAAGAAGAAACTTGATTTTTTAAAAAATATTTTTTATCGAAATGTTTTTTGTAATTCTCCACTTTTTCTGAAAAAAAGTTAGTTATTGTAAAATATATGATGATATTCAAAAAACACCAATTTTCCAACAAAAACAAAGTTTTTATTTGGAAATGTTATCAAAAATACAAAAAGAATAGTATACCGAAAATATGGCGCTTTTTTGACTTTGTTAATTTTTTCAAAAAAGAAAACGCTATTTCGGCGTACTCTATTGAAAGATATATGATTAGAGGTGGGAGGAGTAAGACTTTTTTTAGAAATCTATTTTATATAGATAACAATATTTTTAGTATTATTCTAAATATTATTTATTATATGTCTATTAGATATTATTCGATAATGGATGGTATATATTTATTTTATTTTTTAAATAATAATTGAATTTTTTGAATAGAATAAATTTTACGATAAGTTTTTTTTTTAACAATTTTGAAAATTTATATAAATATGAAATTTTTATAATATAAATTTTTATTTTGTATTATTTTTCGAATTTTATCTTTTATATATATTATCTATATTTAATAATAAGTTTATATGCATAAATATAGATTTTTAAAGAGGATAAGATCATTGAATTATACTCCATATAATCATTCAATTATTAAAATCAATATATATATATAAATTTAATATATTATTTTATTATAATATGGAAAAATTTATAATTCCATTTAACATACTATATATAATGCTATATAATAAATATATTTTACATTTGAATATAGATAATCATAAATTAATTTAGTGTAAAATTGATAGAATAATAAAATAAAAAAAAGGTTTAATAGAATTTTTCAATGTGAAATTTGAATAGTCAAATTCTATAGTTTATATTATGCCAAAATACGGTTTTTCAGAAAATAAAATAAATATATGAAAAAGCATTCACTTTTTACTAATTTATTTGTTCATAGTAAAATATAAACCAATAAAAAAGCCAATTATTTCGTTTTAAAAAGTTATCTATAATAACAAAATATATTCAATTCAATATTTTACAAATAAGATATCTTGTTTATTATTTAATATTTTAATTATAAAATATTTGATATATATAGGAACATGTTTTATATAATATGTATAATAACTATATTTTTAAAAAATATATCTTTTTTTCAAAAATGCTTGTTTTAATAAAATTATAAAATGAATATAGAAAAATAGAGTCTTTGTTCGAGCCATTTTCAAATTAAATTAATTTAAAATATTTAAATATATATATAACTTTTACTATTAATATTTACATTATTAAATAACAATTTGTATATTAAGAAATGCTAAAAATAGAATGAAAACCAATTTTATCTCATTATAGAAATGCAATATGAAACTAATCAAATATCCTACATATTATATAATATCTTCTTATATAGATATATGATTTATTTTTTTTTAAACAAATCAAAAGCATATACAATGATGGATTTATTTAAAAAAACACTCTTATGAAAAATTGCTTTTAATTCATTGAATAGCATATTTTATTAAACATATTTAATATAATAATAAATAATTAACTGTATAATATAAATAAAATAAAAAATAATTGCAAAATAATAATTATATACTAAGATATATTCAAAAAATATTAACTACAAAAAAACGAAAAAAGTCTTTGCACCTTTATATGATTTGATATCAAATAAATATTGTCAAACAAATTGAAATTTTATTTCCTTTTTTTATTTACAGCAATAGAACTCAAGCTTTAACTTAAATATCAACGAAAGTTATCTTAAGATATTGTTTAAATAATTATGTGAAAAACATTCATTTTCATTTTAAAGTAATTCATATACAGGGTTGGACATGCAAAATGGGAAAGCCTCTCAATCTTCTCAATCCACTTTTTAAAAACTTTTTTTGAATACCCATTCAAACTGGTTATCGGCGTTTTTGTTTTTTCCCGCCAAAAATTGAATTAATTGCCTTACTATTTGGGAAATTTTGAATAGAAAAATATGATTTTTCGATTTTAAAAAAATGTATTATTTATAATGTTATTTATTTATTTTTTTAAAAAAATAATTAAGTTTATAGAAAAAATTTTGAGATATTTACATTTTATTTTAGTTTTTTAGATTTATTTTTTTGCTTTACTAAATGGGAATTTTGACACTCTAAAATTGAATGCTTTTGCCTTTCTAAATGGGAAACTTTCAGAGGAATTTTTGTATGATTTAAAAATTTATTAATAACTCATAATTATTATGTTTCAAGAAACTTTATTCTTATAGTTTTAATTTATATTTAAGAGAAGGTTTTGTTGAAATGACGTTGATATTGAATTTTATGTGAGATTAAATATTCAAATATTTTGTATCTTTTTCAAAAAATAGGTTTTAAAATATACTTGCAAATATGAAGCTTGCGTTGAATTTCATTATTTAAAAAGTTATAAGTTATACAATGAATATTGAGTGCTTCTAATTTTAATTTTAAATAATAAGGAGTATTTTCATCGAATTTAGGACCTTTTATGCATTTTTATTCAAAGAGAAAATATGGCATCACATTTTGAGCAATGAAAAATAAAAGTTATTGAATAATTTCTTTTTAGCCTTCTTTTTGATTTTATAGATCACCATTATTAGTATACCATTGATCCTATTCCAAAATAAAGTCAGAAATACTTGTAGTTGCTCTTTTTCTTGTATCTATTTAAAACATAAAACGAATAAGGATCTTTAACTATGTTTTAACTATACTTGAAAATTATCTATCTATATTACTATTATGATTCTTTGGTATTCTCATGCCTGATAAAGTTATTGGATCAAAATTCGCTTTTGGAGTAGGATTTTTAAACATTAAAATATCTATTTTCCAAATTGATTAAAAGTGAAACTTTTTCTGAGAAATTGCCTTTCTATTTGGGAAGGTTTGAATTGTAGATCATTATTAAACAACATTATTCACATGCAACACAGTTGTGAAAAAATTATGACAAGTAACATTACTTTTATTAAAATATATTCTCATTAAAATTTTCTTAAAAATTTTATTTTTTCAAAATAAAGATATCAGGTTAATCGTTTTAAATAATTTAAATAATATAATTATATATAAAAATCTATAAAATATTACATATATAATTGACACTTAATTTTGTTTTACTATGCAATTTTTTGAGATATTAAAAAAATTAACGTATAATTTTCAGTATTCAAAGTTTCCCATTTAGTAAGGCAATTCTACAGAAAAAGTTTCAAAGTAATTTTACGCTATTGAAAAAAAATTGAATGAGATTGAATGAGTGATACTATTCAATTTTTTTTCAATTCCTATTTAGTATGTCTAACCCTGTATTTATTGAAAGGATCATAAAACTATTATTCAAGAAACAATTTTTTCTTATATCATTATTTTATTTATAATCAACAATATCAGTTTATAATAAGAGTTTTAATTAATTATTTTGCTATGAATCAACATTTCCTTAAAAATTATAATTATAAATATGAATAATTTTAATCTTTTATATCAATCATTTATAGTTAGAATAGAATAACAAAATATATAAAGCATTAGCAATATTGAAATAAAAATTCATAACTTTGATAAAAAAGATAATAATTTGATATCTCTAAAGATATATTATTTTTGAGTCATATTCATAGGAGACAATCTAATATACCCAGTATAACGACATAAATCACTTTTTTATAATAAAAATTGGATTTTATTAATTTGCAATATTCAGTTATTATTTTAAATTATATTTTGCCAAAAGCTAGCTTCAATTATTCGACAAAATTTAAAAAGCAATTTTGATCTGAAAAAACATATTTTAGAATAAAATAAAGTTTTCTTTGAATATGATTGTTTTCTGTTTTTTCTTTTTTTAATTTTGACAAATTATTGAAAATTTAAATATTTTGAGTGAAAAATAGGAATATAAAAAAAAAAAAAAATTGTGATAAAAATTTTTTTAATCATTCAAAAAAACAATTTTTTTTAAATAAGTTAATCTTATTTAATAAAAAATTATTTTATTTATAAAATTGGAATAAACATTTTTTTAGTTAATTATTTTTAAAACAAGTTAATATAACTAAAATTCAAATAAAATAGACAAGTTTTTATCATTTATTTTAATATCAAAGATAATTGGCCATAAATAAATTCAATTTTTAAAATGAATAATTAAGAGATAAAATTGCTATTTACAATTGAATGATTTATTTTTCGATGGGGAAAGTTGGAAGACCTTCAAATCATATTCCAGTCAAATATGTTGAATACAAAAAAGAGGATGGAACTGTTGAAGCCTATATTTTGGTTAACACAAAACTAATTAAACTCACACCTGATAATCTTCAAAATCCATATGAAAAACCAACAAATGACGAAGAAAAGGAGAAGAATGAAAGACCTCCACCATTAAATGAGGCTTCAATTGGCTATTTGAGTCTGGATGGATCACAAATTGAAGATGGTGTTATTGATTATAAAGAAAGCACTGATCCAGCAGAAATTCCATTTGAGCCTGATGAATATAATGAGACAAATCTTGGTTGCGAAACTTTGAGTGATTCTTACTTTGAACCAAACTTTCAGGTTCATCTATTTGAGGACGAAAATAGCAATGATGAAGCAAATAACGAAACCACAAATGATCTTGCAAAGAACAAGAGTGAATTAATTCCAGATTTGCTTGATTCAAATGAATCATATAATCCTTTTCAAATATATTTTTAAATACTTTTATTAGCGAATCAGATATCAATATACAATATAATAAAATATTGATACAATCATTACAAATAAAAGATAATAATTGATTTATATCTGTCTTATTTATGCGATAAATTGATTTTTTATGAAATTATTCATTTTATTCAATTATTTTATTTAGATCAATATATTCACCAATATTTTTATTGTTTTTTTTTATATCGTAAACTACACAAAAAGTTGCACCTTTATATTCAGTTAATATTGATTCAAATTTTTTCTTACTCATATTGATTCTCTGGTAATAATATAAATCATTATTTATCATTAATTGTTACATTTCTTATGATTTTAATTTAGATAAAAAGCAGAAACTAATCAAATTTAATGTTTTCTAAAATAAAGCATATGTTATTATTATATGCATTTAAATTATACATTATATTTTATATATTTTCATATTAGACAATATGTTAAGTAAATTTGCTTAATATATTTATATTCATTTTAAAATCTCATATTATCAATTATTAATGAATAATATTTAATAGTAATATAAAAACATGATATTTCATTCAAATCAGTGTTGTTCACTCTTTTTCGAAAAATAATTCTTCATTATAACGGTTTAAATTAAATTTTATTATGACAACAACAACAAAATAGTCAAGTTTTTTATTTTGCCAATAAATGCCCATAACTTATTTATTGGCAAAGTTATTCACAAATTTATTAAAACACTTATTAATTAATTTCATTTTGCTTTTCCAGACTTAATTGTGTGTCGAGAAAGAAGAATAATTTCAGAAAATTAAGCAATTCAATTTTGATATCTAGAGTCAATATTTATATTATTTACATACAAATCGCAGTAAATAAAAATAAGATAATTCTCCATTTATTTTACATTAATGTCAGAAAAACGACGAGTTGTTAACTTTTAAAATATAATAACAAATACAATGCAATAAATGATAACTTTAGCAGCTTTGCCATTCAGCTTAACTGTTTGTCCATTAATAAACCTGATTGTTATGTGCTTGTATATGCGTGTTCTCAATATTTCCTGGAAATAAATCCAAGTTGTTATGATACATAACAAGAAAATATGAAGAATTTCAAATAAGAATTATTTTTCAGATCATGAATTTGCACAAATTGATGAAAAACTTGAAAAATAAAAATATACTAAAAAGATGATTTATGTTTAAATAATCAATGATTTGAAATTTATATTATTTTCAAAATTGTAGCAACTCAGTATCAAGCTCAATTGCTATAATTCATTTTTCTTAACTCTACTTCATTTGCTATTTAAATAAAAAATCAATAATTTCTTTCTCTTGCATAATCAATGGCAACTCCAGAAATCATTCATATTATTTGATATAATGAAAAATTAAAATTGATAAAAAAAAACATATTTTAGTCAAATATTTATGCAATTTGCTGGAAGAATGGATATGGAATTCCTGTAAATGAATGAGAAGTTTATTGTTATTGTGAAATAGAAGCTGATCATGATTACATTCCTGAGTTTATACTCAGCAGTGAATATCTATATAGAAGGAATAGTGCTACAGTCAATAAGAAAGGAACAATTATGGCTTATTCAAGCATGTTGTCAGGAACTTTAAATTTGGAGAAATTAATTTTTAGTCCAGATAGCATCATGCCAACTTTCGATGAGTCACTTAGATACCTTAAAATGGCAGCAGATAATGGGAATGTAAAAGCAATGTCATTATATGCAAAATATTTGTGTGAACAAAAATCTAATCCTCTAAATGCACGAATTGCAGCATATTATTACAAAATGGCGGCAGATCAAGGAGGTGATTCGGAAAAGCTTCAATACGCAGCAATTCTAAATGCAGGAAAACTTGTACCACTTGATAAGAAAGAAGCTTCACGATACTTCAAAATGTCAGCAGACATTTCATTCGGGTTATGGTTTATGCCTATACCACTTTTTCAGAGGTCGATTTAAATCATTTATTTATCTTATTTATAATAGTAGATATAGAAATAATAAATAAATAAATAAAAACTATTCATTGTATTTGTTAATATGATATACAAAAAAATCCAAAAAAAGTCATTGACGGCCAACTGCAAATGAAGATTAAAAAATTTTTCTCGTCCTATTAGGTCAAAAAATTGATCGTCATAGGTGATTAAATGAACAAAGTATTGTCAATTTTTACTTATTTTATAAGCTTCAACATGAGAAAAATCCAGCGATTTGCTTTTTGGTTAAATTAAAGATTACTCCTTTAGTATATTAAGAATTTACCAAAATATTCATGAAATCAGAACATTATTCATCATCATTGATTCAAATATTATTTATAATGTTATTTATAATATTTGCTATTTGTAAAAAATATAAAAATGAGCATCCTCCAAAAAAACTGATTCAAAGCATGCTATTGATCTTTGAACATTGATTTCATCCAAATATTTCATATCACATTTCCTTTTTATATGCAAGTTTATGATATAAATGGATTACATATAGGGATTGATACTACAGATAATACGGCTAAATTTTACTCTGTTTCAATTTTATATAATCATGTCTTTATTCCAAGATCGATTAAATTTCGTAATAAGGAATATGTCATTACTAAATTAGTGCGTTCATTCAAAGAAAATTGCCATATTGATGAAGTAGAATTTGCTGAAGATTCAGAAATTACAACCATTTCAAAAAAATCATTTTATAAATCTTCAATAAAAAGTATTTTAATTCCTTCACAAATTAAAAAAATCGATGATTTTGCTTTTTTTGGATGCAACTCACTTGAAACAGTAAATTTTGCCAATAATTCATCATTAACAACAATTTGTTTGCAAGCATTTGCCGAATCAAAAATTAGATCAATTACAATTCCATCTACTGTTCAATTCATATCAAAGAAAGCTTTTCAATATTGCACATATTTAAAATCAGTTACATTTGGGGCAGATTCCAGATTAACAGAGATATCAGAATCATTATTTGAAAAAACAAACTTGTATGAAATATCAATTCCATCTTCAGTAACAAAGATTGGTGCCAACGCATTTAAATTTTGTTTTAGACTTCAAAAAGTTTCAATTTCAGAAGAATCTAATCTCCAATCAATTGGTGATGACGCATTTACCTCAACTACAATTGAATCATTTTATATTCCTTCGAATGTTTCATTCATTGGATCTGCAAGTTTGTCTGCATATGGCACTCTTCAAACTCTAAAAATTTCACCAAAAAATCATAATTTTATGATTTTTAATGACACTTTTTTACTTGGCAAAACCGATTTTGAAAGTAATGAATTTGACCTTTTGCATGTTTATATTCAAAATAATGATAATGAAGTAACTATTCCTTCTTTTATCAAATGTATTAGTTCGTATTCATTTAGGAGATGCAAACAAATAAAAAGCTTGGTTTTTTCAAATGATTCAAAAATTGAATTAATTGAAAATCATGCTTTTTGTAGATCTTCTATTGAAAGAATAAAAATTCCTTATAATGTAAGAATTGGAGAGAATGCTTTCCAAAATTGCAACAATCTTGAATCTATTCAGTTTTTCAATCAAAATGAAAATCAAATGAAAAAATGTGTCATTGCTGATGGTTTGTTTAAAGATTGTAAAAAAATTAAATTTTTTGAGCTTTTGGCTGAAGAAATAACTTTAGGAAATGAATTCTTTTCTAATTGCAATAATGTTTTGGTTGTTTCTTTTCCAAATGCTTCTAAAATATTGAATGGTTATAAAGCTTTCTATTTCATATCTGAAAATGTTTCAATTTTCGTGAAATTTGATGCAGAAATAAAAGAACCGTTTTCATACATTTATATTTTAGAATGATTAGTAAAGATTTTAATTTTGTTTTAAGAATAATTTTTTTTTAGTCTTTTTATACAGCTACATTCAAGCGTAATTTTCAATGAATAAATAGGTTACAATGAGTAATATAAGATTATTGCAGTGATATTCAATATCAATAACTGAGTTGATCAGAATTTTTTTTTTTTTTTTTTTTTTTTTTTTTTTTTTGATTACTTATTGGAAATTTGAATTCATTATCCATTTCGAAAGATGCTAAGCCAAGCTCTTAAAATAAACTTGATATTCACATAATATACATCTTCTTATAGAATATGGCTAAATCAAATTTCTAAATGGTAGGGCCAATTTTGCTGTAGCAATTTTCATTCAATTTTTCTCTTTTAAAATTGAATATTCATAAAAAAAAAAATTCAATGGTACTGGTACATCTTTGAAAGACATTTTTTAAATTCTAAAGAAATTGAATGAATATTCAATGATAATGGTACAGATTTCAAGAATAATATATTTAAAACTTTTTTTTTTTTTTTTAATTTATTTTCACATTATTTATTCCATTATTCAAAGTAAATTTTCCAAAATTGATCTTCCTTAGAGTTTAGAAATTGACCTGTAATAACAAGACTATTCAAAAAACGTGCCATGTTTTGTAAATTTTTTAATTTAAAAAAAAAACATGTCATTTTTTAATGCAAAATTTAGAAGCGCTTGATTCTATTAACAAATTTGATTTCAATGGATATAAAAAATTATTTGATTTGGATAATGGGAATTGTGGTACAGTATATTTGGCCCAAAAAGAAGATAGAGTTATTGCAATCAAAGAATTCTTTAGTCGAAAAAATGAAGATGAAGATGAAAAAGCAAATAGGATCATTAGAGAAATTAAGAATTTGTCAAAATGCTCTTCTTTTAACCAATTAATTATTCCTTTCCGTGGAATATCTTTCAAAGATTTAAATGGTGATAAATCAGAGAAAAATTTTAAAAGTAGATGCCCTAGAAAAAACAGATATGAACGATGCTAAATATTATGAAATTTCAGCTTTAAATGGTGATTACATAGAGTATCCTAAACAAGAAATAATTGATTTTTTTAAAAGAAGAATTAAACTCCTAAAAAAAATTAATAAAAGTCTTAATAAAACTCCTACAACACCAACAAAAAATCAAGGCAATGATCCTCAATCAAAAACCAAAGTAAAAAATGAAAAATCTAGTAATTAAGTAAAAAATAGCAAGCCGGTCATTCAAGGGAGCGAATTAAAGGAGAAAAGTGAAGAAAACCCAAAAAATGGTGGCTGCTGTTAATATTTAAACATTATTTTTTTTTTTTGATAATTATATAAAGATATTGATTAAAATTAGAAAGATTCAAAAAAATGAATTATTTTTTTATATAAACTTTATCATAAGTTTTTTGCCAGGGGCATTTGCTCCTGCCAGTGCCATTTTAGGTAAAAATATCTTAGACAATTCAAATTGTCTTGGCCATACTGAAAATTTTGAATTAGCTCATTGAAAATAATTTAAAAAACAAAAAAAAAAAAAAAAAAATTCTTTGAATTTTTTTTAAATTTCATTAACCTCATACAAAATATTCAGTTTTTCCATTTTCAATCAATTTCAATTGAATTTTAACGAATATTCCATTTTTATAATTGTAATGTCTGCCCATATCCTAATTGATAAAATGCAAGAAGTTCAAAAAGAGCTTTTAAATTACCTTGATGAAGAAAATGATGCGGCACTTAACTTTCAAGATCTCCTTACGATATTTGAAAAAAATAAAATTAAAGAAAATTTCGTTGATCTCAAATTATTTCTTCGATTATTAATAAATATTTCAAATTACCATAAGAGGGGACCTGGATTTTTTAATAAAATTGAACAAATTTTAAATTTTTTTAAAGAAGAAATCCAAAACAATTTTACAAATTATGATATTTTCAATTTCTCCAAAATAAGCAAAAGAATTTTGTTATATTTCATAAAAGAAAAAATGGTTATTATAGATAAAGTCATGGCCAAAAATCTAATTGATAAAGATCATACAAAGGAATGTTATCCTTATTATTTTTATCCCGAAATAAAGCCTTTTATTAATGACATAATTGATCAAAAGACACCTAAATGGATTCAATACTTTTCCACAGGAATTCCTGAAAATTTTGAAGAAAATAGAAAAATTGGTGAAAATGAGCATTACATATGCGAATTAATTCGAAAAGATCTTGTTGATGATTTTATTATTTACACAAATAAAACCAATTTACAATTAGATTCATTAATAATTGGTTCAATATATGAAACACATCCAGAATTGGTAAGAGAAATTCCTGACAATGAATACTCTCTTTTTTTGCAACCATCATTAATTGAATATGCAGCATTTTTTGGCTCTATTCAAATATTTCAATATTTACGTTTAAATGGAGTTGAAATAAAGAAAACTATTTTGGGTTATGCTATTTTTGGTAATAATCCAGAAATTATTCACATTATTGAAGAAGCTCGTATTATGCCAAAAAAAGAATCATTCAATGATTGCTTGTTTAATTCAATACAATGCCATCATAATGAGATTGCCAATTATTTAATTGAAAACAAAAACATTAAATTCATTTGTAAAAAAGACTGCTTTCAATATTATAATTTCCAAATGATTCAATCTGAAGATATAAATGAATCAAATTTGGTTTCTTTTTGCAAATATGATTATAGCGAGTTTTTAAGATTTTATTTAAATACAAATAAGAGTTTTGATATTAACAAAATCATCAACATTCAAAAATCATCAATTTCAATTTAATTTCCATATTTATTTTTTTATTTTAGAGATGTTTAAATAATGTGTTTGAATACAATTTGAATATATTTTTAAATAATATTATATTTTTTGGATTTAATAAATCACTTTTACATTTGGCGATTGGAGGAAATAATTATGATTCTGTTAAAGTTTTATTGGAATTTGATAAAATTGATGTTAATCAAAAAACTGTTTTAACAAATGAAAATTCATTTCGTTATAATTCAAATGTTGAATGAAATTTAATAGCATCGATTATTAATAAAATTTAAGAAATAATGTTTAATTATATTACAAATTGAGCCAATTTAATTATATTCGAATTTTGTTTTTTTTCATGACATTCACAATTTAGTTTTTTAATACAAGATTAATTTTTAAAAGTGCATTTTCAAATGTAATTTCCAAAATAATTTTTTTCATCTAGTTTAAAGCATATATTTATTAATGAAGTTTTTTTGAATAGATTTTATAGGGTTCAATACTTAATTTTTTTTATTACATTTAAAATTAATATTTTTTAACTACATTTCAACTTATATTTGAGTTAATGGGGTTAAAATATGTAATTTATACAATTTCAAAATTTATGTTAATGAAGTTTTACATTTAAAAAATTAATTGCATTTTTATTCATGTTTGATAATTTTGTTCAAATTTACTTTTTTATATGAAATTTTTTGGCAGTTTTTTTAATGATATTTTTATTTAAAGATTTAAATTCAGTTTCAATTTATTATTATAATAGTGTTTCAAAAGAATATATTTTGATATAATTTCATTTGATATTTTGAATCCAATTTAAAAAATTTTTTTCTTTTTATATCATTTCAAATCATTATTTCAATATAATTTCAATACAAATATTCAAATAGAATTCTAAAATAGATCATTTATGAAATTCATATTTTAATTAAATAAAACGCCATTAAATATTGCAGTTGAGAAAGAAAATATAGATATTGTTGCCCTTTTATTAAATAGTAAAAATATTGATGTTAATTTACCAAATATTCAAATGTTGATCTTTTTAATAGAATCTAAAATAAAACAATTTAAAAACATTTAAAGCAATAAGTGTTAAATTACATTTCAAATTATATATTTTAATCCAATTTAAAATTAATTCATTTAATGATATGAGAGTTTTAATATATAATATTTGAATATAATTCAAAAAAAATTTTTTATACAATTTAAAATACAAAATATTCAATAATATTTTTATTCATTCTTTTAAATAAAATTTTATACGAATTTTTATAATATTCCATATTGATTCTTTTAATCTAATTTCATATTTTTTGTTTTAATGAAATTTTTATTCTATTTAGTCAATGAAATTTATAAATTATATTTCATTCAATTTTCATTTTCATTTAATGAAACTGCATTACACATAGCTGTTGCAAAAAGAAATATCGAAATTGTGAAGCTTTTGTTAAAATGTGATAAAATTGATGTTAATGCCAAAAAAGTTCCAACTTATTTTTTTTTCATTCAATTTGAAAGATAATATTTGGATTATATTACAAACCAAAGCATAATTTTATTATTATTATTATCAACAAAATTTCAATCTCCAATTTTAATGAAATTCTATTTTTTGTAATTTCATCTGACCTCTTTAGGAATTGCTACGATAGATGGAAATGTTGAAATGATTAAACTTTTATTATCATGCCAAAACATTGATATCAATATTCCTTCCATTTCCAAAAGTAAATTAATGTAATTTTAAAAATCTTTATTGAATGACATTCAAAATTTATTATTCAGATTATATTTCAAATTAGAATTTTTAATAATATTTTTTTTTTAAAAAATATTTAATTTAATTTAAAATCAATATTTTAATAAGTTTAGAATCCCTCGTAGTAGAATTATCATTTTTTATTTTCATGCAATTTAAAATCAATTTTTTCTTTTGCAATTAAAATTGATAATTTTAATACAGTTCAAAAACAAAATATTTTGATTTGGTTTAAATGAAAAAATTCAATGAAATTTTAATTCAATATTTCAATGTCATTCAAAAATAATTGTTTTTGATGAAGTTTAAATTCAATCTTCAAATTCAATTTTAATATAAATTTAAATAGTAAAACTCCTCTGCAAATTTCTATTGCAAATAATAATAATGAAATTATTCAACTTTTATCGAAAGGAAGAGTCCTATGATATATAGGTCGCAAATCTACTTTAAGTTTTGGATCAAATTTTATATAAAACTCATCAAATCAATACTTTTTTTATTAAAAGCACCTAAATTTATAATTATTTTATTTATTATTATCTTTTTTGTGTCTTTATTGTATTTCCCGAAGTTTCATTTTTTATTTCATTCTTTTTGTCAAAATATTTGAAAATTCATCGAATGATGATAATTCTTAAAGCAAGAAATGTTTGAAAATCATTGGCCGTAAACATTCTGTGATTTTTTTTTTTTTTTTAAATATGTTTTAGTGTAAAGTATTCAATTTTCACCAAGTTTTATCTTTAAAACTTCGCGAAGAGAATGAATTTATTCCATTAAAAGATTTTGAAGATCGATATGAAATCATGATTTCATTTCCGTATGAAATATACGATATAAAACTGAAAACATTTAATTTTGGAGTTAAAACAAGTCGAGATGGTGTAAAAGTTCGTTTATACGTTAAAGAAAATGAAAGTAAAATTTTTGTAAAACATAGATTAATCATGAAACAGTTCAATACTGAATATAACGAACATAAACGTATTTATCACATTAATGGAAATAAACTTGATAATCATATTGAGAACTTGAGTTTTCAAAAGAGTGATATGAAGAAATGAAATAATTAATTTTTTTATTTATGATATCCGAATGAAAAAAATAAAGAGGAAACCCTAAAGGGTTTGAGCTTCGCGAACAGGACAGGACAGGAGGACAGGACAGGACAGGACACATTAAAAAAATCTAGAAAATTTTCGAGGGCTCGATGATTGAAAATTTATTTTTGTGAATTTGACGAAAAAATAAATTTGAAACCTGTTTTAACATATTTTCACAAAAAATTTATAACTTTTCATCATAAAATTTTTAAAATTTATAAATTCATAAATGATGAGAAGTGAAACATTTCAACAAACCCCAATACCAATTGAAACCGCATATGTTTTAGAAGATGCCGTAAAATTTAAAACTGTTAACGGTTATGAATTAATGAGAGACGGAACTAAATTTAACCGTTATTATTTTGAATATCCTCCAGAATGGAAAACCAGTAATACCGGAGAAATGATTATAGGCGTTAGATCAATATGGACTTTAAATAAACGAAGACATTTAAGGTATTCAATCATTATTCGAAAATATTTAAAAGAGAAATTTCATGAAAAAGCGAAAGAATTATATCCTGATGAATACAATATTCCATTTTTAGAATTCATTAATCTAAAAATAAGTGATGATAGAATAGATGAAATAGTTAATAAAATGGATCAAAAAGATGTAATAGCTTTTCCGTTTAATATTAATTCATGGCTTCATGTAACATCTGATTTAAGAGAGATTTATCAGGACCTGAGCCGTTGCTTAAAAAATCAAACTGATTTCAAGAATTTTCTTAAACTTGTTGCACGAAATTATTCAGAAGATAAAAAGGATGGTGAAACTGATGAAGATTATAATAAAAGAATGAAACAAAAACGTGCCGAAATGATCCATACAATAAATAAATATCCTGCTGAAGAATTAATAATGAAGTATGATTTAGGTTTTTGGTTTGATCAAAGCACTGATAACAGTATTTATTATGGTAGTGAGAATAAAGATATTCAAATGGATGGTTATTATGAAAATAAAAGCTTTAAAGAAATCATTTATTCATCAAGAAATAATAATGCTTTAGATCCATTTTTTATTGATTTCATGTTAGATCCAATTGATTCTTCAATAGTAAGTAAAAAGTACGACACATCTTTATATGATTTTAACCTTATTGATTCGACAGAAACATTACCACCATCTTTGGGTTATCCTAAATTCGTTAAAAAAATAAATCCAGATCCTTTAACCGAAGACGATACGTTTTCTAAAGACTTTAATTTAATATTCAATATTGGAGATCTTTCTTATCAAAATTCAATTGATTATATTACAACATTTCATCGAGAAATTAAATTTAAAAACGTTTATGATCGAAATAGTGTTAAGATTCATGCTTCATTCGCTAATCAATCAAATAATTATTATATTGGTAACAGTCATGTTTACTTCTATCCAATCAAATATTATAAACTTAATTCCAAAGACGATAAATTTTGGATCGAATTTTATTCAGGTCGTCATCATGATTGTCCCATCAATATTCCAGAGGATGAAGGTTTTATTATCGAAATGTTATTTATGCAAAATCAAAAATTATTATACATATAAAATGGACGAAAAATTTAATTCACTTGAAGAACTATATCAAACATACCCGATTAATACTTTAAAGAAATTTCAAAGTAAGGCGGTTGAATATGGTTTTACTCGTGCTGACGCCAAAAAGTTTTTAGATACTAGAATCATAAAAGATCAAAAAATACCTCCACCAAAGTTTATGCATATTTACTCGAAAGTGCCTAATGCCTATCAAATGGATACTTTCATATATGATAAAAGAGCTGGTGAGAAAAATTATTTAATGTTAATTAATGTCAATACTAGAAAAGCGTATGCGTATGAAATAAAAGGCAAAAGTGCTGATGAAGTATTAAATGCACTTAATAAATTCATAGAAGAAGTGCCTAACGTATCATCTATTCTATCAGATCAGGACAAATCATATTTATCCAAAAAAGTTTTAACATTTATGAAAGATCATAACATTAATTACAAAACTACTTTAGATAATGATCATAACAAATTATCAATAATAAATCGATTTATGAGGACAGTAAGAGATATGAAAGATAGAAATAACGCTGATATCCTCAATATCGTTAAAGCATATAATAACATTCCTCATAGTTCATTAAATGATAAATCACCGAATAAATTCACTGAAGAAGATGAATTAAATTATATTAAAAAACAATCTCAAATAAACACTTATGATTTTGAACCTGGCGAACGTGTCAGATTGGTTTTAGATAAAAACCCTTTGCAAAAAGTTAGAACCAATTTATCTAAAGTATCATATATCATTGATTCTCGAGTAGGAAACCAATTTATGATTAAAGCTGCTGATGATTCAATAGATACAGTACCGGGTTATAAAATCATTCGATGTGATAAAAGCATCCCACTAGCTAAAACAATTAAGAATTCAAAAAGAGGAATAGTTAAAGAAATTATATATTACTACCCTAACGAAGATAAGTACGATGTATTATTTGAAGATAATGAACGTCAAGTCATACCTGCTATTAATTTACGAGAAGGTAATCCTACTAAATTATCTAGAATGGAACGTGAATATTGGGTTAGGCAAAAAAATATACCAATGAAGATAAGGAAATGGTTATAGAATTACATTCTTTATATTTTTATAACTCATAAATGAAACAGAAGGGTCATAATGTTTTAAAAGATGTAGAAACAGTAATTAAAGAAACATTAAGGAAAAATCAACGAGATATAGAAATGGCATTAATTAAACCTTTAAGTCCTGAATATCCATTTAGTACTAACGGTATATACTTCCTCATTGGAAAAATGGGTGCGGGTAAAAGTTTTTTCATTTGGCGTCACATCATGATTACAGAACGTTTATTTAAACAGCCTTATTACTCAAAAATTATATTTTGTTCTTCATCAGGTAAGTTAGACAAGACCGCAGAAGTATTGAGTAAGAATATTAAAACACGAATAGATTATGTTAAGGAATCAGATTTAATGAGTTATTTAAATCGTCATCTAAGAAGAAAGCTTAAATATTATTCATTAGTGAAACATGTGATGAGTAAAATGAAAGAAACCAATGATGAAATGAGACGATTAATTCAGAAACATTCTTTAAATGATATAGAAGATAGAATCGCATATATTGCTCAAAAAATGATGAAGTATGACACGTCAGCTTATCCGTACAATACTTTATTAGTTCTCGATGACGCCGCCGGTTCTCCATTACTTAAAAACGGAAATTCAGAATTATGTCGTTTATTAACAAAAACAAGACATTTTAATTTAACATGTATCATTGCAGTTCAAACTTTACGATTTATTCATTTAAATGTTAAACGATTAGCTACTGATATCATTTGTTATTCAGGATTTAGTAAAGAAGATTTTATGTCGATGCTTCAACAAACGCCGAATAACTTAGATGTAAAAACAACTACTGAAGAATATTTAAATCATAAAGGATCTCATGACAGATTCATTATAAATATTACAAATGGTAGTAGTAATTTTGAAATCGAATAAATAAAAACGTTTTATTATTTTATAATTTAATAAATGGGATTACTCGGAAAATTAAGAAACGGTTGGAATAACATGAAAAATAATATTCATCAAGGCATTCAAGGAGCTAAAAACTTTGCCGGTAAGGTATGGGATGCAACAAAACAAGGAATTTCAAAAGTTGGAAACTTCGTTTATGAAAATCGTGAACATATCGGAAATGCATTAAAAGCAGCTTCTCCATTTATCGGTGCTGTAAATCCTGCGCTAGGTTTAGCCGCTAGTGCCGGAGGTTCATTCTTATCAGGGCTTAAATCAGGACCTGTTAAATCAAAACTCATAGATGTAAGTAGAAAAGCAGCTGATGGAGAATTAACGACTTCAAACAAACGGCGTGATGAAAATTATACTGCTGAATCAAATGCTCAGGAAGGAGTTGAAAGAAAACGTAAACGAAAGAAAGCAAGAATAATGACTCAATTATAATTTTTTAATTATTTTTAAATGAAAGCGAATAAATACACTTCACCATCATCAACAATTGTTTCTGGACCAGGGATGATGTATAATGAAGCAACAAAAATGAAACCGATTAATACACGAGTTAACGAAAACACAAACACATACGCAGTGACGGTTAGTTATAAATATAAACCAAAACTGAAAAAGTCAAGAAAGAAGAAATGAAAATCATATATTTTTTAATAAAACTAACGTTATATTTCAAAACTCGTAAATTTCAAAACTCAATAATATTAACTTTTCTTACTTTTTAACAGTTTTAAAATGTCAAAATACGTCAAAGGATTAAAACGACAACAAATTATTCAACGATGGCTTCAAGGTATTGATGATAAGGAGTATGAGGTGTTTCCG
Source organism: Tritrichomonas musculus (assembly GCA_039105265.1). Classification (NCBI taxonomy): domain Eukaryota; phylum Parabasalia; order Tritrichomonadida; family Tritrichomonadidae; genus Tritrichomonas; species Tritrichomonas musculus. Next base: position 1,415,605 of record JAPFFF010000034.1, on the reverse strand, counting down.
ACGAAGGTAGAAAATAAATATATCGTTAAGAAGCGTGTTGAACCATTACCTGAATCAAATGAACCGGTTGACGAACAAGTTGATGAACCTGTTACTGAAAAAGTTGACGAACAAGTTGATGACACTGTTACTGAAGAAGTTAAACCACCACAAACTCCAAAGCCAACTCAATCAAAGAAGACAGTTCCTAAACGAATTCGAGAACGGACTATCAGTCCTGAGGATCGACGATCCGATTCAAATCCAGCAGATTTAACAGTCAGTTATGAAATATTAAATCAATTAAAAGAATTAGGTAATGAAATAAAACAACAACGAATGAAGAAAGAACAAAAATCAATGATCAAACAAGTGATACAAAAGCAAATGACCAAACGACCACGTAAACAAATCCTTAAAGAAGAGTCTGACGATTATGAATACGAATATTATGATGAACCAACACCATCGCCATCACCATCAGCTAGAGCTCAACATAAACGCACAGATTCTATAATCGAACAACCTCAACCATCATCACCACAACAAATTTTTAAATCAAGAATTCGACGTTAAGATAATTTTTTTATTTTTCATAAATGACATTTAATAACGAAGTCTTACACAACACAAGTGCTGAAGTCAATACTCAAATCTCATCATATTTTGATATTGTTGATAACGCGGTAGCAATGTCAGATACTAACAAAAAATATATTATTGATGCTCAAGCAAGTTATTCAATTTTTGTCGCGCACCCCCAAACGTATCTACTAACTTTTACACCATCTCGACTTGTTTTAACTCCAAAATTAAATGTTTTCAGTTTTATATCGTATATTTCATACGGAAATGAAATCATGATTTCATATCGATCTTCAAAATCTTTTAATGGAATAAATTCATTCTCTTCGCGAAGTTTTAAAGATAATGTAGTCATTTATTATATCGTTATTTAAATAGAAATAAAAAAAAAATTAATTTTAAAAAATTAGATCTAAAATTTTTAAAGTTAATTTTATTTTAATAAATTTTTTTAATTAGTCTAAGGTAATGTTTAAATTATTTTTGAAATTGATGATTTCATAAAATTTTTTCATGGTTTGAGGGGGAGCGACAATTTTTGTCGCGCACCCCCAAACGTATCTACTATAAAAAATTGACATTTATCCATTAAAATTCATAAATTTTATAAAATTTTCATAGTTTTTAAAATTTTGTCTTAAATTTTTTTATAAATAAATCTTTTTATTTCATATATGACAAATAAAAAATGCATCTATTTTCCACAACAAAAATTGAATGAAAATTTTTAAATAAAACATGACAATTAATTGAATAGAGTAATAAAAAAAATATGACAAAATCATTTCATTCTTAATTAATAACAATGTGCACAAGCGTAAATGCAGAAACAATCCAATCTTTGATGGCTATGATTAAGGAAATGCAGACACAAATGAACGAAATGAAAGAAAAATTAGTTCAAGAACATAGAGAAGAAATAAGAGCTTTAGAATATAGACTTAATGAACAAAAACAAATAAATATTATCTTGAATCAACGTCTTGACAACCAAAAAAAAGAAACCCAGCTTTCCCAAATAACATATTTAGATATTTCATGTTTTAATTGTCAAGTATAAGTCTATATTTTAAGATTTATGAATCTTGGTTGATCAAAGGTATAGGTATTTCTTCTTGGAATCCGATTTAATATAAAAGATATTGTAATATTAAACCAAAAAAGATAAAAACTTCAATATATATCTCTTTTTTGAATCAAATATATTTGCAAATAATTGAAATTTTGGAAAACTGCAAATGGAATCACTTTTCTAATGCCATAATCTCATATTTTCGAATTCAATTTTTTGAATTTTTAAAAAAGAATAGGAAAAAAAGATATTATTAAATATATAAATTATATGTATGCTTAATTTATTTCATAATTTTAAAAATATATAAAGATATTCATAAATTTATAGAAAAACGTAACGTATTTGTATCGTCATAAGATTTTAAAATTTTGAAGCAAATAGTAAAAAACTTGAATGGATAAGAATCAAATACGAGGTATCCCTTCAAATTTTCCATCTAGTTCAAGCCACAGTTTTGACTCTGTTAACTCAAATGCTGCTTTAAAGTTTTATGGACTAAAAAAAAAAAATTATTTCAAATTATTCCGCAAACAAATGACTCAACTTGCGAGTTATATATATTCTGTTTCGCCACCTTTTAGAATTGTTCATAAAATAATGGCTGCTATACAAATTTTACAATTTTTACTTCCATGTTTAATTCCTGCTTATTTAACATTTTGGGAAAAAGGGACTCCCGAACAAGTAACAATGAATGTTATCGCTGTTTTATATTATCTTATTCCTCCAACTGTTGATTTTCGCGGAACTTATGTTTTTTTCATAATTTATATAGTATTGCAAATTATTATGATTTTAATAGTTATCATTTCCTCGTTTTATTTCAAAAAGCACGCCAAATTACCAGGATTTATACCTCCTTTAATTTACTTATACCAATCAACGTTTGGATATTACTTTCATCCAATCGTATTATATATGATTTTTGAAGCCATTTCATATTTAGTTACAGGTAACTTTCATACCAAAATATCATTAACAAGCATATGTTTTCTCTTTACAGTAGCACTTATATGTGTCTGTTTCAATTTTTTCTTCATGTCAATATCAAGTAGTCAAACTTTGCTCTTCCGGCCAACTTCCTTTGTCTCCTTCGCTTCACAACCGCAATATCTAATAATTATATCGACCATTTTGATCAATGTTTTCTTTGGTATCGCGATAAATCTAAAAAAAGTAATCAAAATAATTTTTTTCATTTTGAATATAATTTTGTACGTTATTACAGCTTTTTCAGTACTTATAAAGGGAGGTTTTGTAGAAGATTTCATTTCAAATATTATTTTATCATCATCCATTACAGGCGCTGTTTTTACATTAGTTGATTTATTTTTTATTTTTTTTGAAAAGAAAGGGTCACTTGCGATTTTTTTCTGTTTTGTACTTTTCTTTGTTTTGATGATGATAATGAACTTTTTCATAATACAAACGGTTAACATCAAAAGGTTAAAAACCTTAGATTCAATTAGTCAAGACAACTCACTTTTTTCCTATGTTGATACACCGAACCAATTCTTCCTTCTTGCTGCCTGTGGCATCAAGTTTTCGCATCCGATAATTCTAGATTTGACCTTATTTAACCTTGCCCTTGAAAAGTGGGAAAAGAACCAGTATGTTTATTTGATGTATGCCAAATTTATTTCAATATATCCTGAAGAAACGGTTACTCTGAAATTTATTTACAAAACGGTTAAATTACAAAAATTGAAAGGATCTGCCATTCGTTGTATCAAAAGGCAGATACCGACCATTTTGAGGCATCGTGAATTTGGACTGACGAATGAATTACGTAGTAAAATAAATGCTATTAAAAAGCAAAACGCGTCGAATCGGCATAAACTTGGCCATGTTTGGGATGTTGTCATTCGTGCCAATTTGAATGAAATTGAAGCATCGACCAAGCATGCAATTTCATCGATAAATGAAACAAATGTTGATCTCAAGCATTTGTTACGCGAGTATCCGAATAATCGAAACGTCACTTTTGTTTATAGCAACTTTTTGAGTGACTTAATGGCCGACCATTTTTTAAGTAAAGAGATGCATGAAAGAACGAAAGTTTTGCTTCCAGGTGTCACTGTTTTTGAGGACCAAACTTATGAATACGGCATAAAAATGTTTCCTAACTTGCCAAGTTCTATTCGTGAGCAAAAAGAGCCAATTATCTTGTCATCAACGATGGAAGCAGGCCTTAATTTTGATAATGATACGAATGAAATTGGAATTGATTATGAACGTAATAAAGATCTTGATCAAGTTGCTGGAATTAAGATGAATATCAATGAATTAATGATACCTTCAATTGTTGGAACAAAGCTCATTCGAATATTGACAACTTTATTTCTGTTTGTAATTCCATGCATATTTGGTCTTATCTATATTGAGTACTATATAAAGATACTAGAGAGACCTCTTCAGTTTATTGGCTCTCTTTCTTTACTGCAAGCTCGTGCTTTTCAAGTTGTCGGCTTTTCGTTGCGTTACATTGGCGAAGAAATTGATGTTTTTAATAAAAATATTTATAAAGATGAAAAACCGCCAGTTTCATTCGGAAATACTTGGAATACTAAGAAACAACTTGAATACATTGTTGAAGAAACAACAAATGCTCTTCAAGATTTCGGATCATTTCGAAAATTTGAAGATAATAATGAATTAATTGATAAAGCGAGAAATTTAATTTTTCACACTTCTGTTCCTTATGATTATTATACATCATCTGGAAATTTCACGAGACAATTAGTTTCTATTTCTGGTGGTATTTTAGATTTCACAATTCAGCAAAGAATTGTTTTAAGTGCATATAAAATTGAGCATAATATTTTGGATTCTGCAGCAGTGTTAAATTGTGCGAATAATATTTATTGGATTTCAGCAAATATTGATTCTGCTTTGAATTATATGCTTGAATTCATTGACCAAAAATATGAAAAATCATTAAAAATTAGACTTATTGTTTTAATTACTTTAATTTTGGTTGAAGTTGTCATTTATTCAACAACTTTAATTATCGAAATAAAATGGTTGAATTCAAATAAAAATGAAACTTATCAATGCCTTTTTTCGTTGCCAAAAAACATTGTTTCTAATTTGGCTGAAAATCGAGATTCAAATAAAATGAAAGAAAACCAACCTGAAGAAATGAACAAGCAAGAAGAAACCATATTAAAAATCTTCAATTCAAGTGGTAATTCAGAAAGTTCATTTTCAGATGTCATTGTTATAATTATTGGCACTTTTTTCATAGTTTTATTTGCAATTATTTGTATATATTTATTTTGTGATCTTGTATTTCATTTGAATGAGACTGTTCGAAATTCTGCTCCTCATCTTTTCTATTTGTTGGCATCATATTCAATGTTGCTTGGCTCAATGAATTGTTTTAATGAAATCCTCTTCGAAGGAAGTGGAAATCCAATTCCAACTGTTCCTTTTCAAGAAGCCTATTCTTATTTACAATCATATTTCGAAAAGAGTAGTAGTTATTATCATTTAATTAGCGCTGGTGGACCATCGAATCAAGAAGTTCCTTTCCTTGGTTTCACAGAAGGAGTAAAGAATGCTTATCCTTCAAATTGTTCAAATTATGACTATTTGAACATCACGAAAACTTTAAGTATAAAAGAAGAAACTTTTGAAGATAATGATTTTAATTTATCTAAGATTTTGGAATGTTCACCTGTTGATATGACATTCGTTTTAATGGAGCCATTTATCATGTTTTCACTCATTCCGTATCGGAACGGAATCGTTAAAAAAATTGAGTCAAAAGATCCACATTTTGACACACTTTGGCTTCATTTGATTTCACCTCTTTATGAACGTTTCTTTGATCCTTTACATAAACAAATTTTCCCATTAATCATGGATAACTTGAATGAACAGAAAGGTAAATACATTCCTTTCATTACAGCTCTTTTAATTGCTGGAATTTTTGTTGAAGTTCTTCTTTACCTTCAAATTTTGTCAATTGAAAATCATATCCGTTCAGTCTTATCTCTTCTTCTTCATTGTAGTCCATCTGTTATTTTCTCATCGACGAAGATTTCACGGATTCTTTCAGGCGATTTTTCGTCACAACAGAATGAATCGTTAGATCGAAATAGCGGCTTTTTTGACATTGTTTTCAAGAGTCTTCCTGATGCGATTATGTACACCAATACCGAGATGATTATTCAACAAGCCAATCGATCATGTAAACGTATTTTTGGTGATGATGTTGAACTTGTTGGTAAATCGATTCGAGATTTCTTTTTTAGTAACAAATTCACAGGAAATATTGAGACACTTTTCTCGTCAGTTAATTCGAATCCTACAGAAGAAATTGCATATAAAAAAGGATCAACTGAATTGATTTTAAAGGCTACATCAATGATTGCTTGTGGCAAGTTTGTAATCTTATGTCGTGATGAAACGCAATCACATAATTACAACACTCTTATTTTGTCAGAAAAACAAAACAGTGACAAATTGTTAAGTACGATTTTACCTCCTTCTTTAGTAGGACGTGTTCAAGAAGGAGAAAAAAATATTTCATTCTCTGTTCAATCTGCTTCAATTCTCTTCTCTGACATCGTCAGTTTCACTCCGTGGTGCGGCTCTTTACCCGCTGAAAAAGTCATGAGTACATTGAATATTATGTTCAAAAGAATGGACTCAATCTTGGACACCAAACATACAATGACTAAAATTAAATGTATCGGCGATTGTTACATGGCTGCTGGTGGAATCTTCGCTGAAATAAATCAGCCTTCAATTCATGCTAAAGAAGTCGTCTCTTTCGGTTTGCAGTCGATTAAAGAAATTATCGCAATCAACGAAGAAATTAATCAGAATTTGAGAATTAGAGTGGGAGTGAATACTGGAGGACCTATTGTGGCTGGCGTCCTTGGTATCGGTAAGCCAACATTCGAAATCATTGGTCCGGCAATTAATCGAGCACAGCAGATGGAGCAAAACGGTGTCCCAATGAATGTCCACATTTCTTACGCTGTATATGAATTGATTTGCGGTTTGAGCTTCAAATTTTATAATAGAAGAACAATCGACTGTAAAGATGGGAAAGTTGAAACTTATTTGGTAGAACCTTAAATGTTTGTTTTATTTATTTTTATAAAATGTTTTTTTTTTTAATTTCATAATCATAATCATGCATAATTTTTTTTGTATTGAAAAAAAGAATTTGATTATGGCAAGTATACTTGTCATGATATTCTTTTTTTTACGAAGAAATAGAGTATGTTGTTATATTAATTTGAATTGTGTGGTTTTACGACTTATTATCACATAATTTATGCTATTTTCTTTATTTTGAATAGTTTACAAATATTTTACATTTAACCAAGTGAAATAAGCCGATGATCAATTGTTCCATGGGAAAATTTTGATTTTCATATTTACTACTTGCTGAAATATAGGCGGACTCGAACTTGATTTCCTAAAAAGTCGAGATAAAATTTTCAATTCCAAAAGTTACAACTTAAAATCTATATTTAAAAAAGTTATTTCCAAATTTGTTGGTGTAAAATGTCATTTTAATTTTTTATTTCCAAAAATTTAAGACCAAATTCCAATTGAAATATTTTTAAATCTGTAAAAAGACATTAAAATGTCCCAATCTCTAAAATTTTTTGAACAAAAAATTTTTAATAGATTTTAAAATCTCAAACTTAGATTTTAATTTAGCATTAAAAAAGTTCAAATTCCCGAAGTCACAATTTAATTTCTCCTAAATAGAACCTTAATGTCCAAAAGCTATATCCCAAAAAGTCTCATAAAAATCCTCATGCCTAGGATTTTTTCTCTCAATATGCTTTTTAAAATAGATCAAATATCCTGAGTTTTATGCTCAAATATACTTTTTTTTAAATGAAAGTATTATTTTGTTCATAAGAATAATCAAATGAATAAAAAAAAAATATAGTTCAATTTATAACTTGTATAAAAAATTAAATTGAATTGAAAATTATCTTATGAGAACTTTTTGATGGAAAAATGAACTATCAAAAGTAAACTCAATTTGGAAATTTTCACGTCCGATAGGATTTTTTTTCGATCTTATTGAAACATGGAACTCTTTTTTCTTTTATATTTTCAACTTTTAAAATAAGAAAGAGTTTAAATTAAATAATAAATGTAATCAAATTAAATTATTTATTAGATTCAATTTTTTCAAGTTCATCATCATGCTTTTTAATTAAAGAAGGATCAACGTCTGTCGCAAGCATGAATGATTTTTCTCTCATTAATTGAAGGATCTTACTGAATGAAGGCCTTTTTGAAGGACTAGGCTCCAAGCACTTCTTTATCAAATCTGCGCAGAAATCAGACACAGGCGGTGTTGGATTTTTAATCGCGATTTTGACACCATTTGTTTTGTCTTTCATGCTCTGTTTGGGCAAAGAACCGTAAAAGAGTCTATACAAAATGACGCCGAATGAATAAACGTCTGTTTTGTTATCGTAGTCTTCTTCATTTACCATTTCAGGCGACATGTAAGCGAAAGTTCCGATTCCCTTTGTCAATGAATCGCCAACAAAAGAGTACTCATTCAGCACGCTTTCGCTTATTTTCACATAACCGAAATCGACGAGTTTTGTCTCAAATAGAGAGTTGAGCATAATGTTTTCAATTTTCAGATCCCTGTGCATCATCCCTTTCTCGTGAAGATACTTCATTGCGTGCGCAATGTCGACCACAATTCGTGTTCTGAACGTGTTGTTGATATTCCAAGTGAGAACTTCATTTAACGTATATTCTTCAAACTCCAAGAAGAGGGCAATTGTTGTCACAGTCTGCTTCTTTCCATTGACAACGATGTCGATCGGCTCGGCAATGTTTAAATACAATGAACGACAAATGCACGGATGGTCAATTGAATACAAAACATTGAATTCTTTCAATGCATTTTGAGCGTCCTTGATTGTGGTTTGCCCATTCCTGTACTTGATCACTTTCTTGCACATCGGAATGTTGCTTCGTGTGTCGACTATCTTGTACGTCACTGATGTTGAACCGTCACCAATTTGGCCGATGTTTGTGTGGAACTTTTTTTCTTCATCTTCATCAATGAAATAGTTATTTGAGTGATCAAATTCTTCTTCTGTGTCATTCATTATCCTTTGTTGGTAGTCATGAAGGTCGTCAAGATCAACATCTTCATCAATGGCACAAAAATCGTCATTTAGAAGCTTCGCTGTGATTTCTTCAAATGTCATTCTTTCATCAGGATCTTGATTCCAGCAATTTTCAATGAGTTCACGATATCGACGAGGAATTTCTTCGCCAAGTTCTGCTCTTCGTCCATTTCTAATAAATTTCATGTATCTGGTGCAATACCTGTCTTTACATTGAATTTCATAACAATATTTTTCTTTGCTTAGCAACTGGTATAAAAAAATGCCGTAAATAAAAACATCATTTTTAAAACTGACACTAAACTCACCCAGAGTGTCCATTTCAGGCGTGTATTGATTAGCGGAACAGAACCAATAATTAGCTCCATGCTCATTGAATAAGGTCTCCCCTGATTGGCTTACAATTGATTCTCCAGAAATTTGAATCCGGGGCTCCATTTTATCATCAAGATATATATTATCGATCAAATTAAGGTGAATTATATTTTTTTTGTGGAGCTTGGCCATGATTGAAGCAACACCAAATATTATTTTGCTTTTTGTCGTTGAATTTAATTTCTGTATGGAATCAATAACTTTTCCGTTCTCCATAAATTCTACTGCGGCATAATTTTTTTCTTGAAAATGTTTTTTATTATATAATATTTCGACAATACCATTCATTTTTAAAAATGGAGGATTGTCATAAAACCAGTATGAATCGTCAGAAATACCAAAAATAGTAGGAAGGTGAAACTTTGATAAATAATATTTTTTATTATTGGTTTTGTTTAGAATGATTTGCTTTGATATTTGATCGAAAGTATTTTTATCTAAAAAATCTGTGTTTGACATTTAACAATTTTTATGTACAAAATAGCGAAAGGATAAAATTCTTTAACTAAAAAACGTTTATTTTTTTTAAATTGAAAAATTTTTTTCACCTTATAAAATTGAACACAAAAAATTGAATAGGCCTTCCTATATTATATATATATAATAAGAAAAATCGAAAATTAATTAACCTAAAAAAAGAATTCATTAGTACTCTTTTAACATTCATTGTATAGTTCGAGATTAGTGCATAATGATAAAAAAGCATGCAGTAAGGAAGAATATTCGAAAAAAGTTGCTTTTTTTTACCCAATCATATTAAGGTCAAATTTTACTTTATTGTTAAAATTTAGGCATCTACTAAAATCCAATTGGAATGCCTATCATGGAATACAACGTAGTTGGCTTTAAATTAAAATTCAAGAATGAAAAATACCCAAAGTAGAAATGCTGAAAAAAAAATAATGATTAATTAATGAATAATCTTTATTCTATAGAGTTAATGATAACTAATCATTAGGTAATCTTTTAGTAATAATCAGATCATTGTTTATCTTGAAAGTAATAAACCATATCAAAAAAAAACCTTAATAAAATTGAAATTAGTGCATGTTCCTTTCAAATTAATGCATAAAATTTTACTCAAAAAGATCTAATATATTGATATTGAAAAGAATTTCTCAGAATAAATCATTATTTTAATTATATATGATATATCTTCAATTTAAATATATAATAAAATTAAAAAATAAAAACAAAATTGTAGCATCCAAATTTATAGATTTTTTTTTGATTTAACTTATTGAAAAAGTTACTAGGAAAAGAAACATAAAGTAGGCTTGTTAAGTCTCGATTTTCGATATCGATAATTGATCCATTTTTCTGATATCAATGTCAAATCAAAAAATTTATCTCTGATATCAATAATAAATAAAAATAAAAGATCGATGGTCATTTGAAAATTTTTTAACGTATCAAATTTTTTTTAAAAATTTGAGAAAAAACACGATTTCAATACTTTTAATTGAGAGAAAACACGATTTCAATACTTATAAATTGAGAGAAAACTCGATTTCAATACTAAAATTTGAAATGGGATTATCCGATTTGAATGAAAACTCCAAAACGTATAGAAGGATTTAATTGCTGAGTAGGCAATTTTATCACACATATGAATATGTTTAAACTCTCTTAATTTGGAAACCAACTAACGAGCAGATCTATTAATAATAAAAATACTATATTTCTTTGTGGGCAGATTTAAAGGAAAAATAAATCATAAAAAATGAATGTTCAAAGCTATATTACTGAAAAGAAAGAATTGTACGAACTACTTCTTGCTTTTATTGATGGTTCATTGGATCAAAGTATTTTTTCAAATTTGATTGAAATTATAAATACACAAATAATCAACAACAAAGATGAGTTTGAATTATTTCTTCAATTGATCAATACAATTGCAAATGACCATCGTAGAAGTTCCAATTTTTTTACCAAAATTAAACAAATTCTTTTTGTAATAAATGAAAACATCAAGCACACATATTCAAATATCGAAATTTTCACGATATTTCAAAAAAGTAAAAACATTCTTCTTTTTCTTTTTGAAAATGAAACCGTAATAGTTGATGAATTTATTTTTAATAAAATTCTAAATCAATTACCAGCATCTCTTTATATAGACCGAGGATTCATGGAAATAGACAAAGAAGAAGAGGAAGAAGAAGTTGAATGTTATTTTGATGATGATGATAATAATAAAAAAGAAGAAGAATTTATCAATAAATCTTTTGCCTACTTTTTCTATCCAGAAATTAAAAAATTTCTCAAAGATGAAAAAAGAAAAAAGATTGAAAAAGAACTTGAAAATATTCTAGGTGAATCGTGGAATAAAGAATTTAAAGAAAAAAGAGAAATAGGAGAAAATGATTCATATATTTGCCATTTAATTCGACAAGATTCAGTTGAAGAGTTTATTTCTTATATTAATATCCATAATATTTCTCCATCAAGTCAAATTAAACAATCAATTTTTGAAACAAACATTATTCTTGATACTGATTCAATAACATTCATTGAATATGCATTGTTTTTTGGATCAATTCAAATTATCCAATATTTACTATTCAATAATGTTGAATTAAAACGAACTTCTTGGATTTATGCTATTCATTCACGAAATCCTGATCTTATTCATCTTCTTGAGGAAAAACATGTTAAACCACCTTATAGAAAGTATGAAAATTGTCTCGGCGAATCAATTATGTGTCATCATAATGAAATAGCAAGTTATATTTATGACAATTATATAGAAGAAAATGAAAATTCAATTAATTATTTCTATATGAATATACTTTCATATAGTTTTCATTTTTATAATTATTTTTTTATTCCAACTGAAATGAATAATCGAAATATCTTTTTGTACCTTTGTCAATTTAATTATTATAACCTTGTTAAACTTTTTTTGGATAATAATGAAATAGATGTAAATCAAAATATTAATAAATGTACATTATTACATCTCGTTGCAAGAAGAAATCACCAAAAAATACTCAAACTTTTATTATTACAAAAAGGAGTTAAGATTGGTTTTGAATGTTTTATATGTTGCTATCAATTAACAGAAATATCAATTCCTTCTTCTGTAACTTCAATTGGAGATTATGCTTTTTATAAATGTTCATCATTAACACAAATCACAATTCCTTCTTCTGTAACTTCAATTGGATATTATGCTTTCTATGGATGTTCATCATTAACACAAATAACAATTCCTTCTTCTGTAACTTCAATTGGATATTATGCTTTCTATGGATGTTCATCATTAACACAAATAACAATTCCTTCTTCTGTAACTTCAATTGGATATTATGCTTTTAGCGAATGTTCATCATTAACACAAATATCAATTCCGCCATCTGTAACTTCAATTGGAGATTCTGCTTTTAGCGAATGTTCATCATTAACACAAATATCAATTCCTTCTTCTGTAACTTCAATTGGAGATTCTGCTTTTAGCGAATGTTCATCATTAACACAAATATCAATTCCGCCATCTGTAACTTCAATTGGAGATTCTGCTTTTAGCGAATGTTCATCATTAACACAAATATCAATTCCATCTTCATTTAATGCACATCAAACCGGTATTGGATCAAAAGTAAATGTTATATATGTGACATGAATTCATAGTGCATTTTTTTTATAAGTTTGATTAATGAACAAATGTATTATCACTAAACAAGGCACAATAGCAATGGCTAAACATATATTTTTTCTTCATCAAAATTTTTTTAATTATAAAATGATTAGTGATCCTTTCTTATTCAATTTTTTAAAAAAGATAGATGTTCGAATAAAAACTTAGCATTCATAAATAATGATTAAGGGCATTGTTGGTTTTTCTATTTTTTGAATAGTTTATTCATTGAAAAAATTCAAGAACTAACTTTACCTTTAGAATTAATTAAAAAGATTGATTTTTCTTCATTTTTCATGTTTTGTTGCATTTTGAAAAGGGAAAAAGTTTCAAATTCGTGAAATATATTCTCAATATTCTTTATTTATTGAGAGTAAAAATAAGAAATGTTTGAAAATGACTAGGCTTGTTAAGTCTCGATTTTCGATATCGATAATTGATCCATTTTTCTGATATCAATATCAAATCAAAAAATTTATCTCTGATATCAATAATAAATAAAAATAAAAGATCGATTGTCAATATTGAAAATTTTTTTAACGTATCAATTTTTTTAAACTTTTTAACTGATTATTTCACATATCTGCTATTAAATATAATATAAGTTGATTCTTTTACATAATAAGTTAGAATATATAAGCTTGTAAATTTGGTGAAATAAACGTTTTTTGGGTTTTAAAAATCACCAAATGTAACCATATTATTGTCAAATAAATTTTATTAGTATTTATTATTGTCATAAACCATTGAATTATTTGAAAGAGGAATTAAATGAGTTTTATCAAAAGTCATATTAATAATCGATAAGATTTTCTCAGTAAAAAAATGTTATTTTTTGAATATTACTAAATAATTGTATGATTTGTATAATATATCATATAAAATAATAATAAAAAGCTCATTTATATTGACGATGAAAAGCCAAATAACCGATTTCACCAAAAGCCCAGGTCTTGGGCTTTTGGCGACAGCATTCAATTTTGAATAGTTTACATATATTTTGGAGATCACCAAAACGGTTTTTTTGGCGATGGTGATTTGTAAAGCTTTCAAAATATCATATAAAATAAAAAAAAAAAATAAGATATAAATATATAATAAAATCAATAAAAGCATTTTTTCAATTGAAAATAAATTTTTTTCATTTATATTTTAAATATATACCGATATAAAATGTATTTAAAATATTAATAGTATTTATATTTTTATGAATATATATAGCCAAATAATTAATAATGCATTGAAATAATGCATTGAAATATTAATAGTATTTATATTTTTATGAATATATATAGCCGAGTAATTAAATAAATTCATTGAATTTATTGAATGTTGATTCGTAAATTGAATTATTATTTAATCAAATATCATTTAATCATTTTATTTAATAATTCATAAGAAATAACTTTTTAAAAGATTTATTTTAAATCGCCAAAAGACCAGAAAGAATCACCAAGACCAGGTCTTTTTTTTACAATTGGGTATATTTTACAAGCTTAGAATATATTTATTTTATGCCATTAAAATACTATTTTAATGTTTTTTTCAGGTATTAATTTCGATTACCTTTTTTTTGTATCACATTTCATACTTGATAATCTATTTCATCAATTAAAATTTCCAATCGATAACATTTTATTATCGATTATCTGAGTTAAAAAAAGTGACAAACCTGATAATTGATATCAGAATAACAAGCCTAAAAATGACAAATTTCAATACAGAAAATAAATGAAGTAAATCGATCAATCCAAAAGATAACGATATCACAGTATGGCCATATAGAAAAAAACTTTTGGAAATTGAAATATATCAATTTAACTCACAAGTTATCAAATTTAACTTAATTAAAATGTTGAAACCAAAAACTTTTATCAAAAGAAAAAGAAACTTAACGAGGTTAGGGAGAAATAATAATAATAATAAAAAAATATTTAAAATTAACAAAAATTAGACTTGTTATTTTGAGAATCGATATCAAAAACGTCACTTTTTTATATCTGATACTCGATTATCAGTTTACAAATCTGATATCGAGATTATCGATTATCAAGATATCAGATATGAAATGTGATATAAAAATAATTGTAAACATGATATCAATTACCGAGATCTCGAGATCTCAAACAGATTTATCTTTTTTTATAATTGGTATAATCCTGTCCATTTTGGATTTTATCGTAGGATAACCGTAATCCTGGATGGAAAAAAAATCCAGCTTGGATTTATTATTATAAATCAAAAGTTTTAATAAATGGATTTTTATTCTCAAAAAGTTCTTAATGAAAACTATAGAATGTATTTTTTTGAATACTGTAAACCATTGAATGGATTTTTTTCTGAGAAAATCCAAAATAAACCATTGAATGGATATAAAAAAAATCCATTCTATAGTTTACATTAATATTTTTGGATTTTTTGTAATTTCTGCCATTTCCTTTATTTTGCATCAAAGAAAATTAAAAAACCCAATGCATAACTAATTTAATTAACAGCAAATGCACAAAAATATGCAAAAATAAAGAATTTATTGGTTTTTTTTTTATAATTCTATATAGACAAATAGTAATTCAAAATAAAACCGTTATCCAAAATTTAAAAAAAAAAAATCCAAAAAACGGTTAAAATATCCAATTTGGACACCCTTAATTGGTATTTGTGATTTTATTATATTTAAAAATAAATAATAGAATGTATTGATGTTTATTTTAAGATTAAAATCAAAAAAATACATTCTTTTTTATGAAATATTTGAGAATGAATTACGATCATATATTTATCAAAAAGTTTAATTGAAAATTCTGATATCAAAAGCAGAAAAAAAATTCTCGATCTCTGAAATCGATCTCGAGAATCTGTGTTTATTTATGTATCGATATCAAAAAGTCATTCAATTATCGATCTCGATAATCGGAGAATAACAAGTCTAACAAAAATTATTAATAGAAAAAATTTTGCCATTATAAGAGTCTGGAGAACAATTTCTTAATATATATTTTCTCAATGTTGTAAAAAAAAAAAAAATACTTGCTTGGAAATAGTCAAGAGTTCGATAAAAAATTTTTTCTGTGAGTACATTTTAAAGTTTCTATCGTACTACGATATTCAAAATTATCTATCGTTCTCCTGACTTTTTAATTATCCTGAGAAAATAAAAAATAAATATCAGAAAATACGAATTCTATAAAATCTCTAAAATAATTAAGCAAAACAGAAAATTCGATAGACTCAATAACCCGCACTTTTCCCTAGATTTACTCAGAAAAAGTGAACCCTCTCAATTCTCAGCAAATCTTCCTAGATTTTGCTCTAAAAAAGTGAAAAAAATTAAAAAATTAAAAATAGATTTATCTTTATATCAGAAAACTTAAATTTCATTTATATATTTGAAAAAGTCGTTTTTATCAACTTTTTGAGTTAAAAAGTTTTCATCAGTCTTCAAAAAATTCACAATTTCCGAAAAGCTCATTCTGTTCTCAGGTTCATTTGACCAACATTGTCTAATAAGCTTTTGATAACAATCAGGAACTTCACTTTTGATTTCAGGGCGAAAACCGCTTGGAATTTTCAGCATAATTTGGTATCGATTCAAATTTTCAAAGGGATGTTCGTTTGTCATTATTTGAAAGACGATCAAAGCAAAAGCATAAACATCGCTTGCCTTAGAATAACGACGCTGTGTAATAACTTCTGGAGCAAGATAAGAAAAAGTTCCTTTCAAACGGGAGTAACTTTTTTCAATTTTGTCATTTTCGCTGATTTTTTTCGAGAGTCCAAAGTCTCCGATCTTTGGATGCAGCGAATCATCGAGGAAAATGTTTGATGGCTTCAAGTCACGATGGATGATATTATGAGAGTGTGAATATGACATTCCTGAAGCAATTCCATAAATGATTTTCAATTTATTTGTTTCATTCAATTTTTCATAATTGAATGGTTTATTCTTTGTGTCTGAAATGAGTTGATGCAGAGTTCCGCCTGACACGAATTCACTGACAATTGTGAGTCGCGATTTCTTTTCAAAATCTGTCTGACTGACACCGACAAATTTGACAATTGACGGATGATTCAATTCCATTGAATTTTCAATTTCTCGCTTGATGTTAACCGCCTCGTAATTTTCAATTGTTTCTATCGGCTGATTCAAAATTTTGGCTGCATAAACTTGGCGGTTTTTCTTGTCAATTATTTTGAATACTTGGCCAAATGATCCTTCACCCAGCGGTTTTTGGTTCTCAATTTCAAAGTCATTCAAATCAATTGAATTAGCTCTATGAAAAAGTGAATTCAATTCATCTTTATTTATTTGATTGATCGATTGAAAATCTTTCAAAATGTTTTCATTTACAATTGGTTCAAAAACAATGTTTTCGCCTTCTATATAACGGATGAATTTTTGACACTTTTCATTTGAAATGAAATTTTTGTCGGTTTTCATCATCGACAAAATCTCATCAAATGTCGGCCTCTCAGATGGATTATGCGACCAGCACCTCGAGATGAGACTTGAATAAAATTCTGGAATTTTATAATTTGAGTGTATTTCTGGTCGTTTCCCTTCTTCAGTGACACTTTTTGCTATTTCATACTGGTTCATTCCGAAGAACGGGCTCTCGTTTGTAAAGACTTCGTACATGATCATTGCAAATGAGTAAACGTCACTTTTCTTACAGTATTTGGTGCTGGTTATGATTTCAGGAGCTGTGTATGACAAGTTGGCATTGAAGACATACGATGATGAATTGAATTCATTTTCATCATCGTCAATATCTTTTGCTGTTGAGAAATTCCCGATTTTTGGAAACATGAAAGAATCGAGAAAGACGTTTTTTGGATTCAAATCACGGTGAATTATGCTGTTTGAGTGCAGGTAGGACATGCCTGATGCAATTCCATACAAAATGATTAATTTGGTCGCATCATCCAGTTTTCTATAATATTCAAAATTGAGATGTTTATCTAACGTCGAATTTGGGAAAAATTCAGAGACAATTACGAAACGTTTCTGGTGATCAAAATCAACTGGGCTGTAGCCAACAAAAGCTGATATACAACGGTGATACAATTGATAATGATTGAACACTTCTTGTTCAAACAAATCAACAACTTTTTGTTTGTTTGTCAGAAATATTTTCCCTGAAAAAGAGACGTACGAACTTTTTGACGAGTCGTAGTAAAAAAGATGATATATATTAGAATAACGGTTATGATCAATTAATTCACCTTTCTGAAAATATTTTAAATTAACGTACAGCATGTATATTTCAATGCTGTCAAATTCGCTATCGTAGATGGTCTGGACTCTGAAATTGAAAACATTGCAAAATGAGTCAATTTCTCTCTCAAAAAGTTGATCAAGTTGATGAATGCATTTTTCTGAATCATAAGAAATCTGGCTTTCTTCGACATATCGGATATATTCACGAAATTCTTCCTCATTTATATTGTCATTTATAAAACTTCTATCGTTTTTTAAAAGGTCAATTATTTGGTCAAATGTTGGCCTTTCTTCTGGGTTTTGTGACCAACACTTTTTGATAAGATTTTCATAACTTTTTGATATCATGGTGAAATCATTTGGCCTTCCACCATTTACCACAAAGTCTCTTAAATAAAACGGCGTTTTGTTGTACCCCTTGAATATTTTAACACCTTTCAAAATTTCATAGACAAGCATTGAAAACGAGTAAACGTCGCTCGCTTTGCTGTATTCGTGATTCGTGTAAACTTCAGGAGCAAGATAAGCCGGCGTTCCTTTAATGAATTCGCTTTTCTCTGGAGATTCTGGATTGATTTGCTTGCAGAGATGGAAACCTGTAACTTTTGGAAATAAACGGTCGTCAAGAAATACATTTGATGGTTTGAGATCTCTGTGGATAATGTTGTGCGAGTGTAAATATGATATACATGAAGCAATGCCATATATGATCATTAGTTTTTTTGTATCGTCTTTGATTAAATTTGGAGTTATTGTGTCATACTTGCAATACTCGAGAATGATAACTGGTCTTGTATCTTTAGAAAAATCAACTGGACTGTAGCCGATAATTTTGAGAACTGAGGGATGATTCAATTTTGGCGATATATTAATTTCACGATATAAATTTATGATTTGGCTTGTTCCAATTTGTTCCATATTTAAAGCAAATATCATTGCAAAATAAATAGCAGTGGTTTTTCGATGAAAAATTTTATGAAGTTCGAATTCACCCTTGTTACAAACAAATTCTAAGTCTTCAAAATCATCTAAATTAGGAAGTTCAAAATAATCATCCATTTAAAATGATATTCAAAAAATTCTATGACTTAATTCAAATGATAATTGTATGAATGATTTATAAAGTAGTTTATCTCAATTTATAAAAAATATCTATATAAATTTTTATTTATTTTTAATTTAATATAATTAATTCACATTTTAAGATATATATTTATATAATTATTCCATTTTTAAGAAAGATATGTTCTAATTTATATTTTTGAATTTTATCTTTTCAAATATCTTTAAATGATAGAAACAGAAGCCAACAAAGTATGGGTGCCTCTAAGCAAACGCCAAAAGCTATCTTTGGGACGAATATGTGCAATTGCTTCTTGTAATCTTGTTCCAGGTTTATTATATAATATAATATCAGCACTATTTGAACCCTTTATCAAGAATTTAGGCATTAATATGACCATAAAAACGATTCTACTTTTTTATGCATCATTCATTGGTTTTTTAATAGCACCAATTTTAGGTGTAATATCTGATGGGCTCACCTACAAATATGGAAGGCGACGAATATTTGTAATTTCAGGAAGCATATTTGTTGTTATTTCTCTTTTACTAATGATGTATTGTTATGAAATAGGCACATTTCTAAAGCCAAGCCATCCCCAGCCATATCGAAAACTTGTATTCATTATAGCTTATGTAATTGCATTTGCAGCAGGTAACATTGTTCAATCACCAGCACGAGTTCTTTGTTCAGATGTTACGCCACTTACTCAACAAACATTGATGTCAAATATCTGCCAGGTTTACGGAGGAGTTTCATCAATTTTCCCTAACTTGCTTGGCGGTTTTGAAGTGTATAAATACACTGGATTAAAGCAAGAACAATTTCTTCTTGTTGTTTGTTTATCTATTGCATTTGTTGCAATGATGATATCTGTTATTTCAGCACGTGAAGAGCCATTATTGGTGAAGCCACCAAAAGTTAATCCATTCAAAAAAATTTGGGTTGCTGTCAAAAAAATGCCGAAACCATTTGTGAGATGTGTTCCTTCTTTCTGTCTTTCTTTTGTTGCTATCTACCAGTATGGCATAGCTTTCACAGATTTCATGGGAGCTGAAATCATGCATGGTAACAATTCTGATGATGCAAGTAGTGAAATGAAAAAGTTATATCAAAGGGGTGTCTCTTGGGCAATGATGTGTAATTCAGTGAATAATGTTACTCAACTAATTTATGGTTTCTTAAACAATAAAGTCTGTGAAATCATTGGAATGAAATGGGCAATGGTAATTGGTGGTCTTTTGATTTCTGTAAGTTTGCTTTTGTTTTTGTTTGTCAAGAACAAATATGCATTTCTTGGTTTGACAGGCTTAATCGGTCTTGGCAACGTTATCTATATGGCAATTCCATATGCTATCGTTTCTATCGTAATTCCTACTGAAGAATTGGGCAATAATTTGGGTATTTTGAATTGTTTCTGCGTTATTGGACAACAGCTGTCTAATTTCATTATTGGTTCTGGAGTTGGTAGGCTTGTTAATAACTCTTCAGGTAAAAAAATTGGGTTTTCTGCTATTTTTGGATTTTTGACTACTATTGCTTCTTTTTGGGTTGTTGAGCCAACATTGGGAGAGGCTGGTCAATATCAATCAATGAATGATAATCCAACTGATTTTACTTATATATCAGAGATCAATAATTGACTTTTTACTAACGAATGTATAATTTATACATTTATTTTTAATCATAACTTTAGTAAAAAAAAAAGGTGAAAATGATGATTTTATATGTTATTTGATATGAAATGATATGATTGATGTAAATAAAACAAATTTATCATTTAAAATACAGTTGGCAAAATCTTAAAATCCAAAAATTCACTTACTTATTGTTCGGCGCGGACCAGATATAAAACGGTCACTTGCATATTGTTCGGCTTGTTGCGAGAAAAAAAACATAATTAAAAAAAATTGAGAGAAAAAATGATATGATAAAAATTGAATATCTATAGAAAAAGTTAAACTTTTTGTTAATTTGCATATAGTTCGGCGCCGAATTGCATATTGAATGTCGCGATCTGTATTTATAAATACAATTATATTGATTTATTTAATTGATTTTTTACTCAAAGTACAAAGAACTTATTACTCACTCAATGCATCACTCCAATGCTCACTCAATGCATCACTCCAATGCTCACTCAATGCATCACTCCAATGCTCACTCAATGCATCAGTACAATGAGTTTAATGATACAGCTTGATGGTTGATGCATTATGTTTACACATGAGTTTAATGATACAGCTTGATCGTTATGTTGGTTTGCATTACGTAATAAGGACCTAAAATTTTTTCATTTGCTTTCATATCACATTTCATAATATGATTTTTTATCTCCTTGCAAATGTCAAACATCAACACTGAATTGTTTAACGATACAGCTGTAGTTAAATCACTCAAATCAAAGCAGGGTATTGATAATGAACCTAAAAAGCGTGGCCGTAAAAAGCTTTATCACACTGATGAAGAACGTATCAATGCTATAAGACAACAACAAAAGCAATACCGTGAACGTAAAAAGCAAGAGCTAATTGAGTTGCGTGCATTTAAAGCTAGCATGAGTAATGAAAAATAATTGTATTTTTACAGCGTCATCTTATGTGGATCACAAGGATTGACCTTAATCGTAACGAACATAGGTGACATTAACTTAACAGGTTGGTATTCGAAGTCGACCAACTCCAACTCAATCTGTTTGAATGAATCAATGTTAACAACATTTTTGATTGGCTTACCATACGTTTCAAAGTTCTGCATGATTGGTACACCATATCGAATGACATGATCAATGCTAGCTATCACTGATGGTGTATACTCAACATCAGCTAAGTTGGATTGAATAGCTTGACCTTGCTTTGATATCAAGTATAGCTTGTTAGCGTAGTCTAATATTGGAATGTCACATTTTGTTGCCATGCCATTTGCCAATTGTTGGTTAAGCGGCAAGTTATACAGCCCAGTAATCAATGCTATACGATGTTATATTGATTTGATATTGAAGTCATCAAATTCAATTGTTATGTATTGAGGTGGAGGTGGATTTTTACATGAAGCCCATTTTATGAAAATCACTAATTTCATTATTTAAATATATCATCAAGTTCTTCAGCCAATTGGTGTAAAAGTTATTGAAGGATGGAAATTATGTAATATAATTTTTGGTTTCACATCTTCAGGGAAACCCGATTTTTTTTTTAAATCATCGCCAAAAATGGCAAATTTAATAGTCAAAAGTAGGAACTATAATCAAAAGAATTCATTAAATAAGTCACAAGTTATTACCAAAATGACAATATAAGCATTATTCCAACCATACATCACAAAAAAAAAAAAAAAAAAAAAGCATTTAATGCTCAAATACAATGAATTTAGACGAATATATATGTAACAATCAAAATATTTTGATTTAAAATTTTAATAGATTTTAGAAACTTTTTGAATTATTCATAAGAAAATTTTGAAAGAGTTTCTAATGTAATCTTCTTAAATTAAAAAAGTGCTATACATCCACTTAAATATAAAATTTTAATAGATTTTAGAAACTTTTTGAATTATTCATATGAAAGTTTTGAAAAAAGTGGCATGATATCATTTTTATAAAATGGAATTCTCAAAATTATTATTCTTTGATACCGATGATTATGAAATAACAGCTAGAGAACTGGGAAGAGGAACATTTGGAATAGTATTTGTTGCCAAAAGAAAAATTGATGGGAAAGAATTTGCAGCCAAAATAATATTATCAAAAATAGGCACCTTCAATGGTGAAGATCAGTATAAATTTCTTCGTGAGTCCCAAGTACTTAGCACTCTTAATCACCCAGCCATTGTTAAATTTCATGGTATAAACTTTCATTCTTTTAATGAGAAAGAAAAAGATAAACTCCAGCCAACCCTCCTAACGGAATACCTTCCACGTGGATCCTTAGAAGATATTCTCGAGGAAGAAAGAAAAAATGGTGCCACTGAAGACTGGAATGCAACCAAAAAATATATATTGTTACTTGGAATCACTCATGCCATGCGCTATCTCCATGAAAACAACATCATTCACCGAGATTTAAAGCCCCAAAACATTTTAATGGATTCCAATTTCTATCCTCGAGTCTGTGATTTTGGCTTATCTCGATTTTTACCTAAAAATAACTCCAACTGGAAACTTACATCAAAAGGTGTTGGTACTCCTAAATACATGGCCCCTGAATTGTTTGAAGGCAACGAGGAATATGGATTTTCCGTTGATGTATATTCATTTGCCATTCTAGCCTACGAGATAGTTACAGGAAAAGATTCACTTGAAGATTCACTTGAAGATAGCTTTTACACGCATTGCAAAAAAGTATTAAATGGTGTCCGACCAAAGTTTGACGGTTGTAAGGTTACAGACAAGATGCAAAATTTAATAGAAAAATGCTGGTCTACTGATGAAAAAGAAAGGCCAACCTTTGGTGAAATATTTGACCTTCTTTCACAAAACATTGGTGAATATTCATATGAAGATTTGGACCAAAAAGAAGTCAATGATTACCTTAAAGTTCTTGAAAAGCAACGTCAGAACTTCTTTGCAATAAATGAAGTCCCATCCACTTTGTCTGACATGATCTTTGACACCTCAAATTTGAAGATAGAAAAAAAACTTGGCAGTGGAATACAAAGTACCTATTACAAAGCAATATGTCCTCCTTTAAATGGTAAAAATGAGACAAGTTGCACTCTAAAAGTCTACCATAAGAAGCCCAATATTGAAGACCAAAAGTCCCTCCTTGAGTCGATTGAATGCCAGTCAATTCTTCGTCACGAGTCGATACAGTCATTGATCGGCTTCTCTCTTCCAACCGAAACAGATGATCATTACAAAGTTGTCACTCCATTGCATGTAAACGGCTCCTTAGCTGATTTGATAAGCGCCGTTGCCGAAGGAAAGGCACCTCGTAATTGGGAGACAATAAAGGCAATCAGCATCTTCGGCATTGCTGCTGGAATGGCCTCCATGCACCAGCACAGGATCGTCCTCGGTGACTTGCGTCCAGAAAGTGTTTTCTTCGATCAAGACTTCCACCCGAAGATTGGAGGATTCGCAAACGCAGTCTCCATAAAGAACGGAAAGAAGAGAAACGTTCCTCAAAAACTTTTGAATGCTATAGCTGTCTACAAGGCCCCTGAACTTCTGAATAAGAGCTCCTATTCTACTAAAATCGACGTATATTCATTCTCAATCCTCTTATTTAAGCTTCTCACACTAAGCAATCCTTATCCAGCTAAAACTAAAGAAGAACTCATCGCTATTCTTTGTAAAGTTAGAGATGAAAAATATAGACCAAACATTAGAGAGACCAATTGGTACAAAAATCATGAACGAAATGAAAGAAGAGGATGCTGGGCAAGTCTCATGGAGAATTGCTGGTCAGAAGATCCAACAGATCGTCCCTCATTCATTGATATTGTTCAGAAGTTCATTGATAAGAAGGACATTTATTTCAATATGGATTTGATAGACAAAGACGAGTTCAACAATTATATTGATTTAGTAATAAGTTCTTTGTACTTTGAGTAAAAAATTATTTTTTTCAAATTTAAATAAAAAATCATTCAAAAAAAAAAAAAACTTTTTTTTTTTTTTAGAGGCATGTCCACCAAGAATGAACAATAAGCGAAACTCATAATTTAGGATTTAGATTATTAAAGCATCCATTAATAAAATTCTACCAAATCTGATTCGTTTCTTCTGTTGAGTTTCGAGTTTTTCCTCAAATTTGTTTTTTCTATAGATAGTCAAATTGAATGTTTTTCAAAGATTAAATAGAAATCGTGCGAAGGTGATTTTAAAAATATTGAATAAATAAAAAAATTATATATGTTTGCTTTATCAAAAAATATTTTGGCATAATCTTGTATCAAGAATAATACTCAATGTAATCAAATATAAACAATATTAATATTTATATTATAAAGCATTATTAATAATTATATTATTATTATCATAATTGAATGAATTTACAAAAAGATATAATTATATTTTTGAAATATTTTGGTTGATAAGCCTTTTTTTTTTTTTTTTTTTTTTTTTTGAAACATTATTTGTATGGTTTATTTCAACATCATGATTTTGAAGTAATATTTTCAATGTGAAACATAAAATCAATTAAATATATCAATATAATTGTATTCATAAATACAGGCCGCGACTTTCAATATTCAAATTAACAAAAAGTTTAACTTTTTCTATAAATATTCAATTTTTATCATATCATTTTTTCCTCTCAATTTTCCTCGCAACGCGCCGAACAATATGCAAGTGAATTTTTGGATTTATAAGATTATAAACATATAATTTGCATAAATATGATAAAAGTGATGTGAAAAATAAAAAAAAGTGAACATTTTCCTTTAATAATATATATAAATATTTGAAAATTTGAGCAGAACCATAAAATGCCGCATATTCAATTAAATTTATTTCATCATTCATTAAAGCTGGGTTGGTTTCATAGATTGAAAAAATGATTTTGCTATTTATAGAATAATAATCTTTGTGAAGAAATGCATTAAATTCTTCAATCGAGTCATTTCGTATTATCTCACAAATAATATTGTCATTTTCGCCTTGTAATCTTTTTTCAAAAAAACCTTCTGGTATTGTTTGTAATGTTCCGTTATATTTTGCTCGTGTTTCTCTTTTATTTTCTCTAAATTTTTTGATTTCTGGTGTGAAATATTGTGGATAACCTAATCTTTTATATTTTTCTTTATTCATCTTATAAAAAATTAAATCATGATTTAATTCAATTTTCATTTAAGAGGAATAAAAGGATAAATGATTTATTCAATTTTCATTATATCTTCATTTAAGAGGAATAAAAGGATTCGCTTGTTGCTTTTAAAAATTTTAAATATTGTTATATTGTTATAAAAATGAATAATTTCCTCTTTATATTCTATGAGAATTCTCTCAATTTATTGGAAGGAATTTTTTGTACGGTGATGATTATTTGATATATCAGCAAGCAATTGGAGTAATATTATGAAACACTGCTCATTTTTACAAATTTTTTGTTCATTAACGAAGTTACATAAAACTTCAAAGTTTTCTTCTATATCTTCATCTTTATCAACATATTCAAGTATTTTGGATTTCAAATCTTTCATTTTGTCAATTAAGTGATATATTTTCGTCATTTAATGTAGATGTTTTTATTAAAAGTGAATTTTTTTTGTTTTAAAACAAAAATTTTGAATGATCATTGAAAATTGATAAAAATACATAATAACTGGACGGTTTTATCATTGAAAATAATATAAAAATTCTGAGAGTTTTTTTGCCTCAACTGATTTTCAGAGATGATTAAAACGATAAAGGGATGAAATAAAGCTTTGAATAATAGATTATTTATATATTTTTACTATTATTATATATATAGTCAAAATATATTGATCTTTGTTTCATACAATTTTGTATACTCAATGATTGCTAGTATGAACAGCCCAGAGCAGCCTAAAAATTGGATTATCACTTTTTTTGGGCTCTCTTTCCTCCCAATAAAATAAGATAAGTAGTACTTTATTATGTTTAAAAATCTGACTAGCTCGTTTCAATGAAGATTTTCTTTCACTTACAAATGTTTCGAGCGAGAGTGTTTTTGATATACTTAGTTTTTCATTGGAACCAGCCGCATATTCAAATTTTTTTTAATCACTATAAAAAAACGTGAATATTGAAAAAAAGAGTGAAAACTGATTTGAGAGTTTCAAAGAAGAGAGATATACTATTTTCAATTTGAACTTTTATTATTTGGTTATATTACTAAATATTTAAAAAAAAAATTGAGATGATAAATGGTTGATAGTATGATTTTGAATTATCTCTATGAAAAAGTTGTTATTATACGTTAAGCCTATCTCTAAGAATGAAGGCAACTTGCACGAATCCCATTTATTTTAAAAAAATTTTGGATACTATTAGTATTCTTGTTGAAGATGTCAATTTACAATGCAACGAAAAAGGTATTTTTATCCAAGGACTGGATCCTTCAAAAGTATCAATGTTTAAACTTATTCTAAAATCAAGTTTTTTTGAAACATATGAATGCAATTCAAATGTTATGTTAGGTGTAAATATTCCGACAATACTTCAGATTATGAAACATCTAGATGAAAAAAAGTCTTTTACCCTGAAAACAAACAAAAAATTAACAAAACTTAAATTTCAAATCAACAATTCTGGATACTCCTTAAATTTTACAACATCATTAAAAAAATTAAATAAAGATGGAACAATTATTCCAAAAATTTTGGCCTCGGCAACGATCAAAATAACTACAAAAAGTTTTACAAAATTAATTGACGAATTAAATCAGAAAGGGGACAAAGTTAACATTACAGTGTGCACAAATCATATTTTTTTGTCCACAGACAAATGTCCAAATACAGCCATTAATCTTGATTGTCAATATCCTAATGATGTTAATATTCAAGTTAATGAAAAAATGTCATTTGACATTACTTTTTCATTACGATTTTTGAAAATTTTCTCAAAAGCATCGAATTTAACAAAAAATGTGATAATTGAAATAACAAAAGATTTCCCGATATCCATTTTTTTCTATTTTCCTAAAAATCTGGGTCTAATTGAATATCATCTTGCTCCAATGGTAACTGATTGCGATGATCAAGATGAAAAGAGCTGATAAAATATAAAGATTATAAATAATAAATATATAAGTAGAAATAGAAATAAAGGATTGCTATGCAACAACGATATTCAACTTACCTTTTCTTGTTAAAAAGTGTTCCATTCTAATAGTAAATTGTACTTTTTGATTACTTTAATATTTTTTTTCCCCCCCCCCTACAATATAATGGGGTTCCACTCCTAAACACTCAATTTTGGGGCTATAAATCAACTTTTGTGATGTTCTTTAACTTATATGAATAATTTTTCATTACTTTTTTATTATTTTTTTCAATAATCATTTTTCTGCTCAGTATTATCTTATCTTAAAATTTTATTCATCAATTAATAGTCAATATCATCACCAATCATCATTCACAAATATTTATTTTCTTTAAACAATTATTATTTCTTCAACTAAACAATTTCTAAATGTCCATTATTCTGAATAATAATTATTAGAAATTTTCAAATATAGTTTTAATTTGGAATATATCATATATATAATGATTTATTTATTATGAAAAAAAGCTCATATAAAAATATTTCATTGCTGAATATTCATTTCAAATTATTTGACAAAATTTGTAAACTACTTAAAAGCATTATTTATTAATATCTTTATTTTTAATAAGTTAATGAGCAATTATTTTTTTATATATAATAGCTATAATCCATATAAAAAAAGATATGCAGATATCAAAAGAATCTATCGAATAATATTAGTTTGATTACCTTTTTTTTTTTTTCTTAAGAATAAACCAAATTTGATTTTAAATAATCTCTATTTTATAAATATATTTTCATAATTTTCTCTGTTTAATGAAGATATTTCGGTATTACAGAGAAAAATGGTCTTTTTTAAAGACTCTAGAATCATAGAAAACGAACCTTATCAATTTTAAAATAATAATAACATGAAAAAATGCATTCAACAATAAAGATTTAAGGATAAATGCTTTTATATCAAAAAGTTTAGCAAAATCATCCCAAAAAGATATAAATATGAAAAAATCTTCAAAATATAATATCTGATTTATCAGGAAATAGCATTACTAGGAATTAACTTTGCAGGTATTAAATTTCAATAATTCCAAATTTCTCCGAAAAAAAGATATTAATATTTATAATTTAATAAAAATTTGATCATCAACAGGTTAAAAAAATCATTAACTATTAACTATGAAATTACGATGTCATTAGTATCAAATAAACATAGCTAGAAAAAAAAATATCATTATTAATGGCGTTTTAGATTCCATTTAGTTTATGTATATGGTTTCATTTATATTATATAATATAAACTATTCATTTACACCTCCTACTAAATGGAATATATAAACTATTATATAATATTATATTACAACTAAATTGAATATATGATTTCATTTATATTATATAAAAAATATTACATAACTTTAATTTATGTATAATTTCTCTTTTCATAAGTCATCTAAACAATAAATTAAATGACAATGAAGATCAGAAAAAAATAGGATATTAAAAAAAAAAAAAAAATCAATTAACTTTCAAGGAAAAAGGTTTTCTGATATTAAAAATTGTGAAAAAATAGAATGACAGAGAAAATAATTTCAAAAAACAATTTTTGAGAAAATTATCAGATGCATTATTCTAATGAAATAAAAATTTTTATTAAAAAGGATTAAAAAGCTTGTAAATGTTTTAATAAAACTTTTTTTATATAAATATTTATTCCACATTTTGAGATAAATGAATTTAAAAATTTCGGGTCAAAAACAGTTTTGGGTAATTTGAGACCCCTGGTCAAAATATACCTAAAATTTTTGACCCGATTGAAAATGGGTAAATCGGGTACCCCTTACAAGGTCTACCGTTATGATAAAATTCTAATTTATTCATATTTTCCTACTCTAAAGGTAATTTTTTTACTATCATGTAGTAGGGACATTGGCCGCTGCCAATTATAAAATGTTTATTTCAAATAATAAATAAATTATGATGGTCTTTCTTGCTTCAAAAAGTTGCATTGTATTTACTTTTCTCAATTATATAATTGTGAAAAACGAATTAAAAATTTAAAAATATAAACAACTGATATTTTAAATAATGATTATTTTGATATTTTGCATGAAATATAATTTTTAAAATTTAAATTTTTAAAATATCATTATGAATAAATTAGAATTTTTAAAATAATGTAAAATATCCTCAAAATTAATACACTCAATTTTTTGAATTCATATTCAAAATTTGAGAATACAATCTATCCTCCACTAAATCTTTTCAAATAAATTGATAAAACAAAATGAATTAGATTCATCCTCTCTCTTCGGATTGATTTCTTCAAAATTTTGCTACAGTCATATTTTGTAATATATATGATTTCATTTGAAATGAATAAAAAAATAAACCTTGTTTTTTTATTTTCACCTCCTATTCAAAATAAACTATATTTTCTTCATTAATAAAAAGGTTTCAAAAAGAATATATGCATAATTTAAATAATATATATAAGGTAGTATATTATTTATAATTTTAAAATAAATTTAAATGGGCGGTTATCAATATAATGCAATTTTAATTTAAATGGAAGATACAAATAAAAAAACGAGGTTTACAAACTATTCAATTTTTTGAATTAGTTATTTAAAAAAACAAAATTGGTTCATATCTTAATGCAAGCAGTTGGTCAATCTAAACTCATATTATCCATGTTATTTTTAATATTCATTATACCAAAATCAAAGGCTGACGCCCAAAATAATTGTTCTCCTCATTGTATTAATTGTTATGATGAAGACTATTGTGAGGAATGCGAATCAGGATACTTTGTTAATTATGATGAAGGTTACCCAATATTTTGTTCACCTTGTGATGGAACATGTAAAGAATGCGACTATATGGGTGACTCAGATTGTACAGCCTGTTTTGATGAGTTTTATTTAGATAAAGGTCATTGTAAAAGATGTCCCACTGACAAATGTTTAACTTGTACAGAATCCGGAACTCATGAATGCACAAAATGTCTCGAAAAATATTATTTATTAGAAAATGAATGCAAACCATGTCATTCATCTTGTTTAGAATGTTCAGGACCGTCAGAAAATCAATGTACAAAATGTTCAGAAGGTTATTTTGATCACATTCCAGATGAAATTCAACATTTTTGTGTTTTATGCGACCCTAATTGTTATATTTGTGAAAACAAAGATAAATGCTCGGAATGCAAAGAAAACTTCTTCAAAAATGCAGAAGGAAAATGTGTCAAATGTCACAACTCTTGTCATAATTGTACTGGAGAAACAAACAGTGATTGTATCGAATGCAAAGATGGGTTTTATTTAAATGGATTGCAATGCAGAGAATGTGATCCAAATTGCAAGACATGCAAAAATGCTAGAAATGAATGCACATCCTGCAGAGACGGTCAGTACGTGAATGATCAGAAAATTTGCGCTAATTGTGATGAAAACTGCAAGATTTGTAAAGGTCCAGGCCAATGTACGACTTGTAATGATGGATTCTTACCTGATAAAAATGGAATTTGTGTAACATGTGGAACTAATTCTCACTGCAAAGTGTGCAAATGGCGAACAGAAACTTCTATAGATTGTTTAGAATGCGCCGACGATGCCTATGTCGATTATATGTGGAGTGATAACACTGTAAGATGTTATCAATGTCCACAAACATGTGCATCATGTGAGGACAAAGATTTTTGCACATCTTGCATTACAGGATTTTATCTTTATAGAGAAAAATGTTCAAAATGCGCTGAAGGTTGTCATACATGTAAAGATTCTGCAGATTTTTGTCTATCTTGCAATACTGGTTATCGTTTAAGCCAAAATAAATGTATAAAATGCCCTGAAGGTTGCAGTGAATGTGAATCAGACACAAAGTGTACTTCATGTTTAACTGGATACTATCTTAATAATGATATCTGCAATAAATGTGATGTTTCATGCAAAGATTGCACAGATGGATCAAATGCATGCCAAGAATGTGCAATTGGTTTTGTTTTTGATCAAACAAAAAGATGTGTAAGATGCCCAGGAAATTGTACTATATGCGACCAAACAGGATGCCTTGATTGTGATCCAGAATTTTTCCCATTGAAGGACGGTTCTTGTGCTCCTTGCGCTGAAGTTTGTTTCGAATGTACAGGACCAACAGCAGACGATTGTTATGAATGCGATCCTGGCTTTTATTTCGATCGAAAATTAAGGCAATGTATTGCCTGTGATCCTGCCTGTAAAACATGTAATGGGCCTCGTGATACAAACTGTGATGAGTGTGCAAAAGGGTATTGGCACACGGAACGATATGATCTTGAATTGTATGAATATGTAGAAATTTGTGGACCTTGTGAATTCGCATGTTCAGAATGCACTGATGATGATATTTGCACAGTATGTAATGATGGATTTAGACTTTATGATGGAATATCTTCGCCAGACTGTGAAGCTTGTGTAAAAGGTTGCAAACGATGTGATGATGCCAAAAATAAGTGCACTGAATGCCTTGAAAAGTTCTATGTAAGTTCGAGAGAAGGAAACTATGTGAATTGTTCATCTTGTCCTTCAAATTGTAGATCATGTAGAAAAGAAAGTACTGGTTCCTTAACATGTTTAGATTGCATCGACGGTTATTATTTAGAAAATGGCAGATGCATTAAATGTAATTCTCCATGTGCAACTTGTTCCTCTGCTTCAATTTGCACTTCATGCATTGCTGGTCATTTGTTTGATGGAATCAAATCTTGTGATTCATTGTGTCATCCAGATTGTTTCACATGTGAAAGAACCCAAACTACATGTACTTCTTGTCACGATGGATTCTATCTTGTAAACAACAGTTGCATTAAATGTACTCTTGAAGGATGTAAGAAATGCATCATTGGAGAGCATCAATCAACTTGCAGAGAATGTGCTGACGGTTACTACAAAGATGTTTACTATGATTCATGCTATCCTTGTAATAAAGCATGTGGAACATGCGATGAAATGTCAAATAAAAATTGCTTGACTTGTGCAGTAGGATACTATGCTCAATCAGTAAGTGGCACGCATTTAACATGTTCACCATGCACTGAAGCTGCTGCTAATTGTCTTGAATGCCATAAAGATTGTGATGGATCAACTGGCGAAAATTGTCAATTAGTTTGCACAAGATGCATTGAAGGCTATTCATTCGTAGATAATCAATGCATAAAGTGCCATGAATCATGTAAGACTTGTGATGGTCCAACAGAAAATGACTGTGTTTCATGCACTGATAAATTCTTTTTAAATTCAGATGGTAAATGTACTAAATGTTCGGAAGCATGTGAAAATTGTGAAGGAAATGATAATAAATGTACTTCATGCAAATCTCATTATTATGTTAAAAATGGTGAATGTGTTGAATGTGATTCATCATGCCTTGATTGCTATGGTTCTTCAACAAACTGCACAAGTTGTCCAGAGAACAAATTTTATTATGAAGGAAAATGTTATGATTCATGCAACGAAACTGGACCTGGAATGGGTCAGAATATGAACAAAGAATGTGTTAAATGCAATATTTATAACTGTCTTGCTTACGATTTTCTTTGCCAATGTCAAAAGTGCGACAAAGGCTATTTCATATACACCGATCCAATAACAGAAATTGAAATTTGCCTTTCATGTGGTGTTGATAATTGTCTCAAATGTTCAGGACCAGGAAATGATGAATGTTTAATATGCCAAGATGGATTTTACATGAATACAAATTCACTCAATGGATATGTATCGTGTTTACCATGCACCGATAATTGTCTTCAATGCACTTCAAATGACATATGCACTGAATGCCAGAAAGGGTACCAAATTGTTGATGGTAAATGCCAGAGAGAAGGAATTTTGCCTGGACAAAGTTGTGGTGGAACAATCAAGTGTGACTTCAGTAATGAATCAGTAGAAAACCCAGCACCTTTGGTAGTTGAATCAGGCAAGTTCCATGACATAAAAGTAATTGATGATGGCGGTGCAATGAAAATTGTGAATCACCCAATTCAAATGAAAAACGTCCTAATCAGTAAATGTGAAACCGAAAAAGGAGGCGGTGGAATATTCATCAAAATTGACAAAAAAATTGAAGAAAAAGTTGTTTTCGAACATTTGACTCTTTCACAATGTAAAGCTAAATATGGAGGTGGAATTTACGCTTTTTCAGATAAAGAAGAAAATGAAATTAAAATCATTTCATGTAAATTTGAAAAATGTGAAGCACATAAAAAACCATCAGAATCAGGAAGCATTCTTTTCGGTGGTTCTGCAATATATATGCATGTGATAAATGGAAGAGTGAATGATTGTTCATTCATAAATAATGTTGGAAACATCATTAAAGTAAATAACAATTTCGATGATTCTTTGATGCGTCTGATGAATTCAATTGAATCTTCTTTTTCAATTAAAAATTGCATTTTTGAATCAAGCAAGTCTTCGTCGTCTTCATCATTGTATTACATTAGAGGAGATAAGCGTGAAATTCAATTCAAAGTGAAAAACTGTGTTTTCAAAGGAAACCTTTTGAATGGTGCTCATTTTATCGATGGAATGAAATTGGGTAATATTAATGATAAATTATCTAAACTTAGAGTTGAACACTGTATGTTTTCAGATATTAAAAGTGCATTGGATTCAAAGAAATTAGGTTTGATTGTAAATTCATTTGATAATAATTCACAAAAATTGGATTTCAGAAAAAGAGATAATCACACAATTAAGAAATTGAAATTAATTAGTGTGACTATTGTTGCTATTTCTTGCTTTATAATTGTCATGTCAATAATATTAGTTTCCCGAAAAAATAAAGTTTTGCAATCAAGCATTGATGATGAGATCAACACTGATTTCAATCAAAAAGAACTTTAGTTTTATGAAAATTTATGGTTTTGCATGAATTTTTATAATTAAAAAATGACCAAATAAACAATCAATTTTTTTCAATAAAAATCAGTCAATTTTTTTTTTTTTTTTTTTTAAAAAAAAAAAAAAAAAAAAAAAGGTTCTATAACATATTCATAAGAAACTTAATAATATCTTTTCATGTCTTTTGCAAAAGATTCATAACATATTCGTTTTCTTATTTGATTGTTGTTTTATTGAATGCATAATGGCTAATTATTTTGAGTTTTGAATCTTTTACATTTAATATTATGAAGATTTATACAAAATTCAAACGCAAAAGGACAAATATGCTCAAAAAAAGTGGGAATAATAACCGTACTGACATCACGAGCACAGAACAAAAGTTAATCATAATTATTTTGTTCAATTATTGATTTGCCAATGATGAATTTATCATCAATACAACAATACCGTTGATTATCGTGACTTACACAAAGGGCTTTTCAAGAATAATTCAAAATTAACTAAAAGTTGATTTAAGGCCCCAAAATTGGGTGTTTAGGAGCAGAACCAGCATATTGTCGTATTGATGAAAATCAAATTTTATGATGTTTTTCAAAAAAAAAAAAAAAAAATTACTCATATTATAATGATATAGTTGCATAAATACCCTTAATTGCTTATCTCTTGAGAATAAATAAAAGAATTTTTTGAATCAGATTTTTTACTCATCTGCAGTTTGATATAAAAAGTTTGTAATTATCTAAAAATTGAATGAATTTGTTTCAAAAAAAATTGAAAGAATTTTCACAAAATAAATTGAAAAGGAGATAACTCAGAAAATTTTTAAAAATTGAATGATTGAAATACCAAAAAATAGGTGTGGTAGCATACTTCACACAAACATTTTGAATACTAAACCATAATTTTTCATTTTAAAATTTTAATATTTAAATAAAGTCAATTATGAAGAACAATGTAAGAGGTAATATGAAAATTTTGTTTGCCATTATAAATAGATCATTTTATTGAGTGTGAAAAGAGAAAAAATATTCATCGAATGTTTTTCATGCTTCAATAAAGCCAAATCAATCATAAAAAGATTGATTCATATCTGTTTGATTTGTATTTGAATGTGTGCTTTTTTCTTTTGGATGAAACATTCTGCCAAACAAAATATAATATGGAGGTGTGTACAATATTGTTTTCATTATTTTAATTATTTGTCTAATTTCATGAATAAACAAATGTTTGCTTTTTTTATTTTGGACAGCCAAATCAAAAAGAATTGATGGCTCAGTAATTTTATCAAACTCAATATTTTCATCTACAAGTTGGCTAGGACTTTCATTTTTATCATAGAAATCTGCTATATTTTCTTTGTTCTTCATTTTATTTATGCAAACAAATTCTTCATCATTATTTTCTTGTTGAAATTCAATCTCATTTATCTTTTCATATGAATTTATGAGTTCCTCAACATTAACAAAATCACTGAGATGAAAATCAGAGAAATACAAAATGAATTTTCTAATATACGAAAACTTTTTTTCTTCTTCATCCTTCACTTCGATATACTCAAATTGAAATGAATGATGAGAATTGTTAGTTTGTTTGATTAGTTTTGATAGTGAGCTGATGAAATATTGTTTTGCACTTTCTAAGTTTATTGCCGTTTGTTCAGTAGATAAATAAAAATCAGTAAGAATTAAATTAGTCAAACAGCATACAAAAGTTTTCGACAATTCAATTCCATCATCTTTTATTTCATTGCTTCTAAAGAGCAAAGGTTGATCTTCATCCTGTGATGCTTTAATATAATATTCAATTGCTTTTTCTTCATCTTTCTTTATCTCATATAAATGAGCAAGATTAAAATCTGCCAATGCAAAATTTTGCTTTGATGAACGTCCGAACAAGTACTCGGCATTTTCAATTTCTTTTTGAAACAATTGATAAATTAAACCCAAATTATTTTGTGCGTATGAATATTCAGCAAATGCTGCTTCTTTAATAAAATTGATTCCAATTTCTTTGTCTTCTGTCTTATTATCAATTAAATTAATCAGGCCAAGATCGTTGCATGCAATGTAATAACTGCCATTATGACAAACCTTAAATGAATATAATTCTGGCTTATTCATTTCAATTATTTTATTATAATTATATTTGGCTTTATCAATATCAGCATCAACACCTTTTCCATAGTAAAATATATTTGCCAATCTGAGATAAGCAAGAGAATTATCTAATTCAGCAGATGATTCATAACATTCAATAGCTTTTATATAATTTTGTGGATATTTTTTACCTTCTTCATGAAAACTTCCTAATTTTAAAAAAGCATCAGAATTCATATATTGAGCAGCAATTTCATAATATTCAATCGCCTTATCCAAATTTCTTTCAACACCTTTTCCATTTTCATAAAATAATCCTAATTTATAAGCAGCATCACCATCAAAATGTCTCACTAATAATTCATAATATTCAATAGCTTTTAAATAATCTTGTTTGACTCCTTCTCCGCTTTCATAAAATGTTGCCAATCTAAAAATAGAGTCAAGATCATTTTCTTTCACTAATATTTCAGAATAATAAATTGATCTTGGAATATCTTTTTTAACATAGATTCCTTCCTCATAAATTGTAGCTAATCTATGAATTGAACTTATATGTTTCTGTTTTGCTGCCAATTCAAAATAATAAATTGCTTTTCCATAATCTCGTCTAACAATGGAGTCATTTTCATAAAATTGTCCTAATTGATAAAGAGCCTTGACATCATTTTGTTTAGCTAAAGATTCGTAATATCCAACGAATCGAGTGTAATCTTTCTTTTCTAAAGGACCATTTTCATCAATGTTTCCTAATCTATAAAGTGCTCTTGTGTCATTTCCTGCTAGTTCATAATATTCAACAGCTTTTTTATAGTCTTGAAAGCCAAATCTTCCATTTTCATAAATAGAACCTAATGTATAAATTGCATCTACATTCTTTAATTTGGCTGCTAATTCATAATAATGGAAACATAGAATAGAAAGTATTTCTTCATCTTCTTCTTTTTCACAATGACATCCTAAATAATAAAAGAAATTTCCTATTTTATCTTTATCTAAGATTTTATATTCATCGTTTACGCTGTGTTGATTCTTGATGTAATTCATGTTCGTTGAATGGAAATAAAATATTTTAGCAATAAAAACATTTGTTCCTTTCTCAATTTGAAGAGAAAAATAAATGCATTCAATGAAATAATGGATTATATCATTAATTTTAAGAGATTTGTTTTCAATAAAAAGAGATTCAAAAAAAGGTTTCAATAACAGTTCATCTTTTAAATGACTTTCAATATCACTCAATGTCCATCTTTCTTCAGGATCATATTTAACGCATCCATGAAATAAATCAGAAAAATTAGCAATATTTAATGAAGACTCATTTAAATAAGGTTGATAAATTGGAGCATTATTTGCAAACAAAAAATATACAATTTGACCAAAAGAAAATATATCTGTTGGAAAAGAAGCACGATTCTCTTCATGTTGTTCAGGTGATGCATAAACAAAGCTGCCAATATTTCCTGTCATCTCCTGCTTTATAAATCCATTTTCATTAATTTTTCGAATTGTTTCAAAATCTGAAATAAAGCAATTAAAATCGTGATCAACAAGAACATTTCCTGGCTTCAAATCACGATGAATGAGAGAA
The DNA here is from genome assembly GCA_039105265.1 of Tritrichomonas musculus. NCBI lineage: Eukaryota > Parabasalia > Tritrichomonadida > Tritrichomonadidae > Tritrichomonas > Tritrichomonas musculus. The sequence continues at coordinate 1,377,295 of JAPFFF010000034.1, read as the reverse complement.
TTAGACTGAAGATAATGAATTCCTTGTAAAATACGAAGCATGGCTGTCACTGAGAAAATTAAATCAACTTTTTCTTTTCTATTTGAATAGAAATTCGAAAGAGAAGAATTACTCATAAATTCATAAACAAAACCGATTTCTTTTCCATCTTTAACACAAAATCCATAGAAACGAGTAAAGCAACGATGAGAATATTTCAAGCAAAAATCAATTTCATGATTAGTTGGCTCATTTGTTGTCTTTAATGCAAAAACATAAAGAGAAGGAAGATGAAATACTAAATAAATAGATGAAAATGTTTCATAATTTGAATAAATTAATCTCAATTTAATAAAATCATCATCTTTAAAACAAATATTTTTATTTTCATTTCCTTCTTCTTCTCTTTCTTCTTTTATTTCTTTTCTCAAAAGTTGATAATTATTGTTTATGTCGTTTGAATCAGTTGAACGAATCAAATTTAAAAGATTCGTTTTGATTTTTTGTTCTTTTTGGTCAATTTGCTGATCAAATATAAAAAATGAAGGATCTTTGAAGTAATCAGATGGTTGATAAAATCTTCTTATTAAGAATGATGCGATTGGCTTTATTGTGTAATTCACAAATTCGTTTTTTTGAATGTCTTTTATAAAATATTGGCAAAAAAGCTCAATTTCTTGATTAACTGTTTGATCAAAAATTCCAATTTGTAATTCTTTGGTAATTTTTCTTGAACTTGTAGATATTAGAGTTGAGTGAACCTCATGAAGAAGAAATCTTAATAAATCATTATTGATTGATTCAAAAATAAAACAATTTTTTTCAACGCAAAAAATAGCATTTAACTGTCTTGAAGAAAAATTGGGTATTTTTTTATTTTGCCATATCTCGGAATATTCTTTATTATTATATAATTGAAAAGTAATGAACCGATTGATATTTAAAAAGTGAAAAAGTTTTTCTTTTATTTCTTCTTTGTTGGATTCAATTCCTTCAATAGACATTTCTGCAAAATTAAAATATTTAAATTCAAATTCAGAATATATTTTTAGAATTTTTTGATCAATTATTTCATCTTTCAGTGACTCATAATCTTTTTGGAGTTTTTGATATGAATATGATGCAGATTGATGATTCATTTGTAGTTTTCTTTCCAATTTATTTCAAAGTAGTGAAATGTGATGTGAAAAGGCCAGGTCAATATATTTCAGTAAAGTGATATCATTCAGCAACAGCCAGGAATAATAATATAATTATAAGTAAATCAACTCAATTTCATACCCTAAAATAAACATTCACAAGTTATGAAATTGACTCAAGTTAAGATTTAAAAAAACTATAAAATATAAAGATTAAAGATAAAGCTTCATGGTTATTCTTACCGCCAGCCGCGGGGTCTCGGCTTCGCATGACGCCCGCTAGGCGGTATGTAGCCTCGGTAAAAATTATGTAAAAATATAAAAAGATTAAAAATAACGTGCTTTCATTTGATCCATACCATTTCAATAGAGCACAAAATTTAATTTGTGTTATTTTTCATTCAATTTAATTATTTTATTAAATATTTAATAATAAATTATATAAAAATTATTATTATAAATTATAAATTTTGTTAAATTTTACTATTTTTACAATTTTATTTGGAGATATTAGTAAAATAGTGAAAATTAAAAAATTTCTGATAAAAATATTTCTGATCATATTTGGTTTTCTTTTTTGTAAAAAACGATCAAACTATGGTCAATTTATGCTAGATTGACCTTGCTCTGGATCTAATAAAATGCTAAGGATCTATTGAAAGCACGTTAATATTATTTTTTAGTTCTCTCAAAAATAAAAATAATTGAGAGAAAAAATTATTTTCTTTCAATTATTTGAATGTCCTTACAAAAAGTCTCTTTTGCTTATTCAGTCCCAATATAAAGAAAATATCTTACCAAAAGCAGCAGTTAATATCAATTGATTTTTTTTTATTTTTCAACTTATCAAAATCACAGAAGATTCGGTTGGATTGAATGTATTAAATAAGATAATTCTATCAGAAGTAGCTATAATGTTGCATTAAAATTCAACTATCTGAAAATTGCTATCTGAGAATAACTAAACTGAGAATTTGTATCTAAAAATAATTATCTGAGTATTACTAATAAAATACAACTATCTGAGAATAACAATACAGGAGACATTATTTGATGAAAGAAGTTTTGGTTCCGAAATAACAAAAAAAAACTATAATAATGATTTTAAAACGACCACTATAATTAAATTTAATTACAAACACAAAGAAAATTTTATTTATTAAAGAAAAATAAACGTTAAAAAGTTACGTTAATTGATTTGTAATGTGAAAAAAGTAAAGGCTAATGAATACATAATAGTTGATGATGATATTATCATTTGATTTTAACATTAAATTTGATTCAAATAATGCTAACTTTTTCTTAGTTAAATATAAAATATCTTTATGATAAAATATCTTGCATGATATAATAGAAGTATCGTATTATCATTTTGAAAATATATCAAAATCTTCAAATAGGAAATAATATAAAATTTTATTTATATTTATTTATAAATCGCTAATATTCATTCAATAATAGTTTCTTAAAGGCAACCGAGTATAACTAAGAGAATCATAATTATTATGCTAAACAAAGCAAATCCACCACAAGGGCAGGTGCCATTCTGTATTGGGCCTGGAGAAGGTGATCGATTACTGCGATTACGATTAGCATTGTCATTATAAAATGAATGATGTGTGTTATATGATGGTTGTCTTTGTCTTTCATTATATGATGGCCTTGTATTTGGTGGATTTGTTCCAGCAGAATAGTTATTCTCTAAAAAATTAAAAAATTGTGTAAAAAAGGATTGATCTGGCTGATTCTTATCTGGAATAGAAATATTAGATCTATCAGCTTTTTTTCCTTTTCTTTTTTCTCTTTCATACTGTTCTTCTGAGATTGGATTAATATATACACGTTCTTTTCTCTGACGAGTTGTTGTGTCAGATGTATCATTCTGATAATATTCATATCTATATGGATTCGGTGGAACCCTTGGAGGAATATTATAATTTGATGGTATTCTTGGCGGATATTGAGAAGGTTCACTTTCTTCAGGTGCAATATATGTGCGTGTATAAGATGGTCTTAAACTTTCTGGAACTGGTGGAGTAAAATCTGCTCTTGAATTATTCTGATTATTATAATTTTGATAATGATTTGTAGAGTCACTATTGTTATTGGAACTTGCATTGACATATGCTCTTTCAACATAATTTCTTTTTCTTTGATTTTGGAATTGGCCATTATCAAAAGACATACTATAAATATGATATAAAATCTTTATTGAATTTTTTGTGTTAAATATTCAATATTTTGAATGAAACTTTCCAACTAGTAATTACATCATTATTTAAAATTAAAAACTGAATATCAAAATTATCCAATGATTTATTACTATTATCACAGACGGTTAAAACCAAAATAGAAATTTATTTTGGTATTTTATGAAAAAAACTTGTGCAAATTAATAAATTTAGATTTTAAAATGATAATTTTTTTTGAATATTTTACAAATTTTTTTGAATGGATATTTGTTAACATCACCGTATGTTTCCAATTTAAATTTTCAAATGATGAATAATGGATTAAAAATGAAATGTATTTTATAGAGATTTAATTGACCATAAATATATATATATAAATGTTCGTTATTATTCGTATAAGTACAGTTAACAAATGTATTCATATTTATCGAAGGTAGACTTGTTATTCTCCGATTCTCGAGATCGAAAATTGATTGACTTTTTGATATCGATACATAAATATACACAGATTCTCGAGATCGATTTCAGAGATCGAGAATTTTTTTTCTCAGCTTTTGATATCAGAATTTTCAATTAAACTTTTTGATAAAAATATGATCGTAATTTATTCTCAAATATTTCATAAAAAAGAATGTATTTTTTGATTTTAATCTTAAAATAAACATCAATACATTATATTATTTATTTTTAGATATTATAAAATCACAAATAACAATTATAAAAAAAGATAAATCTGTTTGAGATCTCGAGATCTCGGTAATTGATATCAAGTTTACAATTATTTTTATATCACATTTCATATCTGATATCTTGATAATCGATAATCTCGATATCAGATTTGTAAACTGATAATCGAGTATCAGATGTAAAAAAGTGACGTTTTTGATATCGATTCTCAAAATAACAAGTCTAATCGAAGGCTACTTTTTGATTCATTGAAAAATAACTCTATTATATGAGATTATCCAAAAAGTATCCACAATAACAAAATTGTTGAAAAAGTAGTATGGTATTGGCTGTGGTCATTACACTCTCCCCATTTGGGCTGCGCTCGCTATGTTTCCATATGCTTATACATAAAAGTTGATTTCAAAAAGTGGCAAAGTAAGCCATAAAAAAACTTTAAAACTCAGAAGGGAACATTGAGATACAGTTTTGAGTCATCAAGTAAAAACTAGATGGAAAATCATGCATAAAATAAGAGAACTTTACAAAACAGAAAAAAAGATAATTGATTCACTTTCATGAGAAGCCGTTCAAACATAAAAAGATCATTTCTGTTGTTGAACTGGGTAAAAGGTTCTGATAAAAACTCCTTCTTTCAGTAGTTAGAGGTAGAAGTTTTTTCTCTAAAACAATTTATAATTGAAAGCTCAATTGAATGATGTTATTGGAATGTCGAAAAAACTGCTAAAAAAGTCAATTTCTTGTAAACGGAACTTTTAAGTCATGCTCAATTATTCTTTATTAATAAAAATGGTTAGAGTCTTTATGATATTTTGTATGTGAGTTAACTAAGGAAATGCAAAAATTCATTAGAATTTAAAATTTTTTGCATCATCATTATTTACCAAAAAAAGTACGTAAAAAAGAATTGATCTGATAGGGTTTTATTAACAATAAAAATATCAAGGACAGTATGTTATTAGTGTTATCGTTGTTGGTGAAACATTTTTTAGCATTAAAAACAGGTTGCGATATACAAAGTTTTATTAATAAATGATTATATAATGTTTCAAAAATTTACATTGAGCAGTTCTTATAAAAAAAAATCACTTAAAACTGCAGTAATTCCTCTTCATCTACTCAAAAAATGGAGATATTGATTATTTAAAGTTATGTTAATGTAATATTATTCAAAATGTTAGTTATGCTGATATTCTAAAATGGAAAGACTTTTTTAATATCCCTTCAAATGATTTATTAGATAAAAAATATTTAAAACGAATGACGATTTGCAACTAAAAATGCTCAAAACTAGAATTATTTCAATATTATATGAAACGAATGATAAAGCAACATTATCTTATTTTATTCCACTTTCCTAGAATTTTCAAAAAATGTAACTTTGATTTTTAATTTATGAGATGATTCCAAAATTCTAGCGTTCTTTTTTTTTTTTTTTTTTTTTTTTTTCATCAAATATTGTTATTGTATGCTCATTTTTAGACAACAAATTATAAAAATAGAAAGTATTCTCTTTGATGCATCAAATACTAATTCACTTTATAAATAATATTTACTTGGTATTAGAGAAAAAAATGATATGATCTCCTAAACTTAATTAAATAAAGTTCGCATATAAAATAATTCAAAATTGAATATTGCATTTAAAAATTCAATGTATAAATTTATTTATATAATAATCTCATCAATTTCTTTTAAAATTTGACGATAAAAAAAAGACCAAAGTATTCAATTTTAAAATGATTTACGAATGCTTAACAAATGACCAAAAGGCCCATTTGATTAGACTTTACGATGATTATGGACCAAAATGGACGTGTTTATCTCGTATAACAGGTATTAAAATATCAACGATCCGAAGCTTTATTTTAAGATATAACACAGATGGAACTTTAAGTCCTAAACGAGGTGCTCCAAAAAAAATAACAGAAGAAATTGAAAATAATGTCATTGACTATTTTGAGAACTTGCCTGAAACAAGTTTAACCGTCGCAGCAAATAATTTTGGACTTTCAAATCCTTCCATCAAAACAATTCTCAATTCTGATGGAATTAAATACTTCAAAAAGGTCCCGATACAATGGGCGTCCTCTCTGATATAGTTCCTGAAGTTCTTGATTGGCCTGCAAAATCGCCGGACTTAAGTCCAATAGAACAACTTTGGCACTTTTTGAAGGGAAAATTGGCCGGTGTTAAATTCAAAGATCAAGATGAACTTTTTGATAGATTAGTTAAAGAATGGAATGATATTCCAACTTCAGTAATAAATAATATTTATTCTTCATTTCAAGCCAGATGCATTGTATGCATGAACCACAATGGAGAATGTTTAAACGGCTTGTGGAAAGAAGTTTAAAAAAATTCATGATTCTTATCGATTATTATAAATAAATTTTTTTTTAAACTTTTTGAGAGATATAGTAACTTTTTAAAAAATAAAGTTCGCATATAAAATTTCGGTTTCTTTGAAATTAATTGAATTTTTTTTAAGTTTATTTTTTATATGCGAACTTTATTTAACGGAGTTTACTTTAGCTTTGTTGGAATATGTTGAAATCAATGGAGATTAAATAGGACCCGAAATTTATCATGAAGAAGTTGAAATTGGACCACACTATAGATCTACACAATTCTTTTTGTAATATCGACTCGTCGTGATCTTTCCTAATTCCAAATATTAACAAATATTGAGACAAAGAGTTTTAAAAACAATTATTATGTTTATTCTCTTATTCAGCCAAGAGTATTCTCAAATGAAGAGATTAATCACCTAAGATACTATGTCCAAACAAAGCTTATTCTTGATAACCAAATCATAAAAATATACAACAGATGAACGATGGTATTTCATTGAAAATTCTTACTATTTAAATTTGAATATTTTTAAAAAGACATTAATTATTTTCACTCAAAAGTTTAAATTTCCTTTTTAGAGAAAAACATAGCAATTTTTTTTTTTTTTTTTTTTTATCAAAAATGCAAATAAATACAGCTGTGCTATCAACGGTACTCAAAATTATTGTTTTTGGACTTTTCGCTCTCCTTTCAGGAATTTTATTAATAACAAATTTATTCGAATTTACAAACTTCTATCCGAGCCATAAAAAGAGCTATACTGCTCATAAAGGATTTGTTTGCTCTGATGTTTCTGCTACTTTAACTTCTCTTAATGAAGAATATACTATTGAACAAAGCATTGAATCAATTGCACCATATGTTGGTGAGGTTGTAGTAGTTGAACATGGAAGTACTGATTCTACTCCTAAAATTTTGCAAAAGCTTTCTCAAAAATATCCTAATATTATTGTTAAAAATGGTGGTTCCTTATTACCATATTCAGAATCAAATAACCTTGGCTATATGCTTTCATCTAAACCATGGATTCTTCCTTGGGCAGCTGATTATTTCCTCTATCCAAATGCAGCCAAAAAAATTTGTTCATTAATCGAATATTGCGAAAAACAAAACATTCAAATTGTTAATTATTCAATACCAAGAATCGATGGTGATATTAATCACGTTTACTCATCAAAAGTTAATGGCGAAGTTATCGAAGAACGACTTTTTAAGCGCGGTGCAGTTATAACTCGACAAACAGCAAAATATGTAGACAGTAAAATCGTTCCTTTAACAAAAATACGATCAACAACCTCAGATCAATTCTTCCAAATCCATGCTGCCTCTTTCAAGAATGCTGAACGATTATATTATTCTAACCATATGAAAGAATACTTGATCTATCACAATTTTGAGGTTGCAAAAGTCAAAAATCCTATGCCTTTCTGGGATTGGGAATATTGCCGTTTACATGATACTAATACGACTGGAAAAGCTGACATTCAAGCTTTCAAAAAACAGAGAATGGAAAAGTTTTGCAAAGAGCTTATTCTTCCATATTCATCATTTGATCATAAAAAATGGGGACCAATCCCATCTTATTTAAAGAAATTACCATTTTTCAAAAAGTTCGGTATTAAATATATAAAAGATGACGAGAATGGAAATAAGTTGTACCGTCCAACTGTTCCTGGCTGTTAATTTTACTAACCTAATAAAATTTTATATTATTTTGAAAATAATCCTTTTTTTTTTAAAGAAAAAGAGAACGAAATTGCAAAAAAAAAAAGAAAAATGGAATTTAATCATTCAAACTGTAAACGCTTTATTATATATAATGATATTTATTCATGAAATGAATTATATTAATACAAACATAGATTGGTAAACTTTCTCACATTATTGATATCAACAAGAACAAAGAGAGGAGTACTCTGAATGAAATCCTTTATAACCTCCATCCAAGATATACAATTGAGGTAATGAAAGATGACTAGGATCGTTATTATTTTTTTCATAGTCATAACTTCTAATGTATCTGTAAAGATTGGGACCTCGCGATTGAGACAACTCGCAATAACAAATACCACATAAATTCTTTTTTGATGAATAGTCTAAAATTTTGGCAATTTGTGAGGGGAAATTAATGTTTTTCGCTGATTTTATATGACCTCTTTCAAATTCAAACGGCGAGCGTGCATCAAGTAGAATAATTTTATCAAAGGGCAACGGCGTTGGTTTTTTAAGTAGACTAGCAAGCTGATGACATGTAATATATGGTAATTCATTTTTTAGAATATGAGGTAATTTTAATAATTGTGTTCCAATCATTAAAAATGAGGTAAAAAAGAACGTTTATTATTTTTTTTTTTTTTTAAAGGAAAAATATTTATCTTTTTCTAATTAAAAAAATATTAAAAAACATATCTTACATTGTAAAAAAATAATATTTTTGATTATATCAAATTATTTTCAATTTAATTTTGGAGATATTAATGATTTAAATTTAAAAATTTTTTTAATGTCTTGGAAAGCTAATCATCAAAAATCAAGTCATCCAGAAATACCAAAAAACCCATATGGATCTGGTTACAATCCTTATCGATTTTATGATAACCCAAAACCACATTTATCCAATTACAGACAACCAAAAAATTCAAATCAAAATCAAAATCAATATCGTTACGATCAAAACTTTAATAATGCATATGAAGATGACTATATAGAAGTATTACCAATTCCAATAAACAATCCACAAAATAAATCCAAACAAAACCAATCTTATGATAATTTTTGGAGAAATAACTTCCCACGCGATCCATCACCATCGAAATCACCTTCGCCATTTCCATATTTAACAACATCTTCTACGCCATCACCTTCACCTTCACCAAAGACAAAAGCATCATACAGAGAAAGTCAAAATTTTGTATATATAAATACGCCAAATAAAAATCCTTACAAAGTTAACCGAGATCGCAGTAATCGTTCTCCTTCACCGAACCTATACAAAAAAACTGATAAGAAAAAATATTTATTTTCTATAATAATAGTTATTCTTTTAATTTTAATAATATTATAATTGTTATTTATTTTTTATACTTTCTTTGATTGTAATAAAATCTAATATATGCGTATGATATAATTATATATCACTAATTTTGAAAGATAATTATTTTTTGATTTATACCTATTTGTTTATTTATTCTCCCAAATCATGATAATACCTAAATTTCCCCCAAAAATTATCTGAAAACATTTTATTTAATACCCTTCATGGTTAATTCCAAGTGATCAATCTCGAATACTTTTTGCTGATTGATAAAACCTACCGAATAGATTTTAAAACCAATAGTTTTTCTTTCCAATTTGAGTATTGAACTTTTTTTGAAATATCATCATAATTATCATTTCGTCTCAACTTTATATTATATAATATAAAGCAGCTTAGCAACCATAAATCCCATTTTTATTTAAATAAAATAATAAAATCAATAGAAAAACTATTTTTTTATTTTTAAAAAAATTATTATTTAAGGATAAGCTTGAGCAATTTTTTCTTCAATTTCATCTACACTATTGATTGGGATTATGTTAAAGCTGTAAGTGTAGTCTTGCTTAGAAGGCATTGTGTACTCAGCAAGTGGTCTATCACCCCAAGAGTCGAATCCAGCGAGACCCATCATTTTGAAGTCAATATTTACCTCAACGAAGTCTCTTGGCACAATGTGATTAATGTGGTGCTGTCTTCTCAATCTATTTTTAGCGTAATTTTCGTCGTGGTTACATTTTCTTTCAGGTCTATGGAAGCAGTCCTCGAAGTTATTCCATTGTCGTTGTAATTCAGTTTGCTCTTCGTCATCGAAGTCTTCGATTGTATTTCTCAAAGCGTTGAATTCGATAACTTCTCTTTGCTGGTTGTTGTTATTAGCCACGAACAGGATTCCTTTACCATCCTTGTTTTCAAGAGCCAACCAGCGAACATCGGTATGATGGCCATTCTCTTGAGGTCTCACGTAAGGGAAGTAAAGGTCATCAGCTGTTGATTTGTAACGACTAACATGAGAACCGTTATTTCGATCCCAATAATTTTCTTCAGGTCCTTTTCCGAACCATTCAACGACGTTGAAATCAAGAGGAATTCTAAATCGTTGTCCAATTCGAGGAAGATCTTCTTGATTGTCTGTTCCAGAGCTTCCATAGTATTCAATGTCAGTTCGAATGACACCATTCACGTAGATTCGATAGATCATTACATACGAACGACCAGAGACAAGTGAATAAGTTGCTCTAAAGTTAGCTCGCTTATGATCTGCATCATAACTTTGTGTGGTTTCAACTTTGAAGTCCTTACTCATCGTCTTCCATATTTGCTGACGACTTGGCTCGCCGTTGCCGTAATCATTGTCAATTGGAGCACGCCAAAAGTTCGGCTGGAAGCCGAAAGAGTCGTGAATGTATTCTTGATTATCAACAGAATAAGAAGTGACGCATCCTTTAGTCTTATCAAAGACAAATTTGACCTTGTTTGATGAAATTGTGACAATGTTGTTCTCTTCTTTAACGTCAAGTGCATCGCCTTGAACATCAACTGCTACACGTGCTGCCTTTTGGATCGGTATTTGGAACTGATCGTGTGCAACTTCAAAACCTTTTGGAATATTCGGAAGGTCTTTCTTTGCAACAACCGAGAAATTGAGGAAGTATTCGGTCGCTGCTTTTTGTTCGAGATTTGGAAAGTCGATTGTCACTTCTGTATTTTCTTGTGGCTTCAAGTTTTCGTTAATGACTTCGGTCTTCAAGGGCTTCTCATTCTGACAGACAGAGTATTTAACTTCATAATCAGTCAAATCGGTGAAGTGGAAACGATTAATTATCTTAATTTTGGCGGTTTTGTCCGTTATTGATGAAACTTCGAAAGCAACGTTCTGATGTGCATACTTGATTTCAGCCATTGCTGGATGCGGCGTTCTGTCTGGATTGACCAATCCGTTTATATTGAAGTTTCCATCGCTTGGCACGTTTTCACCTCCATAATCGCCGCCGTATGTCCAGTACTTCCTGCCTTCGCTGTCGGTTTCAAGGAGTCCTTGATCAACCCAATCCCAGATGAAACCTCCTTGAAGATTCGGGTACTTGTAGATGTAGTCCCACATTCTTCTGAAGCAGCAGTTTGAATTTCCCATGGCATGACTGTATTCGCACGGAATCACAGGACGATCAGTGTTGCTTTTGCCCCATGATTCAAAGTTGGTGAGACGTGGATACATCGGAACAAACAAGTCTGTGTTGAATTCCCATTCAGCTCTTTCATATTGAACAGGTCTATTTTGTCCAATGAGTTCGTGATTCTTCACCCACAAATAAGTGGCGTAAAAGTTGACTCCATTACCAGCTTCGTTACCAAGAGAGATAAAAGTGACACACGCATGATTCCTGCAACGTTTGTAACAGTTCTTAGTGCGATCAAAATGAGGAATCATCCAGTCTGGATTGTTGCCTAGTGTGCCTCCTCGGTTCAAGCTGTAGCCCATTCCGTGCGTCTCAATGTTGCACTCGCAAACAACGTAGATACCAAATTGATCACAGAGCTCAAATAACCGTCGATCTTGTGGATAATGACTGAATCTTAAAGCATTGAAGTTGTGCTGCTTGAGAAGCTCAATATCACGGTAGTGAAGATCATCTGTCACATACTGACCTGTCTTCTCATTGTGCTCATGAATGTTGGCACCTTTGTAAAGAACTTCTTGCCCATTGAAGAGTAAAACTGGATACGTTTTGCCTTCAAATACACGAGTGGAAAAGTCAGTCCGTCTGAAGCCGATACGATAGGGAACGATTTCTAATACATTGCCGTTGCTAGTCTTTAAGGTGAAGACAACCATGTAGAGATTGGGATGCTCAGCATTCCAGGAACGGACATTATCAATCTGGTTCTCTAAAAAGGCAAGGTCAATTTTTTCACCTGGCTTGATCGTTGCGGATTTGGAGCCTGTGACGGCAATGGTCTTGTTATCGGATTCATAGAGATCATATTGGAGAACTACGTCTTGGGAGCCTTGGTTGTGGTTGATAATACTTGCATTGATTCGTAAGAGACCATTCGTATATGTATCATCAAGAGTGGATACTATGATAAAGTCTTTGATATGTACTTTGGGTTGACTGTAAAGAAGAACATCACGCTGAATTCCTCCAAATCGCCACATGTCTTGGTCATCTAAATAAGATCCTGAGCAATGCTTGTAAACTTTGAGAGTAACAACGTTTTCACCAGCTTGAACGTATTTATTGATGATAAAATCGGCTGGATTCTTTGAATCTTCGCTGTAACCTACTTCTTGTCCATTAACATATACATATAATCCGGTTTTGGCTGCTCCAATTTGTAAGAAGATATCTCTTGATAACCATTCTTGTGGAACATTGATTGTTCGTCTGTAAATACCAGTAGGAACATAATCTGGTAAAGCTGGAGGAAGAGGATCAGATGGATTGAAATCATATTGAACGTTAGTATACATTGCAATACCATATCCTTGCTTTTCCCATGATCCTGGGACTGTAATATCTGTCCAGTTTGATAGATCAACGTCTTTATCAGTAACGTCGTCTGGGATTTGTGCTGGGTAATCGAAATATAAAAACTTCCATTGTCCGTTCAAATTGATACAGTATGGCGATTGTGAAAAATCATAGGTTAATGCTGTTGTAACATCATTGTAACTAACAAACGAGGCTCTTGGCTCTTCTTTATTAATTGCAACAGAGTTAATGTCCTTCCAATATGGAACATCAGTTTTCTTTTTCTTTGAGCGAGAAGCTGCACTTATAAGTGCTAACAAAATGTAGAAAATCATCGCACTAATAAATTTTTTTTCGATAGAAAAAAAAAACCAATAAAAAATTGAATTATAAATTTTTTTATGAAAATTTTTGAGAAGTTATTTGTTTATTTCATCATTTAAATTAACTCTAATTCTTGCTTTTATAATAAATGAGTAGGTTTAAATTGATCTGAAAAAAAATTGAATATTCAAACACTAGGATTTATTGTCTCCTCTCAATTGCAAACATTCTAGTCAAAATTGAATATGGACAGTAAGAACTATTTCAAACGGACAATAGAATTTTTGAAAGTTTATTTTATTATATTTTTCTAACCAAATCTCGAAAAAAACATATATTTTCACTTTAATTTATATATATTAAATTATTAAACTAATTTTTGAAATCAAAAATTAAAATTTCATTCCCATTTCCTTTTAATCAATAAATAAGAATTAAAAAAATTTGAATATTATGTTTAATTTTAAATGTTTTTTTAATTTTTCATAAATAAAAATCATTTTTTTCTTTTAAACATGCTCAAATTTTAGTATTACAAAAATATTTTTTTATTATCATTATCTGAGATAATAAATTAAACTATTAAAAATTAATGGGAAAGATGTCATAACTATTATCATCAGATCATAAAAAAATTGCATTAATAAATGAATGCGATATATATTGAATTATGCTTTTCTATAATTGAGAATATAAAAAGTCAGATGCTTTAAAAAAGTGAAAAAAATTAAGAGTTAATTTGGTTTTATAATATTTATATAAAAAAAATGCTTTAAAATGTAAATGAAGAAGAAAAAAATATAACAAAATAAATAAATAAAAAATTATTTCCCGTCATCTGACTCGAAAATATTGTTAGGCTTGTCATCATCCTCTGGATCGTTATATTGCTGATCGATTGATGTCTCGTAAGGCCAGTGGAAGAAGACCATCAAAATAACGAATGCAAAAAGAGATGAGAACGACAACGAGAACAATCCGGAATTATTTCTAAACAAGTCTACATCTGTCAAAAACACATCACATAAATTGATTAAAACCGTCGCTCCAAAAACGGTTGAATATATTTTAACCTTCAGTAACTGAGTTGAATCGACTTTCAAAAAGTCCATAACGGTCAAATAAACGAACCATACTGAGAAACATACATTAAATAAAATTCGAACAAACTTAAAGAAATTGACTACTGTATGAGGCATTGCTTCTACATCGAGCGAAGAAAGGCCATGATACATGATTGGATAAGCTATTTCACAAATTAATTGAAGTGAGAAGAAAACGATTTTCGGTAAAAAGAAACTATAGAAATTTGACTTGATCACTTCACTTTTTTGTACGTTATCAATTATAACGAGTATATAGAAAAAGACAAAGCAAGTAAATGAACGATAGAAGAGAGAATTGACGATGTCTTGGAATACTGATGGCATCTTCAAATATAAAAAATATAGTGGATTAGAGCCAATAAACGAAAAAATTTGTAAGCAAAAGGTCAATTTTTGCTCTAAAAGCCATTTGTTGCGTGGAATCGACGAAAGACGGGAATAATACAGTATAAATATAACTAGAGTAGCTAAGCCAAACAATAAACGTAAATATAATTGATATCGTAGGTGAGAGCCGTCTCCGTATGTCGTTGTTAATATTGCTTCATCTAACCCTTTGCAGGAGTCAAAATCAATCCGAATATCAATCTGATCGTAGGAAATATATCTATCAAAGAAAAAATGTAGTTGTTCGGTTGTCGCTGACCCTTTTTGGAGTATAACATCATTATTGATGGATCCTGATTCTCGATTAAGTTCTTCTCCCTTAGATGATTCGAATAAAATTAAGTAGTTGAATGAAATTGGTATTTTTGCTTCTTCTGCTTTATCAGGTGAAACGCTAAAAGATAATTGCATGATATAAAATTGATTTTGAGCCGTAATCCCATGAATATGCTGGCGAAATATATGATTGGGAGAATTCCCAAATTTAAATTTATATACTTCATTGTTATATAGCGATGGCCCATAAATTCCTGCAAATGTTGTTGAAGCAATTAAGACAAAAAATAAACAAATTGCAAGTATATCTTCTTTTGGAGAATCTGTTTCAATTGCCATTAATGATTCTTGCTCGTTTTCATCTGCAATTTCAACATTAACAAGAGCATCAGAATGGATATCTTGATCTTTCATTTCAATTTTGTATGATCAAATAAATATTGAAAATAGAGTATCATTCAAAAAGTTTTAATATATTGAATTCTTTTTAAAATCTAAATAATTTTGACAACGCGAATGAATCCGAATAACGAGGTATGCTTTGATTATATCAAAAAAATTCAAGAATTCTTTAAATGTTTTGCTAATTATCCCGAAGCTTCCCAGTTTGATGAAATAGATACCAAAAAAACAAATAAATCATTAGAATTACTAAAACAAATTAAGCAATATATCAATGATTTAAATAACCTTAAATTGAAGTGCAAAATTGATAGAAGTTTTTTGGATCGAAAAAATTACTTTTTGTATGACGATTCTATTTCAGACACCGAATATAAAAAAGATAATAACCAGCTGGCTCTAATTTATACACCACAATCGGTGAACTTCTTTTATAGATCTTTTAGTGGCATATTAAATCCTTATTTTTCACCAGAAATCAATCTTACTGAAGAACAAATTGAAATGACCAATATTAAAGATGAAGTGGCCAACTCGTTTAACGAAAATATGATATATTGCCCTAGTTATATACAAAAAGCATTTTTAACTTGCCCAAATTTTTTTGATAAAGTTATTATTAACATATTTAATTACCCCCATATATTTATGCTTCACAACTTCAATCAAGAAATGAAATTTAAATGTGATGATGAAATTATGATAAAATTGAAAAATAAGTTATTGGCAATAGATCTAGATGATATATTTAATAAAACAAATTTAAAGCATTTCATAACCGCTGAAAAAATTGATGATAAATTAGATTTATCATTAATTAATTCGGATAGTGTTCAAACTCTTATTTACTTAATAAAATTGGGAAAAGTAATAGGTGACCAAATATCTTCACAATTAAATGAAAAGCCATTTTATGATGCTATTGAAGAATTTCTAATAGACAAAAGTGATATTTTTCAAGTTAATTTCTTTACTAATTTAAAAGAGTGCGGAAAAAGTCAAGATGGACTGGAAAGTAACCAACTCATTTTAAATCATTATGCAAATGGTCTAAAATGCAGCCTTTTTTATTTGAAAAATAATTTTATTCAATCGCAGATTAACGATGTTTTGTTTAATATCAGAACTCTTGCATTCAACAAGACATATTTTAAATTTAGAAAACACAATTATCATGATTACATCAAAAATCCGTTGCTTTTTTCGGAAGATGTATCCTATTACAAGAACATTGACGAAAATTCGAGGAAAATAAGAAGGAAACAAAAGGAAGATAATTTTTTAGATCAATCAGGGGTCCAAGCTAAAATCCAAGATCCATTATTTTGCCATCAGTATTTAATTGAGGGAATTACTATAAACAAATTCAAGAAAGAAAGGATTGGATTACATATGTTAGATCAATTAATTGCATCGAGGCTTCTATGCGAAGAATACGACGATAAAAAAACTATAGCTAAATACGATAAAAGTCTGTATGAATTAATGATTAATTCCAATAATTTCTTCAACGAGATTACTTCCCCATTTGTTGCATCTTTCAATAAGCAGGATAATCCCTACCAAACAGCTCGTGCGATTTCCAAGTCATATAATAAATTAATAGCGGCAGTAAAGCTTTTAAACGGACTGCATCCTGATCGAAGTGAAGAAGCAGAAAAACGTTTTATATCAACTTTAATTAGATTGACTAAGCCGCCAAATATCATCTCAATTTATGTATATCTTTTTGAATTCTTAAATAGCCCCAAATATAATGATATTTATTCAGATCTAAATTTGAAAACTAATCATTTGAAAGTAACAAGAAAAATATTTAAGTACTGTTTCAGCTCTCTTTTTGAAGAACCGTTAGAATTTGAAGAAAATCTAATCGATGATGAAGATAAAATTAATTTTGATATTAATTTAGTCGAATTTTGTAAAATATCTCATACACATGTCAACATAAAGGTGAAAAATGATAAGGATGAGTTCAATAAGATTGCTCATCTGATTACGGATGACGAAAAATTAGCGAAATCATATTATGAGTCTTTTGTTGAACTAACTACCGAAGGAAATCCGCAACAGTTCACTTTTAAGATATTTTTGGAAAGTCAGGGTGAATGGCTGAAGGATACCAACGAAGATAATAGTGATAACTTGGATGATATCGAGTGCTTTGTTTGTCATGCTACATTGGACGAAAAATGCGATGTTTTACCAGTTGATAAAAAAGAACTTTATGGCTTTTTGTCAGATAAAGCTTTGAATGAATCTAAATGATTTATTAAAAAAATATTTATTTTTTACTCTTTTTAGCGAGATATCTTCTTTTTAATGCTTTGTTACATAATATATATTATTTTTTAATTTATTATATTTGACTGGTTAAAAAGAATGGATGATATCTCTTTTGATACTAAGCCATCCCAATCCATTTAGGATTATAAAAGGAAATATAGAGAGGTGCGGACACCTACTTTACATTTTTAACGTTTATAAAAATATGTATATCTTTTTATGCATTAATAATTACTAAATGACATTTTGATATTATATTTTAGTGAACTTATTTTATATATTTATTATTTAAATATTTTAAAATATCAATTAAACTGGAATCGAAAAGTCGATATCGCCAAATAAGCATTGAATTTTTTATTTTAAAACAGAATTATTATTTTTGAGCAAAAAAAATAAGTGATTAGCGCCAAGCCAGCAAACCACTAAACTTTATCAATGAAAATACTCCACAAGTTCAATCATTTCAATTTTCTGCTATAACCCAACTTCAATATTCAATTTTGAAATAACATTAATTTCTCGAGTGATGCTCCAAAATAATCCAAAATTAGTCGATAAAGCAATAGAAAGCCTACTAATTATGATGATTCCACGCATTTCTAGTCTTTTTATGTAGTTTTTACTCTCTTTATTTTCAATCAATTAACATAATAGGAATTAAATGAAAAAAAATTAAGCTTTTCTACTATTTTTAATAAAGAAAACTCAATTAAACTATACAATAAGCATTCGAAAGGCTTTCAATTGATACAATTACATAATTAATTTCAATCATTCTACCACAACTACTTCATTTTTCTTCAATACAATGCAAAAATCGATGCATGTCTCATTAAAAGAAGTTATACTCACCAAAATAAGTGATGAAGAAAGAAGAAGTTGGTGTTTATTATTACTGGCTACATCTTAAATCGAAACTTTTTGAATAAAAATTATATAATTTTCAAACTTTTTGAGATCATCAAAATCTCGATATCATTATTTTCACTTTTTGATAAGCATTTTTCAGAGAGTTCTTAATTTTTGTTTGATTGAAAAAAATAATTGCCTCAAAATCGATATCCTGTTTTTGATTCCAGTTTATATAAATTATAATAACACAAACAAGTATCCTTTGAAAAAAACCCAATCCAGCCACCTGATGGATGGATTGAATTTATAATGATTAATTATTATATATATTGGAAATTAATGATTAATTATGCATTTTGTTTTTTAAAAAATATTTCATATTTTGTTAAAAAGTTCATTTTAATGAATTTTTACATATTTTTTTGAAATATTTAAATAAATAAAGAATTTATTTAGATTATAATTACATTTAAATATTTTACATTTAATATAATAAAGATATGCTAAATTTAGTTTAATTTGATTCAGGGGGCTGAGCTGCAAAAATCAATTTTAAAAATGTGTATAGTAACGGCAAAAATATAAAATTGCTTTATTTTTTAAATATATATTGTAATTAATGTATTATTAAATATTGAATATAATATTGTCTGGTTTTAATCGATAAATGCATCGGTAAACAAAAAACTTTTTTTGTGAAAAATAATTACAATAAATATTCAATTTAATAAAAATATTTTTTTTTTCATATCTTTTTATTATATTGTTTTTTCGATATATTTTATATATTTATATTATTATGTTAAATTTGTTATATTATTTATTATTTCTTTAACTTTTAATATTTGCATTTGTTTTAATTATTAAAATTATATTTATACTGCAAAGGTGATATTTATGTTTTTCTTCATGTTAGCATGCTAGTTTACTCTTGTGAGCATAATATAATACATTATTACTATCATCAGCATGACCAAGGTTTGATTTTTATTTTGACATAAAAATTGATGCTAGAACTCATATTCACTAAAATTACTCTAAATACATGAATGTATATCTCATTGGTAAACAAAACTATAATTCTTCTTGGTTTCAATCAATAAAAAAATGGAATTTCGTTCTTTGGTATATTAAAAATTTATATTTTATTTTTTATATTTTTATTAACTCAAAGCATAATATAATTATTTCAATTTTGTTATATTTTATTTTTAGATTTATTCATTTATTCAGTATCAATAGAAAATGGATCATTGAAAAAAAAATTCAGAATGTATTTTGAATTCATATCTCAATATTTTTGAATATATATATCAATATATATCTTAATATTTATGAGATATTGAAATATTTGAAATAACCTTTTAAAAAGTGCTTACATTTTATGACAATTTTAATATAAATATTCATTGACTGTAAACATGTATATTCATTTATTTATATCTAATATATATATTATATTTAATATAAAATATTGTAAATTGATATTGCATCTAATATCAATGGATTAATGAAATTATCGAGGCCCATATTTAAAAGAAATTCTTAGATGCACCTATCGAGTAGTTTGTTGCAATTATCAGTTCATTTTATTTCATACACGAATAAAAATAATATATTAAATTTGTAAGAAATAAAATTAACCAGAATCCTCTAAAATAATACAAATTTAACAAAAAACTAATTTTTTTTTTTAAAATCCTTAAATTTTAGTTCATTTTTAAATATATACCTCAGGAGCATGCTAATATCAATATATGATACAGAATAAGGTATTATATTTATTAATTCTTTCTCAAATAATGTTAGATAAGAAAGATATTCTAATTATAATAATATTAAAAAAGTTCAAAATCTCCCTTTAAAATTAAAATCTTAGAGCCTAATTGCGATATTAATAAATATTTATAAAAGAACAATGTAAAAAAATAAATATTTTGGTGGATATTTTCAAAATATTGAAAAATCCAAAATACGTTATTTTCGTTACTATACACATTTTTAAAATCATAAACATTAATAACGATTTTTTTTCAATAAAAAATTTTTATTGAAATATTAAGCAAATATCTTTTTACATTTATATGTATATCATAGATTATATAACTTTTAATAATATTATATATATTATAAAAATATTTAAAATAAATATAAACAATTAATAAACTTTATATAACTGTATATTCTAATTATTGAACAATTATAATTTCAAAGCGTTTCTCATAAAATGTTAATTTGAGAGAAATGAAATAAATAATTTTCTTTATATATTTTGAAGTTTAAATAAAATTTAAATCAAATGTAGAAAGTTTTTTTTTCATTAATTTTTTTTTCATAAATTTTGAATAAAAAAATCTTCGAGAATAAAATTGAGAATATAGAAATTATAATTGAGAGTCGTTACATTTATATTCATATCTTAATATGTAATTTATTATTTTATTATATTATAATAAATATATGATACATATAAAATATATAACAACTATATATTAATAATATAATTTTAAAATACTTTTTTTTATTAAATTTGAACCATTTTCATTTTCTCAAGAGGTGCGGACAGGGTGAAGTGATTTAGATTCGCACCAAAATTTGTATATATTAATTATTTTTTATGAGCATTATAATGATATAATTTTTTTTTATTTTCGTCCACGGGGCCGACCTGTGGCGATGTATGATTTTTTTTCTGAGGGAGAAAAATATAAACCACTGAAAAAAAAATAAAAATATGTAAACTATAGAAATTACGTATTTAATAGAAAAATCTATTATTTAGAAGAAAAAAAGTAAAAAAAAGTGATAAAAATCATTTTTATACTATTTAAAAAAATGTGTCTCGTTTGTTATTATTTAATTATTAATGTAGGATATAGTTTCCATTCAAATTGGCCCAAAAAAAAATTGAGAAAATGAAAATGGGCCAAATTTATTAAAAAAAAGTATTTTAAAATTTTATTATTAATATATAATTGTTATATAATTTATTTATATCACATAATTATTATAATATAATAAATTAATAAATTACATCTTAAGATATGAATTTTAATGTAATGACTCTCAATTATTATTTACAATATTCTCAATTTTATTCTCGAAAATTTTTTTATTCAAAATTTATGAAAAAAAAAATAATGAAAAAAAAACTTTCTACATTTGATTTAAATTTTAATTAAACTTCAAAATATATAAAGAAAATTATTTATTTCATTTCTCTCAAATTAACAATTTATGAGAAGCGCTTTGAAATTATAATTGTTCAATATTTAGAATATACAGTTATATAAAGTTTATTTAATTGTTTATATTTATTTTAAATATTTTTATAATATATATAATATTATTAAAAGTTATATAATCTATGATATACATATAAATATAAAAAGATATTTGCAAAATATTTTAATAAAAATTTTTTATTGAAAAAAAATCGTTATTAATATTTATGATTTTAAAATTGATTTTTGCAGCTCGGAACCCTAAATCAAATTAAACTAAATTTAGCATATCTTTATTAAATTAAATGTAAAATATTTAAATGTGATTATAATCTAAATAGATTCTTTATTTATTTAAATATTTCAAAAAAATATGTAAAAATTCATTAAAATGAACTTTTTAACAAAATATGAAATATTTATAAAATAACAAAATGCATAATTAATCATTAATTTCCAATATATATAATAATTAATCATTATAAATTCAATCCATCCATCAAGTGGCTGGATTGTGTTATTTTCATAGGATACTTGTTTGTGTTATTATAACTTATATAATTAATATTTTTAAACATTTAAATGATAAATATATAATATAAATGCACTCGTATATAATAAATAAAATATTATTTAATAATTATTAATACATAAAAAGATATACATATTTTTATAAACGTTAAAAATGTAAAGTAGGTGTCCGCACCTCTTTTTCTCAATTTTTTTTTGGGCCAATTTAAGTGGAAACTATATCATACATTAATAATTGAATAATAACAAACGAGACACATTTTTTTAAATAGTATAAAAATGATTTTTATCATGTTTTTATTACTTTTTTTCTTCTAAATAATAGATTTTTCTATTAATTACATAATTTCTATAGTTTACATGTTTTTATATTTTTTTCAGTGGTTTATATTTTTCTACCTCAGAAAAAAAATCATATATCGCCACAAGTCGGCCCCGTGGACGAAAATAAAAAAAAATTATATCATTATAATGCTCATAAAAAATAATTAATATATACAAATTTTGGTGCGAATCTAAATCACTTCACCCTGTCCGCACCTCTAAATATAGAGTCATAAAAATAAATATATACAAAAATTCTTTAATTTACTATAATTTTAGGATTTTAATAAGAATTAAATAAATTATTGGAGAAAATTTTTGCATTGCTAAATTATTCTTTTGAACATATAGTTAGATCCTAGTATAATTCATTTTATCATATTGTTTTTCTTTAGATTAGAAGATAATCTTCTAAACAATGATTACCAAAGTCTCGTAGCTCAGTGGTTAGAGCATGGTCCTTATGAGGCCAGGGTCGCGGGTTCGATACCCGTCGGGACTATTTTTTTTTACCTTATGAAAAGAAAAAAAGATAGAGGAAAACCTGATTTTGAATAATATTATTTGTAGCCTATTCTATTTAACTATTTTTCATTAAATCAAACAGCTTTTTTCACAAATCTTATTTAAAATTATTTTAAACATTTCACGTAATTGTTTACATAATAATGAAATCATCTTAAGTTTGATAATATAAAATATTAATATAAAGATACTATAAAATATTCAATGAAAACTTATAGTATTTTTTAAAATATCATCCTAATGTTAATAAGAATTTTTTTTTTAGGAACAAATTAAACCATTTTCATCTTTTTAAGACATATATGTTTTAACTCTTGATTAATTTATATATCTAAAACAATTTTGGACTCATAAATGCCTGCCCTTTTTTGTAAATTTCATGCCTTTTTTTTTATTATTTATGTTTTTGGGAAAAATATTATGAAATCTCTTATTATATTTTATATTAATTTTATCTCATTAAGAGTGTTGGATTAAGGAAAGCCGTGCTCATTGCCTTTTTTAATTTTGAACAATTAAGTAAAATTGAAAAAACACATACAAAATATTCATTAACATTAATCAATTTTTTTTTTTAATGAAAAATAAACGTTTTTTTAGAAAAAATGCAAGGATAACAAAGATTATGATTTCCTGCCCATTACAATTGACATAAAAAATGCAAAATATCCTAATCGACATCATCAATCTCATTTATGTCAATACTTCTATTAATATACATTAAAATTATGTCACGTTTTTATTATAATTCAAAAAGTTTGATTAAAGAAGGAAATTTATGGAAAATTTTCCAAAATTTTTCATTTCATTTTAAAAAATGTTTAAGAAAATGGGAAGGCCATCAAGAAAAGGAATAGCTTCCACCGTTATGCTTGAAGAACCAAATGGAGAAGTATTATTCTTTTCAATTGATAATCGTGGAAAGTCAACATTCATTGGTAATAAAGAAAAGTTTAACATCAAAGCAAACTTGCTACATGAATCTGATGAGACGCTTACAATGACACCAAGCACATCTATCGATAATTTGGAAAGCTTATCTGTAACAAAAATGGATAATTCTTTTGATACTTTCAACCAAAACAAACTTAAGAAAGAAAAGACCATGCTTCATATAGAATCAGATAATTTAAATTTGTTTTTGAATGGCTTAAACAAAAACAAAGATGCAAATGACTTTTTGAAAACAAATAGACTATCATTTCATATGTTACCTCCAATTCCAGCTTAAATTGTTATTAATATATTATGAAAAATGGATGTATATAATATTTGTATTATTTTATAATAATATTAGTAAAGAAAACCAAAAACAAATATCAACAATCTTTTTATTATCAACTTTTTGAATACTATTTATTTCCGTTTTATGATTAATAGTGACAAAATAATTACATGACACATTGAAAACAAAAATTTTAAACTTTTTAAATGGAAAATTAAGGCATCTTTATAACTAAAATTTTTATATTCAATTTTGGCAACTTCAATTCAATTTTTAAAAATTCTTAAAATTTTCCACTCAACACTTTTTCAAATAAAGTGATGTAAAGTTTTTTTATAACATTTTTATTATATCGCACATTTATTAATTTCAAGTAATGGCAATACTTTATGATTGTTTTGGGAATTGGCACACTTTGAATTTTTATGACTTTGAATTCAATTGAGTTATCAGATTTTAAATGAACATTCAATTAAAAACGAAAACTAATTTTTGGGCAAAATGGAAATATGAAAAATTAAAATTTTACTTCTTGAACATTGTAATATTTACAATATATCAGAAAAAGCATTGAAAGGTTTTTTGACTTTTATATAAAAAAGAGTTATTTTAAAGTTTTTAATAAGTCAAAATTAAAACTTTTTGAATATTAAATATGACACCATTTTTTAATCATCGAATGATTATTTTAAATAAACATATATCATATATGAAATGTATATCAATTCAAAATTGTAATAAAAAATTAAAAATCCTATAATTTATCGAGATAATTATATCTGATTGAAAAAAATTTAGCAATTCAATTATTATTAAATCTAGGCTTTTGTGTCCAAACGAGTTTGTATTCAAAAAGTATCCAATGGATACTCATTTTTGTTCGTTATTTTTTGAGAGAATTTGAGGATCCAAAATAGCCAAAATTGACACTTTCATTCAATCTTGGATACACCTTTCAATTTTCATTGATTATTTTGAATGTATATTTCGTTTGACCAATTATATCGCTCCAAATTTACATTGAATTTTATTTCAAATGTTGATCTTCTTGGTCAAAATTATTCTTAGTGAATTTGAAAAGTTTATAACTCATATTTGAGAGGTTTTTTAAAAATTAAGAATAGTAGGTGTTTAAGACATTTATTATTGCTTTTTTTCTGATATTAATGAGTTTATTAAAGTAAAAATAAAGTATCCAATAAAATATTATTTGGATACTTCAACACAAATCTTTGAATAAAATACTAAATAAAAAAGCAGTTTTATGTCCACAAAAAGTGACAGCTTTTTACAAAAAGTCGAAAATGGACACTCAGTTCACTGGATACAAAAGCCAAGTTAAAAATTTAAAAATTTTTATCCCTCAATTATTTTGACACAAAACATTTCTTCTCATTTTAAAAATTTTATAAAATTTTCTCTCAAAATCATATTTTCCATTCTTTTTATTCGAATTTCATCAATAACTCAGCAAAAGCTGCAGGAAATCACAAAGTATGCATTAAAATACTTTTTTACCTTTTAAACAATACAAATTAGTATATAATTTGACCTAAAATACTATTCAAATATATATATATATTTTAACCATATCTCAATCAAAAATACCAAATTTTACCCAATACTCAAGAATAAGAAACTACTCAATGAAATTATCAGTTTTGCTCAAAAAAAAAAAAAAGATTTTTATATTTTCTATTGTTTACTTATAACTTTTTGAATTGCATTTTTTTTTTCACAATTTTTTTGAATGAATTTTTCATAATTGAGAAGCTACTATATATAAGCTTTTTTGAGAGGAATCAATGAAGAGTTATAAAATCAAATTACAGCCAAAAGCTACCCCAGAATACATAACAATCATTTATGAAGACTTACATAAACAACTTTACAAAATTACCTCCCCAATTGATACATTTTTAGAATCTCTTCAATATTTTCAGAAGAGAAGTAAAGAAATACATGAGATGAAATCGATTTACATTCATGAACATGTACCTTTTGACCTTTTTGCGAATTTTATTAATTCAACATACACAAAAGAGATCGATATTGACGAAAACAATTACAAAACCTATAATTATCTCAGCCAAAAATACCAATTCAATGATCTATACGACCAGATACAAGAATTTATTAAACAAAGACCAGATATTAATTCAATGATTAATGATATAACAAACCAAACGGTTTTAACGGTCACCACCGAAAATAATGAAAAGTTCGACTTTTTTAAAGAAGAATTAATTGCTAAAAACCTCGATGCAGGTCTACAAAACGGAAATATGCATAAAATACCTCTGAAAAAATTGAATAGAATTTTGAATTCACCAAAACGCGTCATTAACGATCACCACCTTCTATTTTCATTTGTTATTTCAATGATAAAGATGAAAATGAGTGAAGAACTGGAACTTGAAGAGCGAGAAAATCTTCTCCTCTTGCCTGGCTGCCTCGACTACTGCGAGATGACGCATGAAGAAATTGAAGAGTTGTTTCAAACCGAAAATTCAATTGAATTTTTTCAGCCACGTCATTCCAGAGAAAAAATTGAATTACTCATTTCAAATGAGCAAAAATTACTAGGAAAAATTGATGATCTTGAAAAACAAATAAAAAGAAATGAAGATTTTTTTCAACAAGAAATTGACAAGACAAACGCAAAAGTTCAAGAGACAAACGCAAAAGTTCAAGAGACAAACGCAAAAGTTCACGATTTAAACAAAAAAGTTCAAGAGACTGACACAAAAGTTCACGATTTAGACACAAAAGTTGATGAGACAAATAATTTTTTGTTTGAAAGCATCAAGAGAATAGAAAAAGTTGAGGCTTTTATGGGAGATTCAGCTAAAAAAGATGAATCGTTTGAATCAAGAATTATGAGTGTTGAAGCTAATGAAAATGAACAAAATTTCAGAATAAAGAAGACGGAAAAAGTGATTGAAATTTTGGATCTAAAAATGTCAAGCATTGAAGATCCAAAGTTTCAAGTGCAGAGTTGTCCAGACGGAATCTTTTATTATTTGTTTGACAAGTACAAAAGCAATCCAGCGAACATCGGCGTAATTAAAATTGAAGGGAATTCTTATGACGATTTATGGGCAAAAAAATTGCCAAATATTATTGACTCTAATTGGAAGAACAATTACTGGCATTCAAAATATGTTGAGAATTCATTCATCAAGATTGATTTCAATAAGTTGCTTGTAAAAATCAACAAATACAAGCTGACGTTGGGCACAAAAAGTGGCGATTTTTACATCAATAGTTGGACACTCAAAGGAGTAACTGAAAGCAAACAAGAAGTTGTTCTGGATGATGTTAATAATTCAAGCGAAATCACTAAATTTAATACAGAGATAACGGTTAATATCGGTGACAAGCCGTTTGTGAGCTCAATTAAATTGATCGCACAAGGGAAAAGTAACAATGACACAACTCCTTACGTATTGGTTTTGAAAAACATTGAGTTTTTTGGTTATATCAAGGAATCAATATAAATTTTATTCATAAACTTAACCTCTCAAAATCATATAAACCATTGAAAATTTCAATGCCACCTTCAATATTGAGAGGTAAAATTTTTTTAATAAAAAAAAATTGTTCGTTTTATTAATCTAGATATTTATTCCTTTAAAAATAAATTAATGAGGCTGAAAATAAAAAAGAAGATTTCTTGAAGTCTATTCAGGTTATTGTAGACAAACAATTTTAATAAATTTGCTAATGCCTTTACAGATCAATACTACTAATAAAAAAGCATTTTATTTTTTTTAATTAATATATTAATTTATTATATAAAGTTAATTATTTTATAAATGTTTAAAAAATATCACAATATTATATAGATAAACATAAATTAAAAATTGAATGTTGTTGAATAAAAAAAATTTTTTATTCAAAAAGTTTACTTTAAGTGATATCGGATAGTATTTTGTACGATATTTTCCAATGTTTTACAGTTTATTATATTTCTGAAATTCCATTAAAATCAAACTTTTTCCAAATTCGGGATTTTGGAATTCTCAAAAATTTTAATTCTTAATTTCATTTACATTCAGTTTTATAAATAACATAATTTTTTTTTATAATTTGAGTTTTATATTTAAAGTCATTAAAGTAAATGAATCATTCAAATTCACCGTCCACTTTTTGGTAAGAAGCAAAATGACCTCAATATTTTGAATGCATATTTGTCCTTTCATTTTTACATATTTTTCACCGAAGTCTACATACCGCCTAGCGGGCGTCGAGCGCAGCCGAGCGGCAGCGAGGCAGAGCCGAGACCCCGCAGGTGGCGGTAAGACTCGGTAAAAATTGCAACCCGAAAGGACAGATGGCTATCAAATGTTGATGTCATGAGCTCTTTTCAAAAAGTGGACAGTGAATTTGAATGTACATATATTCAGCCAAAATTAATGAAAAAATAATTCAGGCAAAGAGCGGGTATTGAACATTTTTTATAATTCAACCTCATAATCATGGTACAGATTCATTATTCAATTCCTTTAAATACATATATTTTTACCTATGTTTTATTTAAATTTTATAGATAAACCTCATCGATAATCATGGCACAGATTAAGTTTCAATTGAATTCCACAGAAAGTCAATAAAATATACAAATTTATTGACATGCTTTTTCTGGCACAATTTTTGAAAATTTTAAAACATATCATATTTTAAAAACATTTTAATAAATACATGGCTAAAAACAATGATACCTTTGCAGTTTTTTTAATTTGGTTTTTTTCTATCCCAATTCTTATTGCTGAGAACCCCGGCTCATTCATTATGATTATATTCATTATTTTGGGAATGCTCATGCTTAATACCATGATGTTTTGCGTCCATATTTGTTCTTGTGGTGATATTCCTTTACATTTATTTTTTACATTGTTTGTTTTAGGTGCCATTTTTATTTTCCCGAAAATTATATATTAATAAATTAATCATAATGGAATATGATTTTCTATTTTAATATATACAAACTTAAAGTACATCTAGTTTTTTTTTTTTAAATGAGAGTATATTTTATAAATCGATTTATAAAATAAAATACACAAATAGGCTTGTTAAGACTCGATTTATCTATAATTGATCTATTTTTCTGATATCAATATCAAATCAAAAATTTTATCTCTGATATCAATAATGAATAAAAGATCGGTTATCAATATTGAAAATTATTTAAAGTATTAAAATTTTTAACTGATTACTTCAAATATCAGTTATAAAATTTAATTTGATTTGATTTTTTTACATAATAAGTTGGAATATATCCATTTTTTGTCATTAAATTTAATTTTTAATGATTTTTTCAGGTAATTAAATTGATTGTAAAGTTCTTGCACAGTCCGCCGATTTTATGTTTACATCTACAATTGAACATGAAATAATTAGCTATAATATTTGGCAAAAACTTTATTTATGACATCACATATGTAAAATTTTATTTTGATAGAGAAACCAAGTAATCAACGATCTATTTGAACACATGATCTACGGTGCTTAGATCATTGATTGATGTCACAAAGAGTTTCAAACCATGCTTTCTCCACTTTTGATTATAATAACAATGTCAGAAAACCATTGCAGCTCCTTGCATTCCTGATTTCTGCTTAAACCAGTAAATAAAATAACTACATTTGCTTCTCTAATGCGCATTTGTATAATTAGTGATCTGAACTTTATTTCTATTGTAACTTCTCCGTATTTTGCAATAAGCTAATATATCAATGCGACTTATTAATTTTAAATTAATTTCAACCAAAATATTTTCCAAACATTAAGAAGTCATTGAATCCAAAAGACAACTTTATCTCACTTCAAAGAAAGAAAAAAATTGAAAAATTAAAATAATGAGAAAAAATTTTCAATAAAACCCGTTTTTTTGATTCAAAATTTAATTAAAATTTTAAATTCAATGAGATATCACAAATAAATTGAATAAAAATTTATTTTTTTACTGATAGAAATGAGCTTCGAGCAATTAACGAAGGAACTGAAAGAGATTCAGGAATCTTTGCTAATATTCCTTGAAGATGAATCAGATGGAGAAGAAAAATATCAAGATTTTTTGAAAGTTCTCAGAACTTCACAAATAACGAAAAGTCGGCAAGAGATTCAATTATTATTGAAGTTAATAAACCAAATTGGAGTCAATCACCGACGAAACTGCAATTTTATTAAAAAAATTGAGCAAGTCTTAGAATATCTCGAAGATGATATTCGAAAATATTTTTCAAATCCAGAAATTTTCAAATTTTTTGAATACAACAAGCGAATCCTTCTATTTCTTATTGAATCGGAAATAATTATAATTGATGAATGCATTGTTTCATTAATAACAAGTGACAGATATGAACATTTGAATTATTCAGAATATTTTCTGCCAGAAATTTCACCATTTCTCACAAAAAAATTCATCGACAAATATAAAAATCAAAATAAAATATTAAATTACGAAAGATTTATAAATAAAATCACAACCTATTTTCCTTCAGATTTCAAAGATAAAAGAAGAGAAGGCGAACGAGAATTGGAATTATATCGAATTATCAGAAAGAACGAAATTGATGAATTTATTTCACTTATTAATAAATTGAATTTGCCTTTTCGAAGTAACATTCAAAAATCTATTTTTGAAACAAACATATTTTTGATTAGGAATAGTATTGAAATCATTGAATATGCCGCATTTTTTGGATCTCTCGACATCGTCAAATACATCCACATAAACGGTGTTGATCTTGAACCAAATATTTGGCTCTATGCAATTCATAGTCAAAATGCAGAACTAATCAAATATCTAGAAGATAACAATGTTCCGCAACCAGGAAATAATTATGAATCAATTCTTGAGGAATCTATCAAATGTCATCACAACGAAATTTCGAATTATATCATTGATAATAAAATTAAAGAGGAAGAACTACAACATAACATTGATAACAATGTTTATAAGAATCTTTATCGATACAGTTTTCTTTATTACAATTTTTTCTTCTTTCCAAGCAATATGAAAAATAAATACGTTCTTTTTTACTTTTGCGTTTCTAATTATTACTTGTTCGTCAAACTTTACTTACAACAAAAAAACATTGATATAAACACCAAATTCATTAAATAATTAACATATTAAATGACATTTTAATTCGAAACAATTCATTTTATTCAAGTCAATCATTTTCATGTAATTTTAATACTTCAATCATTTGTGGAATTTAAGATGAATATTTAATAATACAGCCTTGATTTGTACTGCAATAAATGGATATACAGAAATAGTTCGAGAATTATTAAAGAAAGAGGATATTGATGTTAACATCACAGACATTTTAAATCGAAACAATTCATCGCATTCAATTCCAACATTTTTATTCAATTTAAATATTCAATCATTTGTGGAATTTAAGATTAATACTTAACAGTACAGCATTGATTTATGCAGCACGTTATGGTAATACAGAAATAGCTCGAGAATTATTAAAGAAAAAAGACATTGATGTTAACATTGTAGACATTTTAATTCGAAAAAAATTCATCATATTCAAATCCAATATTTTTATATGATTTAAACATTTCAATTATTTGTGGAATTCAAGATGAGTATTTAATGATACAGCTTTGAGTTATGCTGCATTTTATGGCCATACCGAAATAGTTCGAGAATTATTAAAGAAAAAAGACATTGATGTTACCATCAAAGACATTTTAATTTGAAGCAATTTATCATATTCAAATCTATTTTTTTTTATGTTATTTAAATATTTAATCATTTGTGGAATTCAAGACGAATATTTAATAATACAGTGTTGATTAATGCTGCACTTAATGGCCATATCGAAATAGTTCGAGAATTATTAAAGAAAAAAGACATCGATATCAATATCAAAAACATTTTTATTTGAAGCAATTCATCATATTCAAATCTAATTTTTTTTATGGTATTCAAGTATTCAATCATTTGTGGAATTCAAGACGAATATTTAATAATACAGCATTGATTTATGCTACAATTAGAGGTCATACCGAAATAGTTCGAGAATTATTAACGAAAGAAAGCATTGATATCAATATCAAAAACATTTTTATTTGAAGCCATTCATTACATTTAAATCCAACATTCTTATGGTATTTAATTATTCAATCATTTGTGGAATTTAAACCGAAATGATTTATAAAACTGCTATTGACTTTGCAAAAGAAAGCAATTTTCAAGAAATTGTTCACCTTCTGTCTGGATTTCAGAATAAGCCAAGCCAAGAATAAAACTGAATAAAGTTGAAAAAGATTTTCTTTTTAAATGCTATGCATCAATTCATTTGTGTTGCATATTGTAAGAGTATTGCTGAATATATTGATATACTTCGTTTTTAAATAAATATCATATAACGTATTTCATGAAACTCGTAAAAAAAGTACGTTTTTTATGAAACTCGTAAAAAATAAACGTACAAATTTTCAATATAAATTTTTATTATTTATTATTTCCCCAAATTACCTCTTTTATTTATTACTTTAATAATTATATTTGATAAATACATTTATATAAGAAATATAATAACTAATTATTGCAGTTGGTACCACGCTTGACGTGTAAAAATTTATGATTTTTTTTTCTTATTTTTTAATCAGAATTTTAACAAAATTTCTTATAGTTTCAATGTTTAAATTCGAAATAGTGAAAAATAAATATATTGAGCTTAATCGTTATTTACACGATGATTGAATAAGTATTTCAAGCCCAATTATGAAAAAAATGAAAAATAAATATTATGATTCGCTTAGTATGAATTTTTTTGTTCAAACGATTTTTAAAGCATTTTAATATTTAAATCAAGGTATAGACAATAATTTTGACGACCTTTTTTAGCTAATATATGAGGTACAGAGATGATATTTCATCATTATTTTCTCAAAGCACATTTTGGTTCTTCTCTGTTTCACAGGATATTACTAAGAAAATATATATAAACATTGTATATAACATTCAAATTCAATATATTCCTGAGCGTAATTAATGTGGTTTTTTGAATTTATTGATCATCAATATATTAGCACATAAAAGCATAAATTATTATGAATAAATTGCATTTGTAAACATTACACTTATTAATATTTGTCATTATAGCAAAAAAACACATGATAAAAAAAAGGATAGGTGCTTTTCAGCAAAAATAAAAAATTGAATGAACATTCAAAAAGTTGATTAATAAAACTCATGTAGAACAAAAACGAATAGATATAATATTATACTCATAATGTTTTATTATTTCTAAAACTCGACCAAATTGTTTCAATGTATAATTATTTAAAATATTATATTATTTTATAGAAAAATCTATAAAATATTTCTAAGCCAAAGTTTCTGTCATTTTTTTTCAATTCTACGACAAAATTAGAAAGTGTAAAATAAAGAATTGCAATTAAATATTGATATTTTATTATTAAAATCCATCATAATATTGAAAAACCTAGTAGAACTAAAATGCGCTTTGAGTAAATAAAGATGAAATATCATCTCTGTACCTCATATATTAGCTAAAAAAGGTCGTCAAAATTATTGTCTATACCTTGATTTAAATATTAAAATGCTTTAAAAATCGTTTGAACAAAAAAATTCATACTAAGCGAATCATAATATTTATTTTTCATTTTTTTCATAATTGGGCTTGAAATACTTATTCAATCATCGTGTAAATAACGATTAAGCTCAATATATTTATTTTTCACTATTTCGAATTTAAACATTGAAACTATAAGAAATTTTGTTAAAATTCTGATTAAAAAATAAGAAAAAAAAATCATAAATTTTTACACGTCAAGCGTGGTACCAACTGCAATAATTAGTTATTATATTTCTTATATAAATGTATTTATCAAATATAATTATTAAAGTAATAAATAAAAGAGGTAATTTGGGGAAATAATAAATAATAAAAATTTATATTGAAAATTTGTACGTTTATTTTTTACGAGTTTCATAAAAAACGTACTTTTTTTACGAGTTTCATGAAATACGTTATATCGAGAAAAATTGCAATTTATATTTTTTAAATGTTTTTACTAAAAAAAAGTGTTACCAAAAAAAAAATACCGTTACCATATTAAATTCACTACTGTATAACTTTTTGAATAAAAGCTTTTTTAGTCTAAATGATTTTTTTTTTCATATTTATTTGTATTGATCAAATTCAGATTATCAGAGTATGCCAATATTCGTTTCAGAATCTTGGAGTCAGGGATGGTCAATGTTGAAAAAATTGATCAACGGCGTCACTCTTTTGGTGGCTAGTTGTCAACTAGGCTTTTGTGTCCAAACGAGTTTGTATTCAAAAAGTATCCAATGGATACTCATTTTTGTTCGTTATTTTTTGAGAGAATTTGAGGATCCAAAATCACCAAAATGGACACTTTAATTCAATCTTGGATACACCTTTCAATTTTCATTGATTATTTTGAATGCATATTTCGTTTGACCAATTATATCGCTCCAAATTTACATTGAATTTTATTTTTTATTTCAAATGTTGATCTTCTTGGTCAAAATTATTCTTAGTGAATTTGAAAAGTTTATAATTCATATTTGAGATGCTTTTTAAAAATTAAGAATAGTAGGTGTTTAAGACATTTATTATTGCTTTTTTTCTGATATTAATGAGTTTATTAAAGTAAAAATAAAGTATCATATAAAATATTATTTGGATACTTCAACACAAATCTTTGAATAAAATACTAAATAAAAAAGCAGTTTTATGTCCACAAAAAGTGACAGCATTTTACAAAAAGTCGAAAATGGACACTCAGTTCACTGGATACAAAAGCCAAGGTTGTCAACGTTAACTTCGTTATTTCAACGTCAACGATCAACAATAAGTGTTTCGTTGAAATTGATCTTCCAAAAAAATGGCACTTTTTTATTTCTATCGTCGTTGATTTAAAATTAAATTATCCTTTCTGTAACATAAATATATTTAGTATTTACATAGATATGATAATGATATTTACTAATTTTTTCAAAATAATAATGCTTTATTAAATCATACCAAATATAATTTGAATTGATAAAGTTTTTTTCAGAAAAAGTTGTCTCTCAAAAAAAATCAACTTTTCAATAAGCATATCTTTAACTTAATCCATTGATTCAACATTATTTCAACGTTAACATGTCGTTATGACCAAATTGAAACGGTTACAATCGATGGCCTTAATGTCGTTGTAATTCAATTCAACGATATATAATTTTGTTCAACGATTTTTAACGTCAACGTTGGCCAACCCTGCTTGGAGTTGGTTCGAACATCGTTGGTGAAATAAAGAGGGATCCTCTTGCGACTGATTTAATCATTTCTATTCAATTCCAAAAAGTTGAGAGCATTTTGTCTGAAAAGTGCAACTTTTTTGATATACCAATTTTTTTTTTTTTTTTTTTTTTTTATGATTTAATTCCAAAAAACAAGTCAAAATAAGTTCATACATCAATATTATAATAAATAAGATTGAGAGGATTTTGTCCGAAAAGTGTAAAGTTTCTCAATATATCAAAAATTTCGTTGATAATTCTCTTTTTTATATAAAAATTTTAATTGAATTTTTTTCTATAAACTTTTTGAATTAAAATAAAATTTTTAATTTAAATTTAAAAATTCTTTAATTCAAATTTGACAAAATAAAAAATCATCTTGGTATCACATTTTTTCAAGATGATACAAGAAATGGCCCAAATCAAAAACGATGTCGATAATTTCTTCTTAAAAAATAAAGAAAAATACGACGTAATAGAGACTTTCAAAGAAAAACTTGTATACTTAAGTAGTGAAACATATCAGGATACAATTAATTATATCCAAACTAACCAAAAAATCTTTTTCAAAGATCATGCAAATTCATCTTTTTTCTTTTTCAATGTTGCATTATCAGCCGAATATAATTTTAAAACAATGGAACTTTTTTTAGATATTTTCATTCATTTTAAGAATGATTTGAAAAACACAGGAGTCACTGAAAATGAAATGATTATGCGTTTAAATCATTTCCCTAATGCAATTAATTATCTATTTTCCAAAAATTTTTTTTCAATTAAATCTATCATTGATTGTTCTTTTTTGAGAAATACCATTTTCATTAATTTCCTACCAGAAATCGAAGAGTATGATCCAGAATATGCAGCGAAAAGATCAGCTATGTTACAATGTGAAGCAAGAGCAGAAGAAATAAAATTTTATAATTTTGTCAAAAATAACCGTCAAAGTCACCTCTTTTATAGGAATTTGAATTATCATCCATTACCACTTTACACAGCAATTCGAGAGGATGATATCGACACATTTCAATCCTTAATATCACAAAATAATTACAATTTGAACACAAAAATTGAATTCTCTGAATATGAGAGAGCACGAACGATAGAACAACAGCTCACTTTGATTAAAATAGCTGCCATTTACGGATCAATCAAGATATTCAAATATTTATGGATGCAAGACGACACAGACATAGATGATGATCTCATCCTCTTTGCTTATTTTGGACGCAATTTTGACATTATTCATTTATGTGAGCAAAAGTGCCATGATCCAAACACATGTTCGCAGCCGATATTGACCAACAGACAAGATCTTTTGGATTATTATTTAGAGAACTATGCAGATGAGATTGAAGAAAGTTATTTTGAAATCGAATGTAAGCAGGATATTTTTTATGAAGAAGAACAATACAAAGATTTGAATTACTATTCAATTGAGAGTTCACTTTTTTCATTTAAACTTGATATAATTAAGAAATGTCTTCCTAGAATGATACTCATCAATAGAAATTCAAATATAAAATCATTGAATGATGAATCATGCATTCTTACCCGCACTTGTGGTGACTATGATCTCTTCAAATTTCTTTACAAATATTGGAGACCAAAACAATTAAATGACAGTTACATTCACCTTGTTGAAAATTGTATTAATCGCATGGCATTAGAATCATTTAAATTATGTTATAACGCTTTAACAAGCAAATTAGATTTAGATGATATTTTTATGTTGTCATTGCAAAATGACCATGAAATAACAAATTATTTATTGGATGTGAAAATTAAAATGAAGTTTTTTGATGTTAGCATGGCAATTCAATATTATGATGAAGATTTGTTTGTTAGATTCTTTAAAATGAATTTGATAAATAAATTTAATATTGATTACACAGTTAAAACAATGACAAAATATTTATCAGAAAAAATGATTTGTTCATTGATCAATAGGCTTGATTTTTTGCCACTTGATTTGATAAAAAAAATGACAAAATGTCTAATGAAAAATGGTCATTAAACAATTATATAATTAATTGTCATCCTAATCAAATCTCAAAATTTTATCATTGTTAATAAACATTTAATTTTTGATCTTTCGAACTCAAAAAATTATAAATAACATTTGCCTATTCATCATATTAAAATAAAATTTAGATGGGATAAATGAGTTTAATATTCAATTCTTTTAATATTAATTGGTACGAGAAATTTTTATACGGCATTTCTTATAATTAGGGATGGGAAACGGGCACCGGGCGGGCAATGGGCCCGAAATAAACGTACTGCCCGGGCATGCCCGGGCAAATTTACGGGCAAAATGGGCTGCCCGGGCAAAACGGTTATTTACGTTTTTTCGGGCGAAGCAGTGCCCGTTTCCACTTTTTTGGGCAATTGCCCGGGGCGGCCCATTTTCATAAAAAAGAATTTGGTTCGAATATTTTCCGAACTTTTTTTTTTTTTTTTTTTTTGAAAAAAGCTTTTACAAAATAAAGTTTATGAATGATTTTTGTTTAAAAAAATGCATGAATATATTATATTTTATATTTTAAATATAATTAAATTAAAAAAATCACATTTACATATCTGATCACACAAAAATTTCATTTAGATATTATGTATAATAATATATATGCTATTCTAACTATAAGTTCATAAATAAAACTTTTTCGAACAAATTAAATTTTGAGATATTGAAAATAAACTATACAGTTAATGAAATACTTGTGGGAATAAAAAATTATGCATTTTAAGAATAACAAAAAATCAAAATTTTTTATATATGCCAAAAAAAGAGTAAAAAAAAAGTGATAATATTTTCATTTAAACAAGTTTATAAAAAAATCATTTTCTTATTGTTTATAAAAAATGAAAAATAAATTGCAATCATAATGATATGAATAAATATTTTCAACATGGAATATAGGAGGAGAAATTGAAAAAAAAAAAAGATTCGACGAAAATCGAACAAGCAGCTTTTACTATTTCATAAAATTTACGGGCAGGAAAGAAAATGATGAACGGGCAATCAATTTAACAATCAAATGGGCAAGAACGAGAAAAAACGGGCAATGTAAAAAAGACGTTTGTGCCCATTCTTGCCCGGTGATATGACCAATCTGACATTGCCCGGGCACGTTTCGGGCGCCCGTTTCCCATCCCTACTTATAATCTATCTCAACATACAGGTAGGTATAAAATAATGTCCCTGCATAAAATGATGTCACTTGAATAAAAGACGTTAAGATTTTTTTTTTTTTTTTTTTTAAAAATGCTCGATAATTTAATGAGTATAGTATACTATTGATTTTTCATAATCAATACAATTTAACTCTTGTTTACAAAATTTGAGTTTTTTTCTTCATACTCAACAAATTTTTCATTTAAATATTTAAATCATGAAAAAATATTTTTCATGTCTATTTCGCGAATTTTGGTAGCCTTTCTTGATTACGACATGAAGCAATACTTTGATCAATAAGATGAGCAAGTGGGTAAGAATATCTTCAAAAGTAGATCTTTCAAAAAGGAAGAATTGACAAGAATCTTGAAATGAAGTCGATAATTAACGGCTATTTTTAATGTATATTGTTTCTTTATTTTAATATTTAAAAAAAAAAAAAATACATTGCTGCTAAAATATCTTTTATAAACCACTCAGAAATTGTTTATCGTAGGCTCAATAAATGCTATTTAAGCATCATGCATCTTCAAATCCTTCATAAAAAATTTGGTTTATTTCATTAGGAGATTGATTAATTGAGGTTTTTGGTTTCTTTCTTTCAATATTTATTCTGCCAAACAAAATTAGATATGGAGGAGAAAATAAAATTTTCTTCATAACTTGAATTAAACCTCTGATTTCATTAATAAATGCACTTTTTATGTTTTTATTTTCAATAACAAAATCAAAAAATTTTCCTGGATCATTGAAAATATATTTATCATCATCTATGATATCATTTTCGAATTCATCTTTTTTGTAATCATCAAATTTTTCTTCTTTTTTGGCGTAATTTTTATTTAACAAAACTAATATTTTTTCATCTTTTAATCTTGAATTTATTAATTCAGAACTATCATTTTCATTATTCAACTTCAAATCATTGATTAAATCATTGTTCAAATTAGGTTGATTCAATAGATTAAATTTAGGGAAGTTTAAAATGAATGATTTCAGATAAGAAAACATGTTTTTAGATGATTTCCATATAAACCTAAATTGATAAATATGATCAAAATCATCGTCATTTTTAATTTTGGCAAAAGATTTAATGAAGAATTTTTTAGATTCATCATATTCTCCCTTTGAAAAATAATACTCTGTAAGTTTCAAATTAGTATAACAAATGATGAAAGTTTGAGAGATTAAAAGTCTATCATCCTCATATTCATCACCATGAAACAGAAAAGGAGCATCTTCATTATTTGATGCTTTTATATAAAACTTAATTGACTCTTCAATTTCTCCTTTTGCTTCCTTCAAGTTACCAAGATTGAAATCAGCAAGAGCTAAGTTATTTTCTGATGATCTTGTATACATGTATTCGGGATCAGATTTGTTATTCAAATACAACTGATTCAATAAACCAAAATTATTCTGAGCGAAAGGATATTCATTTAAAGCAGCAATTTTAATATATTTTTCGCCTTTTTCAACATCATTAAAAACAGTGATATAAATCAAGCCAAGATCATTATATGAATTATAATACTTTGTATTATCTTCAAAATCAATATAAAAACTTGAATTTGTAGATCCTAGTGTAGAACAAATACTAATACATTTTTCAAGGTATTGAATTGCTTTATTAATATCAGAGTCACAATAGTATCCAGATGAATACATGCCAGCAATTGTATATAAAGCTAATGTATTATTTTGTAATGCTGATAATTCTAAATATTTTCTTGCTTTTTCATAATCTTTATCAAAACCATATCCTTTTAAATACATTATTGCCAAAACTAAAAGAGCAGTTGAATTGTTTTGTCTTACTGGAAATTCAATATATTTTTTGGCTTTTTCATAATTTTTATCAACACCTTCCCCTTGTAAATAACATATAGTTAATCTAATGAGAGCTGTAATATTTTGGAGTTCTGCTGCTTTTTCAAAATATTTAATTAATATTTCATAATTTTGATCAACACCCATACCTTTAAAATACATTATACCTAGTAAAAAAAAAGCATCTGAATAATTTAATTTAGCTGACTTTTCAAAATAATATTTAGCTCTTGGATAATCTTTTGGACAGCCTCTACCATATAAATATATAATTCCTAAATTAACAAAACTAGCTGATCCGTCTTGTTTAGATGCTAATTCAAAAAGTTTTCTTGCTTTTTCGTAATTTCTTGGAACACCAGTACCAAATTCATACATTAATCCTAACGAATTGAGTCCATCTGGATTATTTAAATCACATAAAATTTCTAAATACTTTATTGCTTTTGAATAATCTTGTTTAATTCCAAATTTTCCATATGAATAAATATCTGCTAATGCTAAAAGAGCAGATTGATTATACAAATTTGCTGATAATTCGTAATAGTTAATAGCTATTGAAATATTTTGTTCAATTCCTATTCCATTCAAATACATATTACCCAAATTATGAAAAGCAAAAGGATTATTTTGATTAGCTGCAATTTCATAAAGTCTTTTTGCCATTGAATAATCTTGTTTAACGCCATGGCCCAAAAAATATAAATATCCTAATTTAACGAAAGCATTTGAATCATTTAAATGATTAGCAGAAATTTCATAAAATTCTTTTGCTTTCAAAAAATTTTGTGGAACTCCATGCCCAAAATAATAAAGATCACCCAAGTTATTTAATGCCAATGAATTATTTTGTTGAGCTGACAATTCATAATAATATTTGGCTTTTGAATAATCTTGGTCAACACCTTTTCCTTCATTATATAAAGTTCCTAAACAACAAAATGCTTCATGATCGTTAAATTTAGCAGATATTTCAAAATATTCTTTAGCTTTCAAATAATCTTGCTTGACTCCTCTCCCATAATAAAACAAAGTTCCTAAACACACAAATGCTGATGAATTGTTAAGTTGGGTTGCATCTTCATAATATTCTTTAGCTTTCGAAAAATTTTGTTCAACACCTTGACCAAAATCATATATTTGTCCTAGATGTAAAAATGCTTCTGAATTCAGATTATTATCTTCTTGAGTTGCTTTTTCATAATAGTCTCTTGCTTTTACAAAGTCTTTTTCAACACCTTTTCCATAATAATACATATTACCTAAATATATTAAAGCTAATAAATTACCATTTTCTAATGATAAATTGTAATAATGTTTAGCCATTTGATAATTTCGTTGAACAAAAAGGCCATTAAAATAAATGATTCCTAACATAAGTAATGCTTTTGAATTATTTTGCTGAGCAGATAATTCAAAAAATTTTTTAGCTTTCATAAAATTTTTGCCCAAAAAATATTGATATCCTATATTAAATAAAGCTTCGGAATCAATTGGTGTGTTAATTAACTCAAAATATTCTTTTGTATTGATAAAAGATGGATTCATATCAAGATTATTAATAAAATGATTTTTTAAATTATGGATTCCAAATGGATTGTTTAATTTGGCCGATAATTCAAAATATTTTCTTGATAATGCATAATTAATATCAATTTCATGACCATAGAAATAAATGCATCCTAAAGCGTTACTGGCAATTGGATTATCTAAATCAGATGATAATTCATAATAATATTTTGCAATAGCAAAATCACGCTCAACACCAATTCCATTGAAATACATATTACCTAAAATATAAAGAGCAACTGGATTCTTTTTTTCACCTGATAATTCGAAGTATTCTTTTGCTTTCTTTAAATCATGTTGAACTCCATAAGCGTTTAAATAAATGTTTCCTAAAAAAAGCAGAGCTTCTGGATGATTTTGTTCAGCTGCTAATTCAAAATATTCTCTTGCTTTCGCAAAATTAATCGGTGCAAATTTTCCTTCAAAATAAAGGATTCCTAAAGTAATCATTCCTTGAACATTTTTTTGTTTTGCTGCTTCTTCAAAGTACTCTATTGCCTTAACACAATCTTGTTTAACTCCATTACCAAATAAATAAAGATTCCCTAAATTTACTAATGCTTGTGATTCTTTTTTTTTAACTGCTATTTCGTAATATTCTTTTGATTTGAAAAAATTTCGTTTAACACCAAATCCAAAATAATAG
Source organism: Tritrichomonas musculus (assembly GCA_039105265.1). NCBI lineage: Eukaryota > Parabasalia > Tritrichomonadida > Tritrichomonadidae > Tritrichomonas > Tritrichomonas musculus. Next base: position 1,334,437 of record JAPFFF010000034.1, on the reverse strand, counting down.
AGATTTCCAAGACAAATTGCACCTTGTGGATCGTTTAATCGAAAAGCCAATTCAAAATATTCTTTTGCTTTTGAGTAATCTTTTGAAACACCTTTGCCTTCGAGATATAGACACCCAAGTATGGTGAAAGCACGAATACTATTATTTTGAATTGCCAATTCTAATAATTCTTTAGCTTTTAAGTAATCTTGTTCAACTCCTTCTCCAGAATAATAAAGCTGACTTAGATTTATAATTGCATTACGATCATTTTGTTTGGCTGCTTGTTCATTATAAAATTTTGTTTTTAAGTAATCTTTTTGAACTCCTTTTCCAAAATAATATAATACTCCAAGAGAAATCAAAGCTCTAGAATTGTTTTTTTGAACTGCTAAATGAAAGTATTCTTTTGCTTTTGAGTAATCTTTTTCAACTCCATCGCCTTCAAGATAAAGATTACCAATAGAAACCAAAGCATCTGAATTATTTTGCTTCTCTGATTTTTCATAATATTCTTTGGCTTTTAAATAATCTTGTTGAACGCCAAAACCAAAATAAAATAGATTTCCTAATAGTAATAATGCATCAGAATTTCCTTGGTTGGCTGAAATTTCGAAATATTTTTTTGCTTTAGTAAAGTCTTCTTCAACAGTTAATCCCCCATAATAAATTTTCCCCAATTGAAGATTAATTGTAGATATATCAATAGAATTAAACAGATCTAATACCTCAAAACTAAGCATCTTCCTCAAGTAAATATCTAATGAATCAATATTGGAGAATAAAAGAATGATTTCATGAAAATATTGAAGAATTTCAGTTGTTATGCCTTTATAATTCTCATCAACAAAACTTTTTTCAATATAAGAAAAAGAAAAAAATTCTTCCTTAATAATCTCCAAAATTTCATTCAACGAAATTCTGTCTTCTGATTTAAACAAAATTGTTGAATGATACAATTTTGCAATATTTTTCGAAGCATTTTTCATCTCTGGAATCTCACCTCTTTTAATTCTTTCATAGATTAATGATTCTTCCATACTTATATCAATCATATCATTTTTCTCAAAGAGAAAGTAAATAATGGCCCCAAATGAGTATATATCTGTTGGATATGAAATATCAATGTGATAATATTGCTCTGGTGATCCATAAAGTAATGATGCAAAGTCATAGGTAAAGTTATCATTGGATTCTTCTCCTTCATTTGAATTTTCAATTGATCTTATTGTTTCAAAGTCAGAAATGAATGGAATTAAATCGTGATTAAGAAGAATATTTGAAGGTTTCAAATCTCGATGAATTAGTTTTTGAGATTGAAGATATTCAATTCCTCTGCAAATGCGTGTCATTGTCATAAAGCAAAAAATGTCGTTTGCTTTGTTTGGACTATTTTTAATAAATGAACAAAGATCTCCATTACTCATAAATTCATAAACAAGTCCTTGTATTTTTCCTTGTTTTTTAACAAATCCATAAAAATGAGTAAAGCATCGATGATGGTAATTCTTACAAAAATCAATTTCATATTTTTCGAATTGAGTTTTTGCTTTTTTAACCAAAAAAATATGAAGGCTTTCTTTGTGCATAACTAAGTGAAAAAATGAAGTTGATGTGTTATTAATCTTTCTTAATTCAATGAAATCAAATTCATCAAAATCGTAAATTGTTGGTCGAAGATTTTCTGTTGTTATTTGGTCGTCTTTTATAGTCATTAAAAACTCTTTAATTTGTTCTTTCTTTTGGACTTGGTCATTTTTTGCTTGGAATATATTTTGGAGTTTCTCTTGAATAAATTGGTCTTTTGTATCATGATAATCTTGTTTTTGGTCTTTAAATATAAAAAATGTAGGATCTTTGAAAAAGTTCGAAGGCATAAAATATCTTCTGATTGAATAAACTAAAATTGGTTCTAATGTGAAGTTAAGAAAATCATCTCTTTGGATTTGTTTGAAATATAAAGTTATAAAATTGTTGATCTCTTCAGAAATCGATAAATCTTTCTGATTTAAATTAATAATAGCTACATTAGACTTTATTTCATCAAATAATTCACTAATTAGCACATTATCAATTTTTTCAAGTATAAAAACATTATCTTCTGTGCATATAATGACATCAATACTATTTTCTGATATATTTGGATTATTTTCTGCTACAACTTGTGAATTTAAAATCAATTTGGGCATTTTTGAATATTTATATGTAATGAATTTGAATTCTTTAAATGATTTCTTTAAGAAATCTTTGATTTGGGATTCATTTTGATTGATTTGGGAAGATAAAATTGAAAACCTGAATTTAGTATATAGATTTTGAATGACTGTAGCATTAATATTTTTAACCAGTTTCAAGCATTGAGAAGAAATATCTTGAAATGCTAATTTATCCATTTAATATAAAGAGTTCGATGGTTTCAAGTTTTTGAATGAACTTTTGAAAAAATTGAATGAATTTTATATTTTTGTTATTTATCTTATATTTTAATAAAAAAAGATAATTGAATTTTATTATTTATATATATATGCTTTTAATATTGATAATAATATTATTTATTTAAATAAAATAAAATATATTTATTTTTTATAGGAATATTTTGAAAATCATGAAAAATCATTAGGCCTTATTATTTGAAAAATCGGTTTTTCATTCTGAATCTGTATCGAGAGATGTATTCAATATGTATCTGTATTTCGTCTTCATCTGAATCTGTATCTCATCTTCATCTTAATCTGTACCTCATCTGAATCTGAATCTGTATCTTGTATTCTTCTGAATCTGTACTTCATCTTCATCTGAATCTGAACCTCATCTTCACCTGAATCTGAACCTCATCTTCACCTAAATCTGTACCTCATCTTCATCTGAATCTGTATCTTGTATTCTTCTGAATCTGTATCTCATCTACATCTGAATCTGTATCTAGTCTTCTTTTGTTTCTGTGCCCCGTCTTCTTGTAATTCCGTATCTCATTTAATTCTGTTTATGAACTTCGTCATCTTCTTTATAAAAATACCGCGCAATATGCTAATTAACGTATCTCGAACTTTTTGAAAAGATGACGATATCAACTTTTTGATGAAAAGTTTTTTGAATACATTCAAATATTGAATACATCTCTCAATATTTTTATTAAAATTGAGAGAAAGTTTCCTTCAAAAAGTGGATCGATGGTAAAACCGATTTTTCATTCAAAATAATAAGATTCAATGAAATTAAAAATCCATAAAATTTCCTCTGAAAAATAATTGATAATATTTTTTCAATTTTTTTGAGAAAATTTATTCAATTTATTCACTTTTAAAGGAAACTTTCTCTCAATTTTAATAAAAATATTGAGAGATGTATTCAATATTTGAATGTATTCAAAAAACTTTTCATCAAAAAGTTGATATCGTCATCTTTTCAAAAAGTTCGAGATACGTTAATTAGCATATTGCGCGGTATTTTTATAAAGAAGATGACGAAGTTCATAAACAGAATTAAATGAGATACGGAATTACAAGAAGACGGGGCACAGAAACAAAAGAAGACTAGATACAGATTCAGATGTAGATGAGATACAGATTCAGAAGAATACAAGATACAGATTCAGATGAAGATGAGGTACAGATTTAGGTGAAGATGAGGTTCAGATTCAGGTGAAGATGAGGTTCAGATTCAGAAGAATACGAAATACAGATTCAGATGAAGATGAAGTACAGATTCAGAAGAATACAAGATACAGATTCAGATTCAGATGAGGTACAGATTAAGATGAAGATGAGGTTCAGATTCAGAAGAATACGAAATACAGATGAAGATGAGATTCAGATTCAGATGAGGTACAGATTAAGATGAAGATGAGATACAGATTCAGATGAAGACGAAATACAGATTCAGATGAAGACGAAATACAGATTCAGAAGAATACAAGATACAGATTCAGGTGAAGATGAGGTACAGATTCAGAAGAATACAAGATACAGATTCAGATGAAGATGAGGTACAGATTTAGAATAATACAAGATACAGATTCAGAAGAATAAAAGATACTGATTCAGATGAAGACGAAGTATAAATTTTGTCTGAAGTTCGTTTATGAACTTCGTCATCTTATATGGCTCGCAACAGAAAATGCTTTATTTATTGATTTTTCTTTTTTTTTATAAACTTTTTCTCTTTTTACTTAGAATTTATATTTTTATTCATTTTTTTCTTGACTTTGCTACTTAGAGATTGAAATCGTAATATGACGATTTATATATATCTTTTTTCATATAATTTTTTACGTTTTTTATTTATTATTTGTGTTATATTTATAAAATTTCTGTTTTTCTTTATACTATTATCTTTTTTTATGAAGATATTTTAATTTTAATATGAACTTTTTCAATGAAAAAAATTTGAATGAAAAAAATTCTCTCAATAATTCTTAGGATTTTAAATTTTTGTACTTAACATCTCCACTTTTTGAGAGTATAAACCATTCTAAAAGTGGATCGATTGAAAATCCGATTGCCCTTATTATTTTTACATCACATATACTATAAACGTCTTTTTAACGTCTTTTTTCGTAAAATAACGATTTTTTGATTTGTAGTATTAATGAAACTTTTTGAATGCGAATAAATTTTTTTTTATTTTATGAAGAATCAAAAACAATATTATTTAATTTGAAAAACATTTTACTATTTTATCTTTTTATTTTTAAATTATTTAAAACATTTTTAATATAAAAAAATAATTGTAGATCAAGATAAAAATAAAAAACTAATATCGAGAAAATAACGTATTTACAATAGACCCTATTAAGGTGTACATTCAATTTTTATGTATTCAAAAAATGACAACAAAAATACAAATTTTGCAAAAATTTTACTATGAATGTTTATTTTTATTTGTAAAATATACATTAAAAGTAATAACATTTTTAAAAAATATATTTAGAATATCTCACATCTTTTTGAATCCATAGATGATTCCATGAATTTTGATTCAAAAAATCTGGCTAGTTTGAGTTAAAACTTGAAATATTGATAATATTTTGCAATTTTAAGAAGAATTATTTTATAAAATCCAAAATTCCGACGATGGGAATTTTATTCTAGATAGATCTTATCTTTGAATACTTTACTTATTTTTTCACATCAGAAATGTTATTTTACTCATAATTTTTCAATTGTTTATATTTTACACACTCTCAATTATTTCATAAAAAAGAACTCGATATTCTGAGATATACAATTATTTCATAAAACTTAACACAATTTTCTGATCATTCAAATATTTCATAAAAAAACTAATTCAATTTTTTATAGGCGTTTTTCTTAATCTAAATCATGAATCAACTTTCATATAATCATATTTGGGAACTAAACCAACAGCAATCTATTCAAATTACACAATTACTTGAAAAAATCACTACGTTGGAAAATAATTATCTCAAAATGGAAGATAAATATCAAAAAGTTCTTCAAAATTTGAAAATAGAAAACAAAAAATTATTAGAAGAAATTGAACAAATTAAAGAGTACAACAACAAGCTAAAAGAGGATGTTTCTAAAAAAAATTCCTATTATTTTAAATATATTAGACTAATTCAAGAAATTAATAAATTAAAAGCTAAAATAGATGACTTAAATAAAAAAAATCAAGAAGCTATTAATGAATTTACAATTGAATCAGAATCAAATAAAAAAAGTGAAATATGGTATGATACAACTGAATATTTGTTATTTAGAAAAAATAACAATGATTCTTTTGATTTATTCATACAAGAATTAATAGAAAATGCAAAAGTTTCAGTTTATGGAAGAAGATATTCAGATTTTTATAAGACCATTTGTCTTGGATTGTACTTTACTAATACAAGTTCATATAAAGCACTACAAAAGATTATACCTGTACCTTCTATCACAACTTTATATTATTTTTCACGTCAATATTTAGGAGATTATAAAATATCACTTACTTCAATTGAAAAAACGGATTTTATTTTTAATGAATTTAAAAATACTTTTTTTCAGAATTTTGAATCATTAATCAACTGTTCATTAGCAATTGACCAAACAATTGGAATAAGAAATCCAATGTTTTTCAATAATCATAAAAAAAATAATTATTTATGCTTATATTACCTTCAACCAATAAATAATTTTTATCCAAATGTTCCAATTTATATTGAATTTGACTTAAACGGTCGGATGAGTAAAAAAACATTAGAAAATTCAAAAAAAATTAGAGAAATTGCTAAAAATAACGGTTTTGTAATTAAATATATATGTACTGATGCAGACACTCCCACTAATCCATGGCACACATCTATTATAAATAAAAAATATAACCCAGAAATTCAGAGTATGTATGATTCAATTAAAAATATGCCAGAATTATCATTTTCTACAGATTTTTTTCACGCTTTAAAAAGCCAAAAAAAACGTTTTTTTAGATGCAAATTATATTTAAATAAAAAATCACAGAGTGTTGATAAACATGTTGTAAGATTATATTTAGGATTAACTGTAGGAAAAAGTAAAGCATTTACTGATGAAAGTATACAAAGTGGATTTAAAGATAAATATGCATTAGAATTTTTTTCACCAAAAGTTCTCATTGAATCACTTAAACAAAAAGAAACTATATCTTTTGCTTATTATTTGTTACCATTCACATTTTGGTATTTAGCAGATAAAGTTCTTTTTATTGGACGACAAGACCGATTGAATCTTTTGAATATTGCCTTCTCAATTTTTCAATTTGAACTTCACAATTTCCCAAATTCAGATCCAAATGATCGTTTTTCTTCAAAAAAAACAAAAAATACATTAAAATTATCTTTTTATAGAAAAATTGATCTTATAAGATACTTGAACTCTATAGTTTGCTTAGGAGATTCCATAAAAAATAGTTCCGAAAATGTTGGTACTGAAAGAATATCTACTAAATGCGAAGAAAATTTTTTTGGGAATGTAAGATCTGATCTTAATGATTCACTTGATGCCGATTTATTTTTGAGCATAGTTGCTAGGAAAATAATTAAAAAGAAAATTTTTTTTCAAAATAACATAGTGAAAATTCCAAATTACAAAGAAAATAATATAGCAGGAGTTCCTACTTACAATGATGATGACAATATTGATATAGATGATAAAAAAATAATAAATGAATGCTTTTATATAAGGAAATTTGTGGTAAATGAAATTAGCACTTTTTCAGAAAAAAATATACCCGAAACTATTCAAATTTTAAAAGTTTTAAACATTAAACCATATTTATCAACCAATTATTCTGAAAAAAATGAAAGTTATACATCAGGATCACAACTTTTATGCAGATTTAATATGATCAAAAATAAGCATTACTTTTCTCAACCAAATGAAATTTAAATTTATAAAATAAGTAAAGAAAAAAATATATATTCTATATTTAATTTTTTTTATTTTATATTGGTAAAGATATTTTGTTTTTTTCAATTTCAATTATGTAAAAAAATAAACTTATCAATTTGTAAAATGTTCTCTTAAAAAAATAAATAAATTTATTTTTATATTGTACGTCAATTTTATCATTCTATTCAGAAATTACATTTGAGTCATCGTATATTATATCATATTGCAATATTATATAAAATCCATCTTTTTTTCTACCTTTATATGGTCTTTTACAATTGTAATTTTTAAACGGACAAGTTGTATACAATTGTAAATTCAAAAACCAATGATTTTTAATCATTATCGAATTCTTTTTCCCATGTATATTTGATAAATTGCATTTAATAAAGCAATTGATTTACCAAAAACTGTATCTGCAGTTTCAACAAGCTTTTGAATCGTACCTTATGTTTGCTTTATTTACATTTTTTTTTTTTTGATTTCATCTCATTTTCAAAATTAATATTTATAATCCATTTATAACACTAAAATAAATATTTTTATTTTTAAATTTTATTGTCTGTAATATATAAAGATAAATGTATTTCAAAACTCACAAAATACGTTATTTTCGTCCAATCATATAAACAATTATTTTGGTAGGAAGGTGGATTCATAAATGCTTTCTTATGAAGAATTTTTAAAGTTAAAAGAAGAAAAATTGAGATTAGAAAGTGAAAATCTAAAATTAAGAGGAGAACTTTTGACAATAACGAAATCTAATCATGTTATTCAAACAGAAACAGAAATTTTTTTTGAAATAAATATAGGAAATCAAGAAAATCTAAATCAAAGCAAAATAATAGCGCAAAATGATATTGAGACAGATATTTAAGAAAAAATTAATAATTTTAAACAAGAAAATCGAAGTTTACAAAGCACGATCCTCTCATTAAAGCAACAAGATAAAAATGAATTCATTCAAGATAACAAAACAATAAACGAAAATTTTCATTTAAAAAATATAATCAAATCATTAAGAATTCAAACCAAACTTAAATTGGAACAATTGAAGCAAGAAAATGAAGAAAAAGATTAAGAAATTCATAATTTAAAAGAGCAAATGAATCAGATCCAATTATTGTTAAAACAGAAAAAGCAAGAAAATAATGAAAAATATAAAGAAGTTAAATCTTTAACAGAAGATGCCTCTTTATATCGAATGCAACTTGAATCAAATTCAAATTATGAAAATAATAAATTGAATCAAGAAATCAGACGGTTAAATCAAAAAAATGAATCATTGAGTTGTTTAATTTATGAATTAACACAAAAAAACGATGAAAAGAATCAACAATTAAATCATTAAAAGAAAGGATTGAACGATTCAATAACTTACTTATAGAATGCAAACAAAAAATAGCTGCATTAATTCAAAATAAAAAAGAAATTGAAATATAACAAGATGATTTGCAATCCAAAAATCAAAATCAAATTTTTCTTTTAAATCAACAAATCCAGCAATTAAAAGACACAAATCAGCAAATTAAAGATAAATTCCAAAAGAAAATCATTCGATTAGAACTTGATTATGAATCAAAAATCAATGATTTACAAAATGAAATCAAAGAGTCAACTCAAAATTTGAAATTACCATCTCAAATTAAAAAATTAGAAGAATTAAATCAGCAACAAAAAAAAGATCTTGATAATAAAGAAAGTTTAATAAGTAAATTAAAATTATTATTAATAGTAATCAAGATAAAATTAATAGAATGGAAGTTGAAAACATTGATTTAAACAAACAATTGAAAATCCATGAAGATGAGGATCAACAAATCAGAGAAATTATTCAATCATATAAAAATCAAAATTTAGAAATCCAAATTCTTTTAAAAAATATAAATGAAACGAATCATCCTCTAAAGAATCATATTTGTTCTATTATTTTAGATTTGCTGAAAATGACAAATGAAAATCAAAATAAAGAAAAAATCATCTCTAAATTGAAAGAATTAAGTAAAAAATAACAATGATATTGAAACTTTTTATTTAAATATTATATTTAAAGTTTTTATTTTGGTGTAATCTTTAAAATGATATTTAAACATTCATCAAAAAACGATGAATCGAAATATTGTAATTCTGATTCATCAATAATTTCCAATCTTTGAAGATTTTCACATCAAAAAGCACTTCTTCCTATTTCTTTTGTGTCTTTTAATTATTGGAACTGTTGATTTTAAAAAAAAAAAAAAAAAGATTTTGAATTTTGGATCGCAAATCTTCTTGTTTTAATTCAATTTCTTCTTTATTTTGAACTAACGTTGCTATTTATTGTTTACATTCTATAAATAAGTTATTGAATCGTTCATTCCTTTCTTTTAATGATTGATTTCTCGAGAATTATATGCTCTTAGTCTTAAATTTTCTTTACATTAATAAACCTGGAATTTGGGACTTGTTTTGTTTAACAATTTCTGATATTTCAAGAATTTCCTCCTGAGACAATGATATTAAATTGTAATTTTCAATCGTTAAAGTGTTAGAGATTACATCGAAAGACATTTTATCTGCTGAACCAAGGCATTCATTTATCATTTATTGTGCAACGGGTGAGAATGTAAATCGTAAACTATTCAAGCATTCAATTTTTTTCTTTGGACACTAAAGAATAATTTCCGATTTTACTTTTCTTTGATCATATTCAATTTTTTGAATAGTTTTTCATATTGGAAATTTTCCACTTTTTTTAGAATGAATTATAAATAAATTTTATCTATCTCATCATCAAGACATAGTATCTACTTAATAATCTTTGTTTTACCTCAATTGTAGAATGATTGGTAAAATATTTTGTTTGTTTTATGTAAAATATTATTTTAATAATTCTTGAAGTCAGATATCTATATAAGTATTATAGTTTTTTAATTTATATTATTTTATAAAAATGATAATAACCATTATTTATTAAATATTGCCTTTTACAAGAAGATATATTGGAAAAGAAATTTTCGATGATGGCAATTCAAATGATTAAAAAAAAACAAAAATGCACTTATACCTTATTAAAAACAGATAAATATTAGCTATTTAAAATATAATAAAATGTTAAAAATACTTTTATAATGTAAAGTTTAATTAAAAATAAAATATTCCTGATTTAAATCATTATATTAATAGTACTATTTTTTGATAAAAACAATTTCAATGGAATAAAATTATACTTTTCAGTTTCATTGAAATAAATTCAGAAAAATTCTAATCGTTTTTTTTCTGTTCATTAAGATTTTGATTTTTATACGATGATTCAATTATTTCTTTAATAATAATTTTTGTTATATGAATAATTTCATATAATTATATTTCTAATTATACATAAAAAGTAATTTTATTTATAATAATTTATAAATACTAAACAATAACAATATAAAATCAAAAATATATCCCTAACCATTTTTTTCAGAAAATATAAATAAAATTATTTTTTACTCAATAACAATAAATATTATTTGGAATATTTTATTAATATATTTAAATAAATTTCAATATATTATAAATAATAAGTTATAATAACTAGTTCTTTATATATTATTGAGAAACAACAAAACCGACGACCGTTAATTTTATTTCTCTATTGATTGAATCAATCTATAAATGTCTTCTCCGAATAAACGACGTTCCAAAAACAATGAAGATTCAAATGATGATGGAGGCACAGATAAAATCAATGATGAATCTCTTTCAGAAAACAATTCAACCGAGAACCAAAATAATGAAAATAATTCGTCATCTTTCGATGTAGAAATGGATTCAAATCGAAATTCGGAAGAAGTTGATCAAGTCAATGAGAGAAACAAAGAAGAAATTTACAGACTTGCAGGTCGAAAGCCTTTAATTACAATATTAAATTTAATGGTAGGCCCTGTTATTTCTCAAGTCACAGGTGCCCTTTATGGCATTATTAACAGTATTTGGGTTTCAAAGAAGCTAGGCGAGCAAGGTTTATCAGCAGTAGCTACAGAGATTACATTCGAAGGAATTGGACGCGCCTTTGGATTTTTCTTAATGATTGCTGGTTCCACCAAGATATCCCAATTATTTGGGCGGAAACAATTTGATGAAGCCACCCAAGTTGCCTGTGATCTAATTCGCTTAACGGTCGTTTGCGGCATAATTGTGCCTGTTGTCATTATACCCTCGCACAATCCGATGTGTGAGTGGTTTAAAGCCAGCAAAAAGACGACAGAATGGGGCTTTCAATACATATTACCACTGTGTGCCTGCTCCGTTTTAACCTGCTTAAATCTGTGTTGTCAGGGCTTTCTTCAAGCCGAAGGTAGAACGATGCTAATTGGCTTCATAGATTTGGTAGCGTTAGTAGTTGCATGTGGTGGAATATGTCCATTATTACTCTTTGGTTTAAATGCAGGCATTTGTTCAGCTTCAGTTTCTACAGTTTGCGCAGATGCGGTTCCAGGCATTGTTTTATTGATTCTTTATTTTCGAGGCAAATTTGGAATTAAGCCAAATTGGCGCCAATTGTGTAAGCCTTTTAGTAAGCACACATGGCCAGCAATAGTTGTTGGTCTTAGTCAGCTTGTTTCTAATTTATCTGCTTGTATTCCTGGTATACCAATTAGGAACTTAATTGGAAGGTCGTGTGGCGATGATCATATTTATGATCTTGCGATGGCCAGTTTTAATGTTTGTTGTCGAGTCTTTCAGTTTGGTTCTTGTATTTGTATTGCTGTGACAACTGGCTTCATTCCGCCTGCTTCTTACGCGCATGCAGCGCAAAATGACAAGCGTTATTTGAGACTCGCTTTGCATGCGGCCTGGATCAATTTGGCGTGGTCAATTTTGATCACAATTTTGGCGTTGGCAATTCCGAGGGAAATTTCGATGATATTCGGAAGTGGTGAAGAATATCTGGATTATTCAGCGCCTATTCTAAGGAACAGTAATTATTTGGGCGTCTTTAGATGGGTCCAATTTAACTGTCAGGCAATGTTGCAGGCTTTGCAATACGGAGTTCATGCAATGATCGTTTCAATGATGTCCAATTTCGTCGGTTTTCTCGTCTTCGCTTACATCCTCTTCTACACCGACCAACATAACGTTAAGAGACTCATGTACTTGTACACTTGCACAACTGGATTCGGAACTGTCGTCGGAATTGCTCTGCTGAGTTTTCCTCTTTGGAAGCTCTACAAGAAGTCAAAGGAACAAAACCAAAAAGTGCAAGACAACGAAGACATTGAAAAAGATTACGATGAAAAATATTTGGACTCCGATGAAAGCTTGAATGAAAATACTAACGATGACACTCAAAATATTGACTCTAATGAAAATACTGAGACAAACGAAGTCAAAAAAATAAAAGAATTCTAAAGATAGTATTTTTAATACTAATTGCAAAAGAGGAAAAAAAAAAAAAAAATAAGTTTCTTTTTTTTAATTAAAAGTTTAATTTTTTTATATATAATCATAATCCTGCCATTTTTAATTATTTTTCCTTCTATTTATATGAATTTTTCAAAAAATATCATATGGCAAATCATTTATATATACTTCAACTGTGATAAAATAGAAAATTTGACACATAATTAAGCCGATTGAATTTACAAATTAATAAATTTTTTTGATAATCTATTATAGGTTGTAAAAAGTGTCAAACTTGATAATTGATATTAAAAGACCAAATCTAGACTCATATCATTAAATCAAATTTCATTTGAAAAGACTGCTTCTATTTGAATTATTTTTAAATTATTTCAAACCTTAATTAGTTTTTATAAGCATTTTTTTCTATCAGTTAAGTTATAAAAATGATGTTAACTTCAAAAACTTTGACAATCAATAACGTACTTATACAGTCGATATAAATTCGTTCTTGTTGGTAATACAAATGTCGGGAAATCATGCATTTTTAATCGTATTATAAAAAATATTTATAACCCTGAACAAGAAGCAACTGTTGGCTCTGATAGAGGCGTTTATCGGAATAAAGATATTTCTGTATATGGATTTAAAAAAAAAATTGAATAGAGTATTTGAGAAGAATTTTGAATAAAAAAACAATAAGAAATCAAAATTTATATTTATCTTTGTTATAACTATTAAAATTGTAATTATAGATATTAATAACAATATTAAAATATTTATAATATGCAAATATATATGATTACTTGCTATTAAATGATTTTTTAATGAGATAATTAGTGATCAATTCATTATTTTTAAAAATCTTTGAAAGTTGGTTAATTTTTCTACAGAAATATCTTTGAAAATTTATCAAAAAAAGCAATTTATTATAATTTATTAAATTTAAAATTAATATTAATAAAAATAAATAATAATAATATTTAAAAAAAAAATATGTTTTTATTTCAGTATTATAATTTTTATAGAAAATTTTTAAAGCATATAAAAAGTTATTTTAGTATTAAATTAAATGTTTTTTATCCTCTCTCTTTTTACGCAATTTTCTCATTGTGATAGGTCATTCAAAATTGTTGGAGATGAATTCCAAATGGATGGCAGACCATTCAGATATATATCAGGTGAAGTTCATTATTTCCGAGTTGATCCAGAATATTGGGAAGAAGTATTAAAAAAAGTACGTAATGGTGGTTGTAATGTTGTTCAAACCTATGTTCCTTGGAACATCCATGAACCAAAGAAAGGTCAATACAAATTTACCGGGCTCTATGATGTTGAACAATTTGTTCAAATAGCCCAAGATTTAGGACTTTATGTAATTCTTCGTCCAGGTCCCTATATATGTGCAGAATGGGATTTAGGAGGTCTACCATACTTTCTTCTCCAAGAAGAAAAAATAACTGTCCGCTCAAGTGATCCAGTTTTCATGTCACATGTCAGATCCTATTATGAAGAGCTCTACCGCCGCCTTCGGCCACACATGTACCACAATGGCGGCAACATCATCATGGTCCAAATTGAGAACGAATATGGCTCTTACCCACAATGCGACCACGATTACCTCCGACAACTCTGTGATATTACTCAAGATCTTCTCGGTGAAGAGACTCAGCTATTCACGACTGACGGCGCAGGCGAAAGCTATCTGAAATGTGGCTCAATTGTTGATCGTGCCTACGCGACAGTCGACTTTGGGACGGGTGACCCAACGTACGCATTCGAGCTCGAAAGAAGGTGGAATAACGGGCACGGTCCTTATGTCAATTCTGAGTTTTACACCGGATGGCTCGACCACTGGGGCGAGAAGCATCACACTGTGAGCACCGATGCTGTTGTCTCTTCGCTGGACAAGATGCTGTCGATGGGAGGCAACGTCAACATGTACATGTACATCGGCGGCACGAACTTCCACTTTTACAACGGTGCAAACGGCGGAGCTTCTTCATACCAGCCCGATCTATCGTCGTACGATTACGACGCGCCAATCAGTGAGGCGGCGGACATGACGTGGAAGTACGAGAAGATCCGTGAAGTCGCCAAGAAGTACATCGATGTCCCTGACATCGATGTGTCAAACAACACGAAGAAGGCATACGGAACAGTCACTTTCACTGAAGGAATTTCGTTGTTCGACGCTCTCGACCAGATTGGAAACGTCAGGAAAACAAGCGAGAGGCCGATTTCGATGGAAGACTTGGATGTCGATTACGGCTTCGTGTTGTATCACGCGCAAATAAAGGACGGTGAATCACTCAGCATTCCTCACTGCAAAGATCGCGGCTACGTCTTCGTGAACAAGAAAAGGCAGTGCATCGTCCAGCACGCAGAAGAGAAGATGTGCAGGCTGAATGACGGCACGGGCGACCTTGACATACTGGTCGAAAACATGGGAAGATTGAATTACGGAGCAGAATTCTTCGAAAAGAAGGGAATAACTGACACCGTCAAAATTGACGGCGAAGAGTTGAACGGTTGGACAATGACTGGTTTCAATTTGACTAACTTGAGCAATATATTGACATTCACAAAAGAACTGCCAACAAAAGTGCCAGCTTTTTACAAGGGTTACTTTGACGTCGACGAAATGGCTGACACTTTTTTGAACCCGTCTGGTTGGGTCCGTGGAACCGTCATTCTCAATAATTACACAGTGGGAAGGTACTGGAACGTAGGACCACAACTCACCCTTTACATGCCTAAATTCTTCGTTAAAAAGGGAAGAAACGAACTGATTGTATTCGACTACGAAAGCCAGTTTGATAAAGTGCCAACAATGACTTTCGAAGACCGTCATCAAATTGATATAAACTAAATAATTTTTAATTTATTGCTTCATAAGAATTAATTTTATTTGCATTTCTGGTTGGGAAAAAGCTAGTTTTGTAAAATTATATCATTAATTTTATCATCTAGTTTAATAATTAATTATCTTCATTAATATTTAATTGAATTTTGAAATTGCAGTGAGATGATGCATATTTATATAATATTATGCTGAAATTTAGAAAGCCTGATAACGATAAAGTTGAGATAAATTTAATTCAAATTATTTGAAAAACTTACCAGAAAAATTGATAAGCCTATTGTATTATTTTCAATGGTTATTTCATAAAAAAAAATTTTTATTTATTGAAAATTTTTTGATCGAAATAGAAAAAAATTTTAAGCACGATTATAATTTTTTGCGAAAGAATAATAGTTTAGAAAAGATACTATAGAAAATTATGAAATTATATATATTCTTGTTTCTTTCAATTACCGCTATTTCTGATTGCATTCAAATTTTTCTATAAAAATAAAGCAAAACTTTGAATTTTTGAATAATTAAATGATCATTTCACTATGAAGCCTTATTCTAAAGTCGATGCTTTAAAAATAATAAAGCAAAAAGGATTTTGCATTATGAATTCAAGTAATATTGATCGTTTTATTTCATGTGGCGTGGAAGCATTTACTAATTACTCAATATATAAATATTTTTTTAAAGGAAAAGATTATCATAAAAAGGTTGATGTTGCAATTGAGTCTTTGATAAGATTAACAGGGGAGAATGGCCTTTTATACTCAGAATCAGATGATGTTAATGGATTCGCACAATGGTTTCCACCAGGCCTTTCTGGACATTCGACGTGGAAATACATTATTTCTGGCTCATGGAAATACCTTTTCATGTCAGAATTCATTGGTACATTAAATCGTGTTGATCATGCAGAAGATTTTTCTTTTAAAAAGAAAGCTGAAATTACCCAAAATCAAGATATATTCTTATACAATCTTGCAGTGAGGCCATCCATGCAAGGAAAAGGTATTGGTTCAAAATTAATTAAGCCAATTCTTGAATACTCGAAAACAATTAATCGTCCATGCTACTGTGAAACATATGACCCTGCTAATATTCCAATATATAAACATATGGGATTCAAGGAACTTCCAAGTTCAAAAATTGCTGATACGTCCATCATTCATTATCCATTCCTTTTCAAAGTTGATTAATTAACATTATATTATAATAATTAAATAAACAAAGCTTATATATGTAATTAATAGTATATTCTTAATAATAATTATAAGGAAATTTACTCTCTTTAAATTACACCTCCACTTTTTCAATTAATAACTTTTTAAGAGCATTTATTAAATCATATGATAAAACCATATGCTAAAGCTTTAGGCAACCAATAATTATTTTTTTGTTTTTATTTGATCTAAACAAAACAGAGTATAATCATTCAAATGTATTATTTCATCATCTATATAAAGATTGGATAAAAATGACACATTATCTGGAAAATTCTCTTTAAAAATTGATTTATAATTTAAAATGTTTTCAGAATAGGTAACATATTTTAAAATATAAGGATTTTTTTTTTAATAACGGATTTCTCTCATTTTTTCCAGAGGTATTCATGTGAGGTGACTTAACGTCTTTGATAATTTTTAAAATTGCATTTTTTCAGCCACTTTAAAGTTTTGAAGACTCAGATTAAGAGAAACAAATTTCTTGCCTGTAGAGATTGTATTAAGCATGCTTTTTTGAAAAAATAATGTTAAATTTTTTTTTTCTAATATCTCGATATTTTTACTCAATTTAAAATATATGCCATATATTTAAAATAATAAATGTAATTTATTAATACTATAATTTATTGTGAGATTTAGAATTTTGTTCTTTGTTTTATAGGTAAAAATAATGAAGATTTTAGAATTTGAAAATGATTTTTTTTGGAAAAAAGTAGAATATTTAAAAATTCGCTCGTTAAATTTTTATATATTTTATGTATATGTTTTGGCTTAGTCTGAATTATTCAGTTGAGAATGGAATATATTGGTTATGCGCTCATTTTTGAGAAATGTTGATTTTACTTTATATTATTAATTTTATTGGTGCAAAATGCCAAAATCACAAAAATGAGAAAAACTTTTTTTAAATATTTATGTTTTCTTGAATTTTCTTTGGTCACAATAATTTAATTACATTGAATATTAATATAAAATAAAAAAAATCATAGTTCATTAATTATAAAACGCAAAATATTAGTTATAAAATTATAATTTTTTACGATTACTTGATTCAATTCTTATGAAAAGTTTCTATGTTTATTAATAAAATTGTAATAAAATATTGAGAGAATAAATTTTTTTTCAAAAAAAAGATGATTACAAATTCAATTGATTATTTATTAATTTGTATAAAATGATCGTTCCTAAAATATTGAAAAATAATTAAATCTAATCTATATATTTCTTAATTATAAGATTTAAAAATGTATATTAATTTTATATATAAACATATAATATATTTATTAACTAATTTGAATATTATTAAGCGCATATAATCCATATTTATTAATAAATAATTATATTTTTATATTTCTATTGAAATTATAAAATTTCAGAAGTAAAGTTATTTATACTCACAAAAATATACTAAATTCATATCTTGAAAATGGAGGTATAAAGAGTTATACAAATCATTATATAATCCAATTATAAAATATCTAAAAATATAAGCTGCTTTATTTAAAATTTTATCGACGAATTCCCTACATGAATACCTCTTTTTCCACTTTTTGGAAAATTTATAAAAATTTTATAAAAAAAAATGTTATCAACCAATTGTTTTCAAGAATATATTGGAATATTGACAGATATACAGGAAAATATTCTTATTTATTTAGATGCTGATGTCAATATTGAAGAAAATTATCAGAATCTATGTAATAAATTTGAGCAGGTAAAAATTCGCGAAATTAAGCATGAGCTCAGATTATTATTGCATTTACTTGTGAATATTTCGAATAATCATCACCGTTGTCATGATTTTTTTAAGAAAATTGAACGAATTTTACAATTTTTCAAAAATGACATTACAAAGCATTACACAAATAACGAAATTTTCAACATTTTCAAGAGTAACAAGAGAATCCTTCTTTATTTATTTGAAGAAAACATCATCACTGTGAATGAATTAATAATTCACAAACTCCTTTATGGCAAGTATTCAATGGCCAAATATCCTCTGTATTTTACTCCAGAAATCAAGAAATTCATAAAAGAGCACAAAAAGTCCACATTTCATTCAAAAATGGGACTTTTAAAAAAATTACCAGATGATTTTAATCAAAAACGAAAAACTGGAGAAAGTGATTTTTATATCTGTACATTAATTCAGCAAGACTTAGTTAAAGAATTTATTGAATATGTCAATCGAACGAATTTTCCGTTATCAGCTGCAATTAAGCTATCGATATATGAAACCAATTCTTTTTTAATTAAAAAAATGATAGAATCAACGAATCACCAGAGAAATAAGGATGCTGAAGTGACATTAATCAAATATGCCGCTTTTTATGGATCGATTCAAATATTTCAATACTTGCTAATAAACAATGTCGAATTAACGCCATCTTTGTGGCTTTATGCAATTCATGGGGAAAATCCTGACATTATTCATCTCTTGGAAGAGAATAATGTGCAGCCAATTGTATCTCATATTGACACATTAAGGAGTGTGCACTTCACAATTGTTACTAGAGACGAAAAGACATATGAAGAATGCTTTAAAGAGTCAATTAAATGCCATCATAATGATATTGCAAATTATATTGAAAATAATTATTTAAAAAAAGAGAAAGAAGGATTCATTCATGGTATCAAATACTATAATTTTTCTTTTATTAATGATTTCACTAAGGAGCCTTCTTTCTATTATTTGTGTCGGTATGATTATTACTCATTGGTTAATATTCTTCTCAACAATAAAAGTATTGACATTAACAAAGCCATGGTAATACCTTTCGATGGAATATGAAATGATTTATTTAAATGGAATTTTATATCATTATTTGATAGAATTCAATGTTGTTTCATTCAATTGGATTCCTCAAACAAATTTTTAAAATGAAGTTTTACAAATTATTTCAAAAAACAGCTTTTTATTCGGTAGTTGAAAAAGAGAATTATGATATAATAAAACTTTTATTAACAAAAGATGAACTTAATGCTAATACCTTGAATATTGAAATTACGATTTTAATCTTTAATATGATTTTAAAATTACAATTTTGGTAATATTGTTATAATTTAAAATTTCAATGATATTACAAATTTATTTCATTTTATGGAATTTATATTATATTTTTTTCTGATTGGATTATAAATCATATCATTTAATGGGATTCGAAGATAATTTCTTCAATAGAATTAATTTTTGTCTTTAATGCAATTTAAATCATGCAATTCAATAGAATTAATAGATGATTTATTTCAAAGAATTTGGCATCATT
The DNA here is from genome assembly GCA_039105265.1 of Tritrichomonas musculus. Classification (NCBI taxonomy): domain Eukaryota; phylum Parabasalia; order Tritrichomonadida; family Tritrichomonadidae; genus Tritrichomonas; species Tritrichomonas musculus. Next base: position 1,314,375 of record JAPFFF010000034.1, on the reverse strand, counting down.
CTATTTCATGGAATTGAAATTCAATATTTATCAAATTTAAATGTATTTTTTCAATTCAATTTGATATAAATTAATTTAAGAAATAAAATTAAAATCTATTATCTAATCGAATTCAAAGTCAAAGCATTTAATGAAATTTTTTATTATTATTTTATGAAACTGCATTATATGCTGCTGTTGAACAAGGAAATCCAGAAATTATAAACTTATTAGTCTCCAATGAAAAAATAGATGTTAATATCTATAGTATTTGTTTATAGATTTATAGTGTTACCAATTTATCTGTTTGATATCATTTTTCATAATAAATTGAGTGGAATTTGAAACCATATCATTCAATTTTATTTCAAATAAATTCATTCAATTACATTCAAAATCAAAAAAAAATTTAATAAAATTATAATTGTAAATTTAATGAAACACCATTATATATAGCTGTAAAATTTCAAAAACTAGAAATCGTCAAACTTTTATTATCAAATCCAAAAATTGATGTCAATATTTTAAACATTTAAAAGGGAAATGTTCATGGAATTCATTTTTTCTTATTAAATAAAATTCCGAATTTAATTTTTTCAAATGAAATTTAAATGTATATTTCCAATTCAATTTAGAATTTTGAGATTTCATTCAATTCATAATCAATCATTCAGATAAAATTATACATAAACGTTTATGAGACAGCATTGTTTGCTGCAGTCAATTTAGGGAATCTAGAAATGATTCAACTTTTATTAATGAATGATAAAATTGATGTAAATTGTTTAAATATTTGAAATCAAAATATTTCATTACATTCATAATTGAAAACTGTTTAATTATGTTTTTAAATGTAATAGTTTTAATACAATTCAAGTTTACTTTTTTTCATCTAATTTAAAATTAAGAAATAAATTACATTCTAAATTAGGATTTATAAATTCCATTCCAACTATTTCATTCAATGAAATTTATTCAAAAAAATTTATTATATTCTGATTGTATTTTCAAATTGCATTTTGAACATTGTTTTTTAAATGAAGTTTTAAAATAATTTCATACAACAGCATTACACAGAGCAATAATGCAAAATAAATTAGATATTATCAAAATTTTAGTAAATCATAAAGATATCAATTTGAATAAGAAAGATACAATTTCCATTGCAAGGTTAAATAAAATTTTGAGTGCTTTTTTTACAGTAAAATCATATGCATTTATACAGAAGACCTATAGATTTAACGAATGACGAAAAAATAATTTCATTATTGCATCCATCAACGATAAATAGAAACGAACAATCTTTACCAAAATTTTGTGCTGGTTTAGCCATTATTTCAATATTATTTTGGTTTTACTACATTAATAAACAACAATAACATTTTAATTTCTTTAACTTGTACATTGTAGCAAGAGAGATTGTGTCTCAACTTTTTGAGAGAATAAATTGAAAGAAAAATGATGAATAATTTTCATGTAAATAAAAAAATTGATGCATCTTTTTATATTTTTACATAATTTTTACCAGACTTACAATAAAAGGAAGGATCAGGAAAAATTTTGTAACATAATAAGAATCATTTTTTTTTTTTTAACATGAATTTTGTAACGTAATAAGAATCATTTTTTTAACATGAATTTTGTAACATAATAAGAATCTTAGATTATTTTTCACAAAATAAAAAATGGATAATTATCTTTAAAAAAAAAACTTTTATTTAATTTTTTTTTATTTGTCACTTAATTCAGATCCACAATGTGAGCACATTTCTTCATATTTGTTGATTTCATCTTCTACTTTGTGCAAATCTGATTTTGTAATATTGCATGCAAACTTGCCAAGGAAAAGATCTCCTGGAAGTTCTTCAAGTGCTTCAGCATCAATCATCAATTGAGCTCCTTTGGTGCTGTCTTCCCACGGGATTGTATATTCTGGCTTTTTCAATGTTTTACGAAGTTCTTCATAATCGTCGATGACAATGTCAGACTTTCCGCCTTGGTTATAGAAAGCTGTCTTGAATGGTCCGGGGCAGACGCAGCAAGTTCTAACTCCGAAATGTCTGAATTCATCTCTCATTCCGATTGTCATGCCTCTGAGGGCCATCTTGCTGGCGGAGTAAACTGACATTCCATAGAATGAATGGAAGGCTGCAACTGAAGAAACATTAAAAATTGTCCCCGATTTACGTGATCTGAAATGAGGCATAATTGCACGAATTACACGAAGTGGTGCGAAGTAATTGATTTCAAAGTTTTTACGTATGACTGCTTCTGAAGTTTCTTCGAATGTTCCTGTGTGTCCAAATCCTGCATTATTGACAAGAACATCAATATGTCCAAAATGTTCAATCGCTTTTGCAACGCAGCAATTAATAGATTCTTCTGATGTAAGATCCATTGCTATTGGAAGGAATTTATCGGAAATTGGTCCAAGTGAATCAATTAATTTTTGTGGAGTACGAGATGTAGCGCAAACTTTATCGCCTTTAGCAAGGAGAAGTTTGACAAGTTCGTGTCCAAGACCTGTGGCTGTTCCAGTAACAAACCAAACTTTCATTATTGTGATGTAATTATAAATTTACATTTCATTTAATAAAAATTCAATAGCTTTATTCAAATTTCTTCGTTATTATCTGATTTAAAATATCGTAGAAAAAGAAATTTTTCTTAATGGAAAATCAATTTATATTTGGTGTTTAGTTATTTTAAAAGTATTTGTTTTATATGTTTCAATTAAAGAATAAACCACTTTTTGATTATAAAAATTGTGAGGACTATATTATTTTTATAATTCATTTATCTCGCTTAAAATCTTAATTATTGAAATAGAAAATGACTAAATAAATATATTTTGTTTTATTTATTATAATATTATAAAAAAGTCAACCGAAATATGATTTTTATATCTTGAAAAGACAATGATATCATGTTTGTTTCACAAAAAAAAAATAAAAAAAATTCGTTTTCTAATTGATATGATGCTTCTGGTCTATTATCTAATAAATATTTTAAATATTCTTCATTAAAATGAAATTCATGAAATAATACAAATGATGAAATTATTTTTGCCCAAAATTAGATAAATATGAACTAAAAAATATAAAATACAAAATAAATATCAAAGGGTCTTTAGCTCAGCGGCGAGAGCATACGATTGAAGATCGTACATTTCCTCGGTTCGAGTCCGGGAAGTCCCATTTTTTCATTTTTTTTTTTCCCCGCCCCTTTGATTTTTACATAAATAAATAGATTCAAACGAATTTATTGTATGCCAAAGGGCAATAAATTATATATAGAATAAATAAAATGTAATGTTTAATAATATAATATTATATCAGTTAAAAATCATTTTTGAAATATTGACCAGCTAGTTTAACAATTTCATCATCGATTAATTCAGGAATCGATCCTTTTCTAATAGATTTACCAATCAAATAAATATCATTTTCCATCAATTTGCCACTTTTTCTAACATCAACCAATTTCTTAAACAAAACTTTTGAATAGACAACAAAGCAAAGAGACTGGTTGTTGTCGTTCACGACGATCCAATCGAATTCGACATCGACTTTTTTAAAATTGCCATCAATCAAAATGTCCAATTTCTTAATTTCGCCATTGATTTCGTATTTAATGGGAAGTTTAAACTCGTAGCAGCAACCGTTATAAGTGACCTGATTTATTTCAATTCCGACGAATTTGTCATTGGCAACAACTTCTTTCACTGCCAAAGCAGGAAAGCCGACAAACTTCAGCCAGCAATTGAAGAACGATGAATAATCTTTATTCAATGTCGAATTAACTAAAGAAACAAAATCAGAAAGATCCACGCTTTTGTTTTTATACTCGCTTAACCACTTCGAGCAAACTATGAAAAAGTTATCTTTTCCAACCAAGTCGCAAAACATCTTCACAACAGTGCATCCCTTGTCGTAAGTAAGAGCGCCAAACATGTCTTCAAAGTCGATTTGATCTGGAGGTGGCACAATTACGCCGGATCTGAAATGAGACAGTGCGTCACACAATTCATCGTCATTCAACTTCACCCATATTTTTTCTGAGTGTGTCATGTCGTAAAGAATCAGGTATTGATAGAACTCGGCAAATCCTTCGTTCAGCCAGAGCGAATCCCACCACTTTATTGAGACCAAGTCGCCGAACCATTGGTGAACAATTTCGTGCGCTACAACTAATTGGCACGACTTTGATTCGGTATGTTCTTTATAATTTGGAAGAGTGATCAATCCGTAGTTCTCCATTCCGCAGCTGATGCAGCTATGTGATATGAGTTGAAGATGTGGCAATTCAAAATTGACTCCCATTTTTGACTCCATCCATTCAATTGCAAAAATGGCAACATTCAAAAGTTCGCCAAAATATTGTGAATTGCCTTCTTTAGAATAGAATTTTACAGGAAGGTTGTTCTTCGTTTTGCCCGAAATAAAATCAAACAGACCTACACAAATACACAGTAAATAACAGCAAATTGGAGGCGTCTTCATGAAAGTGATTTCTTTTTCATTTCCCATTTCTAAAACACTTTGAATTGGCATGTTTGAAAGCCCTGTCAAATTTTGTGGAATTCTGAGTTTAACTGAAAAAGTGGAGCGAACGATAGGATCATCAAAACATGGAAGTAACTTTTTCGCTAAATTCGGCTCAAAATCAGTAAAATAACAGTGATTTATGTTAAAGAATCCTGTTTTCTTATGGAGGTTGGGCTTGACGATGTAATTTATTGTAACTGGATAGGTAGATAAATCAATATTTGAATTCTCTTGACAAGAAATTACTAAATTGGGATATTCAACTATATATTTTAGTGGTGTGTTATTTTGAGTAATAGAATCTATCGTGATATTTTTACCTAGATTTAAATATGCGGAATCACTATTAGCATTTTTCTTGAATGTTATAGTTACACTTGCTTTGCATGCATTTTTATTTTCTTTTATATGCAAGAATAAGTCATAGTGTGTTGGAATGTAATCTTGCGAAAGCCTCTCTGTCATATTTATGACAAATTATTGGTTAAATTATGCTTTAAAAAAGTTTCCTACTAAACTTTTTCAGATCATTTTATGCTATTTCAAAAATATAGTTATCTCAATCAATTTATGATTATATTAATTTAATTTAATTTTTTATGATTTTTGTTTAGTTGTTTTTTAATTAGAAAAGTTTTAATCAATGTAAAAATATAAGAGGAATCGTTATTTTTGTCTTATTTCCAAAGCAAAATCTGAAAGATTTTGTTCAATTTATCTCATTGAAAATAATAGTTTTCGAAATAAAAAATAAATAACTTAATATATTTCATTTTATTAATTAAAACAATATAAAAAATAGAAGGAAATATGATATTTAAGTCTTGAAAAAAAAAATGAACAGTTTTATTCAAAAAGTTATTTAAAATTTGAATAGATTTTCTGAGAAAAAATGTGAATATGAAAAAAGTTTTAAAAATTTTATTGATTTATATCACATCATTTTTTATTAATATTTGATGGCGCAAGTCTCTATCTTTGTGTTTGGTTTGCAAGGCGTTGGCAAGTCATCATGCGGCCGAGCTTTTCTCCAGAAAAATGATGTTTTCGAAGTAAGCTCATCTCCAAAGCCATGTACAAGTGAACTTAAAATTGGGCAAAATATGGTCAATGGTGCCATGAGGCGTTTTGTAGATATTCCTGGCCTGGACTCAACTGAAGAAGACAATTCACCAATAATGATCGACATGGTGAGATCATTGAACAGCAAAAATATTGGTATAAATGCATTCTTTTTAGTAATTAGCATACAGGAACCAAGGTTGACATCAACTATTAAAAATATGATAATATTATTAAATAATTTCTTTAATGATATTGAATGTTGGAAGCAAGCCGGAATCATATTTACTAAATGTAATCATGATGACAGTGAGGAAATGGAAGAAAAGATTAATAGTTCCAAAGAATATAGAATTGAAGTCATTAATTTCCTAAGAACTCTCCCAAACTGCCAAAACATTAACATCGAACTTCCCTGTTTCTTTGTTAATAACAAAAAATGGAGCAGCGATATTAAAACTCAAAATGAATTTGAAAGGATTTGCCAATTTGCCAAACAATTTGTTCCAAACGTTCATAATTTCCAAATTGCTGCATTAAATATCAGCGAATCGCGTGACTCAAGAAAAGTTCAAAATATAATTCATAAAATCAGAAAACCTGGCCAGACATCAATTACAACATTTGCTTATGATAGATATAGGGATTTTATGTTGGATCAAAATGGAAAGGTTATAATCCCTGTTAGAATTACTCTAACTCAATTATATGAATATCGTTTGAATTGGAACCCTGTCGAAATTGTTGAAAACAAATATATTCCAGCTAGAGTTGAATATGATTTTGAAAGAATGCTGGTCTTCCCAATTGTTCCTGATCAAGTTCTTGAAACTTATATTGATCATCGGAAAAGGAGTTATTGGTATAAATTTGGTGCAGTTGATAGGAAAACATCAAGATTTACTAGAGAATTGATCATTGAATTGGATGGTGGTTTTGTGTTTAAAGAAAGCAATAGTCCAAGATATGTTCTTACCAGTCCTAAAGTTAATTTTATTCCATCAATAAGTCCAAAATGTCCTGCTCAAGAAAGAAGAGATAGAACTGAAGTTCCATCATTTCTTGAAATAACGATGATTTAAATAAAATCTGAATTTTTAGTTGACTTTTTTTTATTTCACATTTCATATATTATAAATATCAGATCAGTCAAGGAGTGATTAAGCTATAAAAAAATCAGAGTTGAATAAATTACTACTAGATCTGGAGAAAAAGTTAAGGTTTACAAATATTTCCGAGATTTACGCAATTTTTAAGGAAATATTTGTATATAATATTATAAGAGAAAAAATTCAACTTGCACTTGATAATTAATTAATTTCATAGAAATGGCCATTCTCTCGACGAATATTTTCAAATTTTTATTATATATTAAAATCCAATTAAATTAATTAATTATTTATTTCTTATGGTAGATAATTGCTTCGTAGGCACGGAGTTTAGTTGGAATTGTGTCTGTATTATTATAGTTTGAGATCAACAACTTTGAACCAGAAAGGTCAATAGATTCAGGTATTTTGAGATCATGAGTTTCTTTGGTAAAGTTCAAAGCAATGAAAAGTTTCTCATTACCAAGAGTTCTTGTGTATATATAAAGATTTTTGTCATCATGGAAGTATTCATCATAGATTCCATATACGAAAATCAAGTTTTCGTGCCTTAATTTGATCAACTTTTGGAAATAATAAAAGATCGAATCAGGATCGTTGAGTGATTCTTCAACGTTAATTGTTGTGTAATTTGGATTTACTTTCAGCCATGGCTTTCCTGTTGTGAATCCTGCATTTGGCGAAGCATCCCAATGCATTGGTGTTCTAGCATTATCTCTGCTCTTCAATCTGAAAGCTGACATTGCTTCTTCAGGGCTCATTGTTCCTTTGATGACGTTTTCTTGCCAGAAGTTTTTGATTTCCAAATCATTGAATTCGTCAATATTATCAAATGGAACGTTTGTCATGCCAATTTCTTCGCCTTGGTAAACATATGGAGTTCCTTGAAGTGTGTGATTTAATGTCGCCAGCATTTTTGCACTAACTTTGCGATAATCTGGATGATCATTTCCGAAACGTGAAACAGGACGTGGTTGATCATGGTTGCATAAATAGATCGAATTCCATGCCTTCCCTTCAAGTCCTTTTTGCCATTTCGTCTGAATGCATTTGAACTTGACGAGATCAAATGGAACAGGGTAATATTTGGAGCGTGGATCAGCATCAACATCCATTAATTCAAATTGGAAGAGCATGTTTAGCTCATGGCGTTTAGGATCGGTGTATTCAATTGCTTGTTGGAAGGTTACACTTGGACATTCGCCAACAGTCATGCAATCGTATTTGGAAAGAACTTCTCGATTCATTTCTTGTAAGAATTCATGCTGACGTGGACCAGTTGAATAGTTTTCAATGCCAACAATAAGGCAGTCAGTTTTGCCATCAGGTAATCCATGCTTTTTTGAAATCATCGAAATTGTGTCCATTCTGAAGCCATCGATTCCTTTCTGGAACCAAAAGTCCATCATGTCGTAGATTTCTTTTCTGACTTTTGGATTCTCCCAGTTTAAGTCTGCCTGCTTTTTCGAAAAAAGATGAAGGTAATATTGGCCTGTCGCTTCATCAAATTGCCATGCTGATCCACTGAAGTATGATGTCCAATTGTTAGGCGGAACGCCGGGTGCTTTTGGGTCCCTCCAGATGTAATAATCACGAAAAGGATTATCTTTTGATTTCCTTGATTCAACGAACCATGCATGCTCATCCGATGTGTGGTTGGCAACAAGATCCATCATTAATTTAATGCCACGTTTGTGCATTTCACTTAACATCTCATCAAAGTCTGCCATTGTTCCAAAGTCTGTCATAATGTTGCGGTAATCACTGATATCATAGCCATTGTCATCATTTGGTGATTGATAAATTGGTGAGAGCCAAATAACATCAATTCCAAGTGTTTTAAGGTAATCAAGTCTTTTCGTGATTCCTTTCAGATCGCCAATTCCGTTTCCTGTTGTGTCTTGGAAGCTTCTAGGGTAGATCTGGTATACAACAGCTTCTTTCCACCAGGCACGTTCTAAGTGTTCCATTTACTATATTATAATGTGAACTTATTTTGGTATTTTTTTTTTAATTCAATCACGAATGTATTCAAAAAGTCAGTTTCACATATTTGAATAAAATGTTTATTTAGAAAGATTTGGAGATTATACATTTCTTAATTAAAAAATTTAATAGATTTTCAATTTTATCATTAACATATTAATTTAATATTAGTAGAAATATTGTTGAAAAGTGAAATTATAACAACCATTACAATTTTTCAAAATTCCAAAATAGATTTTCTTTGGTTTTTTTTTGGGATCAAATAATTGGTAAATAAAAAGTTAGAGAAAAATGGGTTAGACTACTAATTGTTTCATTGTCTTTTTGTTTAGAAAAAGTTAGTAGTTTAATTCATAAATAAGTAATAGTATTTGCTAATCTCCAAAACTGATGTAGATTACTAATAGTCGACATTTTAAATATATACTCAGAGAACAGTTTTATAAATGATGACAAATTTTTAATTGAATATTTATATAGGTTAAGATGATTTCAGATTAAAAGATCAAGATCATTATTCAAAAAAAAAAAAAGAACTTTCAAAACACGAGTTAAAAAAAATAAATATTTATTTTAAAAAATTACTAATTAACTTTACTAAAATAAGAGTATTTTTTTAACCCAATCCAAATTCTATTTCTTGAATTGAGAGTAATATTTTTGCTTCCATATCGTCGATATCATCATATTGTGGCAAATCGAGAGTATTGAAGCAAGTGTGTGCAACGCAAAGTCTCCCTTTATCACCCCCATTTGTGATTTTTATCGGTTTTCCTCTGTCTCTGTATTCCTTGAACCCGTTTACCGGCACCTGAGAAGATCCAGTAATGAAGAGTATAAATTTAGCCAAATTTTCGATGTCCCAGCCAGCTAGTATTTCGAATAGCATCTGAATTACTGGGTGATCCTTTGAATAAGGTGATCCGTAAGAGATATTATTATGTAAATCTTTCAAATCGATTTCAGGCATTCCGCAGATAAGCAAATCGAGTTCACCTGGTGAGAAACGGTTAATTTCTTCATGAGGGATCAAAGAATCGAAACCTTCGCAAAATGCGCAAATTTGATTTTGAATACATTTACGAAGACGATAATTAACGTACAAACTAACGTATTCCTTTTTATTATCGTTAGTAACTGCTTTTTCTTCACCTTTTTCAACGAGTTCGATTGACTTGTATTCGCCATCTTGAACATCGTCGATCGCGAATACCATGTCGAGCGGTTCCACGTCGGTTTCGAGGACCGTTTTGAGCGAGTCATAGATGCTTTTGTCGAACTCTTCAAGGTCTTTCAATTTGACCTGTCTATGAAGAATTTGACGGCAAAATGATCGTGTAAAATGAGCATTCACGCACTGCCCTTGAATCAACGACCTCGCGATGATCCGCCCTGCGAATCTGAAGTACTCGATGTAGTTGTCCTTCTTGTCAGACGTCGGACTTGGCTGGCACGTTTTGTTCTCGGACATGGCGAAGAGGCAGTTCTTCGGATCGAGAATCTCTTTGGCAATCAAGGTGAACCACTCGCATGTCAAACCGCCGGCATCAATTCCAGCTTCGCCGTTGAAGTTGACGTGAACAGATGAAAGCCAGTCATCAATGCTTTTTGAGTTCATTTTGTCGAAGGTCGTTTGAAGAAGGTTCTTTCGGTCAACGTAGATTGAGAACGATCCCTTGTTAGTGATTCGGTTCCGCATCTTGTCTCTGAAGTACTTCGAGCGTGCGTAAAACCGCAAAAGTTCGGGGTAATCCAAAAGGAACCTCATTTTTTCAAGTGTCGAGTCGTCGTTCTGCAAAATGTCGTTGAGAACTGGCCTTGATTCTTCGAACAATTCCCAGAATTTCTTGTTCGTTGCCTGCAGATTCAATGGGGCCTGTTTGATCAGCGTCGTTGGGCTTTCAAGTGACGACTTTTTGAGAGGATTAACCGTCATTGCAACGGTTGAGTTGGTGAAGTCAATTTCATTTGTTTCTGAGGCAACAATGATTAGGTCCTTGACTCTCTCTGGACAGCAATTTGTGAAGGCTGAACATATGAAATTCCGGAGGTTTTTATCGGAATAACCGCCGTCTTTGTATTCAGGTACAATCTTCTTCAAAAGTGCCAAAGTCTTGGGAATCTTCTCCTTCGCCATTGCTGGGAATCTCTCGAAGAAGAGGTCCAAAACCAGGTAAGACTTTTCTTTGTTATTGAATTCACGGTTGAAAACTTTTTGAATCTCCTTCAAAAGGCACTTCAATTTATCGTCAGTGAACTTGTTACAGAGAAGAAGAGCTTCTGGCAAGATTTTCTGTTCATTGAGAATCAACATGAAGCCGATGAAATGAATTGTACGTTTAGGTAAATTTTGCTGGAAGAGATTCAATACTTTTGAAACATCCAGAAGAAGCTCTGAATTATTCCGTAAGTCAGGGGAAATGACAATGTCAATCAAACTAGATCCGCACTTATTAAAGAAGTGGCCTTTGAAGTCTTCATTCTCACTCATTGCCACAATGACATCGATTAACTTTTGAATAGAAAGCGCATCATATTTTTTCTCAGTGATTGTCGAAGTGATTTTTTCAAGGAAAAGAGAAAGAAAGCTTCCATTTTTCGTGATTGTTTGTATGGTTGAGCACAATGCTTTCTTCTCATTACAATGGCAAGCGAACACTTCTTTATCAATAAGATTATTGAAAAATTCTTCTTGACTTTCTTGCTTTAAATATTCGTTAATATTGATGCTGCCTGAGCTCGTGTTTGGCTCGCCATCATCAGCCTTGCATGCTTCTTGTATCTCTTTGTATGCAGTGGACATTGTTATCGCTTGTTCCATCAACATTGGGAAACGATCATACCGTATGAACCACTTGTAAATGTAATAATTGTGATTTGCAAGGTATCGAATTGTCTTCAAATTATTGTTCACGTAATTACTCGGAAGTTCCGGCAAACCTTCAATGACTGGTACTTCATCTTGAAGGCGTTTAAAGTCATCAATAAGTTTGTTCTTGTCTTCAGTTGATGGATACCTGCTGTTTGAATTTTCAAGCCAGAAAGAACGTTTATTATTGATGCTCCTCCAAAAGTCAGAAATTACTTTCGCTTTTGATGTAGGTATTTCTAACGGTTGTAGCATGTTTGGCAAAATTGTGGAGTAATGTTGGAAAACATGAGTGAATGGCTTCTCTAATTTTTCAAATTCTTTGACAAACATTGCTTTTGTCCCTGAAATTCTATTAAAGTATTTGAAATAGTTCAAAATCAAAGTGAAAATTGTAGTTTTATAAACTTCTTGTAATTCTTCTTGAACTTCGTTTTGAAGAAGTTTGTTGATGATGCCAAGAAGGTTATTTTTAATTGAAACAGATAACAAAACTTTTTTAACTTTTGGAGACCTAAAAAGCGAACTTAAAATTAAGATGAAACAAAGAATTTGTGAGACTGAAAAAGACAAAATATTCTGAAAAAGCCAAGGAACAAAAGCATCAAGCATAGCAACAGAATATAAAGTAGAATGAAGAAATGACAGAGCAGTAACAGCAGCCTTTATTTTATTAATTTCTTCTTCATTTTCAGTTTCATTTTTCATTGTGAAATAAAGAGAGAAATAATCAAGTGTTGGAAGAACAGTTTTGAACATTTTAATTGGATCTTCAGTGAACAAAAATGGGAAACAGCATGCAATGTTCTTTAAACAGAAGAAAGCTTTAAAATTATTAGGACACTTTGAAACCTCCTCAAAAAGTTTCATTAATATCAAAATTCCTGATCGTGAAAGAGGATTCGAAATGCTTTGAAATTCATTGTTCCGAATGAAAACATTTTCAGTTGGATGAAGACGAAAACACCTTTTAACTGTGTTGACGAAATCATCACCAAGAGTTTGCTGAAATGTCAAGCATTTTTCTAAAATAGAACCAGGACCCACATAATAATTTCTACTTGATTTTTCAATTAGTTCAATGATGTAGTCAGAAACAATTGACTTATCTTTCAACATTAAATTAAACATCTTTTCAAATGGCTCACTTTTTGTCTCAATTTTAGGATCATTCAAAATCTCATCAAAAAGTGCCTCATCAAAAACCACATCATCAAATAATTCAATTTTTAATCCTTCAGGAAAAGGAATTTGTCTGAATCTTCTAAGTTCTTTTTTGAAGTTGTTTTCTTTCATAAAATTGCCAATTAATTGCACATGCTCCCACTCTTTTCTATCGATTTTATCATGAAGAACACGAATCAAGTTGCCAGGGTTTCTCAATTTAATTTCAGGAGCATTGATACAATGTCTCTTCAAAAGACAAATCGTGTCGGCAATCATCTTGCTTGATTGTGAATCTTGAATAATATTTGTCAAAATCGAAGTTATTTTTTCTTGATTAAAAACTGCCAGATCCAACTTGAGATCTTTATATTTATCAATGTTAATCAATTCGAAATTTTTAATGATAATTTGAAGAAGTCTTAATCCGTACTTTTTGAATACACACTCATTTAATTCATCTGGCAGTTTTTGACACGAAATATTGAATAAAAACGATATAATTATCGACTTATCCCCCGAGTAAGTATCGTTATATAAACTAGTGAACAAATTCTGAAGAATTTTCACTGCTGTTTCAGTTGGGAAAATTTTCGGATCAGTGAAACAAATTGAATTGGAAATGATCGCTTCAATTGAATTTTTTGAAAGACTTGAAGAAAACTTTTTCGTTGCTTCTTGAAGGCAATTCGTTATATCAGCATTGTCAAAGAGTAGATTATTCATGGATTTATCAAGGTAATTAAAAGCAATAGCAAAGAATGGCAAAACCGTTTCTTTGGTCAATTCCAAAACCTGCGGTTTTTCGTTATTTGTAGTGAAAATCAATGCTTGTGAAATCAATGACAATGCCTCTTCTTTCATGTTGATAATGTAATCAACATCCTTATGACTAATGAACTTTGAAAGCTGATTACTTGTTGCCTTGTCCGTTAAAGGATGAACTGTTAACTTATCAATTTTGAATGAAGAATTTCGACAAGAAGAAAATTCGTAAGCATACAAAACAAACGGATTCTGCAAATCAACGAAGTCCTTCAAATATTGGAAATTAAACAGAGACCAGAAAGAAGGAAGTGGAAGCACTTTTTTCTCAATGACTTTTTGAAAGATAATTCCACTGGTTTCATTGAAAAATGATCGGTAACTGCCATCTAAATTATTCAATAATTGATATATGAAAACATTGCCTTTGTTAGTCAGGGGAAAATGAGTGAAAATCATCCCATCGAAGAGATCAAGCATGTCTTCTTTCTTGATGTGTTTCATGAAGATCTCCGAAAGTTGACGCATAATGTCTTTGAGGCACTTTTCCTCCTCGTCAGTTTCAATCTGGGATGCAATTGTGACCAAGTGAATCCAGAACTTTTTGTTTGAAATCGATTCGTTTTGTCGAATTGACTCAAACGCAAAAACTTTTTTGTAGGTAGCAAAATCAGGAGCGTCAAGGAGACCACGACTTATTATCTCCGGTGGAAGACTGTCAGGATGTGGCATTATTTTGAGTGCAAATGATGGAATTGGAAACTTTTTGATTTTGGTGGAAACATCTTCTGTGAGAACCAAATTCAATGACGCAAAATATCTCCAAAAAATCGGTTTCATATCGGCCGCTGAAAGTGAATTTATGATGTTTTCCATCTTGTTAAATTTAACCTTATATTTTATTAATTTTGGTAAAATTGAGAGTATAAGTGGTCGATCTAAATCATTTTTCTGACCATATTTGGCCTCAATTAAAGGTAGGATTTTTTTAAACGTCTCTTCTGACATTTGTGGAATGATGCTTGCTATGTTTTTCTTTGAAAATAAGTAAAAGGTGTCTTCGTCTGTTAATATAGTGTCTGGAAAAACGGTTATCAGTTTTGCATCTGAAATATTTTTGATAAGTTGATTCAATTTGCCTTTTGGAACGTTTTTGTGTGATAAAATGTATGGATAAAGCTGCGTAACTGCTTTTTCATCTAACTTTGACAGTAAAAGGATATCGATAACAAAATTGGGCTGAAATTGTTGAGGTAATTTGTGCTTAAAAATGACAAGTTCCGTCGTTTCAGGGTTTTTAATTTGGGATAGAATTTCCTTGTATGATTCGGTAACAAAAGGTTGCGCTGATTTGATAGTTTTCAATAATTCGGCGTCAATTTGATTTAAATTAGATAAAATGGTGGCTGTCATGAGAACTCGATTTGGATTTTTTTGGGATTGTTTTAGAAGCTCTTCAAAAAAGTCGGTTGGTTGATTGGGAATATATAGGAAACATGATAAAATAAGAGAAAAAATTTCATTTGCTGTAGGTATGTCTAATTCTTTATCGAGATATAATAATGAACCTTGTAAAACTTTTTGGATTTCATCTTTAGTGATATTTTCCAAATTAATATTCCATTGATGTATGTGGTCTATTAAATTGGGATCTTCAAATGTTACTAATGATGATGAAAGATCCATTTTTTAAAATTTTGATTAACGTCATATATTAAAATAATAGTATATAATGATTTAACTTGTTATATTTTTGATATTTATATATTATTATAAGATATTTATAATATTAATAATTAATAAATTTTAAATTATGCAAATATATTTTAAAATATTCTAAAATATATGGAAAATTCCTTTTTAATATGATATCTTATATGCCATTTTTATTGAGAATATAAATGGTTTTACATTCAAAATTTTAAATGAAAATTTTTCTACTTGCCCAAGTTATATATATATTAAATATCTTATTTTCTCGAAGAGTTTCAAAAAATTTAAAAAAATAATTATATTAAGAATTTATGTATTTTAAAAATCATCATGATAAAAAGATAATTTCAATCAAAGAAATTATTTTGGGAATATATCGAGATAGGTAAAATATAAGATATATTAATAAAAAAAAAATTATTTATAATAAATATTGATAGCTTCCCATTCACCATAACTTACATTTCCATCTGGATCAGTATATATATCTCTTTTCATTTTGCAGTATTGCCTTTCAACTTTCGAATTAGAGTTTTCGAGATATATATCCTTATCAGAATTGTATGCATTTAACGATAATGTTTGTAAAAGTTTTTTACCAAATTTAACAAATCGGTTATCTTCATCATGAAGATGATAATTTGATTTAATAGTTTCTGATAATAATTGTTCTTTGAATTCTTCATGAAAATCATAGTTTAGAGTTTCTTTATAACTTTTTTCAACAGTTGGAGCTGTGTAAATAATGTCGCCTGAAGGTGTTGTAATTTTCAGACGTTTTAAATCCTGATAATAAACGATTCTGTGTTGATTACGACCTTCTCCTTTCTTTTCAAACTTGATTTGCTGTTTTAATAGCATTTCTTCTTCTTCAATTTGTTCTTCTGTCCAACTTCTGATTGCTGTGCTCTGAGTAAAGTTGATTCTGTTATCAGGATAAGTGATCTTATATCGTTCTTGATCTTCATAATGAAATCGTTTGGTTGTGATGTTGCCTTCTTTATTGATATCTGTTTTAATGTGTTGTCTTTGTAATATTTGTTTTTCTTCAATTTGTTCTTCTTGCCATGATCGAATAGTTTCTGCTTCTCCATATGATATTTCTTCTTTCCAATTCGTATATTTTGCAAATCGTTGATCTTCATAATATATTTTTCTTATTCTTCTTATATCTGATCCTTCAATATTATTTAAATCTTCTCCAACTTTTTTCTTTTTAATTATTTCATATTCGACCATCATATAATCAGGATTTATCTCTCTGAAGTTATTTGTTAACACAGGCTCAAAATTATGAGCAAAATCTAAAATCTTTTGATATTCTCTTTGTGTATTATCGTCTGTTTCATATTTTACTGTGTCAACAAAGAATGCTGGCATATCTATTTCTAAATTTTCACAGTTGTTGAGTGATTTTATAAACTTGATGATTTCTGGACGATATTCTGAAAGAGCAACTTCAGGTTTGAAATGGTTTTTAATGCTTCTTGTGAATATGATTCCTGTTCTTTCCCACATTGTTGGATCATTGAAAAAGTAATTCATTAATTTGATCATTTTTTGAATTTCTTCTGTGAATCTTGGCTTTTGAATGTTTAAGACTATGAAGAAGGCATTGATTCCTTTGTCCCATTTATGAATATATTCAATCATTTGTTTGAGATATTTTTTATCTTGACCTGTGGAAGTTGAATGACCCGGATAATCAATAAAATAAATTATTTCATTATTTATTTCATTTCCAATTGCTATTGTTTCCAACGTCACAGAATGACATGAACTTCCAACTTTAAAAGCATCTTTTTTCTTTATGATAATATTTCCAATTGATGACTTTCCGACCCCAGATTCACCAACTACGAATATAGTTACAATTCTTTTCATCGAAAGCAACAATAAAGTGATATTAAAAAAAATCAATTAATTTAAAAATTTTATTATTATTATTTTTTATTCAAAAATCACTTTTTCAAATAAAAAATGGGCTTTTATTTGAAAATTACAACACCTTCAGATTTTAGCATGTAGGCCATTAATGTGTTTATATTAATCAAGATTTATCAGAGGACAATTAGAAAAAGTAACAGAATAAAATTTAGATTAGAAATTTATTAAAAAAAAAAAAAAATTATTCAAATATAATATAATATTATTATATTTTGTTCAGTGATTAAATATGCATTAAATAAATAAAAAACATTATACATATATTTATTAGCAATATGGAGGCATTAATGACCTATTTACTAAAATCTGAAAGGCTAAAAATATGACATTGAAAAAGCTCATTTTTTATTTGAAAAAGTGATTTTTGAATAAAAAATAATAATAATAAAATTTTTAAATTAATTGAATTGTTTTAATATCACTTTATTGTTGCTTTCGATGAAAAGAATTGTAACTATATTCGTAGTTGGTGAATCTGGGGTCGGAAAGTCATCAATTGGAAATATTATCATAAAGAAAAAAGATGCTTTTAAAGTTGGAAGTTCATGTCATTCTGTGACGTTGGAAACAATAGCAATTGGAAATGAAATAAATAATGAAATAATTTATTTTATTGATTATCCGGGTCATTCAACTTCCACAGGTCAAGATAAAAAATATCTCAAACAAATGATTGAATATATTCATAAATGGGACAAAGGAATCAATGCCTTCTTCATAGTCTTAAACATCCAAGAACCAAGATTCACAGAAGAAACTCAAAAAATGATCAAATTAATGAATTACTTTTTCAATGATCCAACAATGTGGGAAAGAACAGGAATCATATTCACCAGGTGTTATGCTGATGCATATAATGCAGAGGAAGCAACTTTTGAGTACGGTCCTGAAATTACAAAATTTATAAAATCACTCAACAACTGTGAAAATTTAGAAATAGATATGCCATGCTTCTTTGTTGACTCTGAAGAGTATGAAACAGACGAAAATACACAAAGAGAATATCAAAAGATTTTAGATTTTGCTCATAATTTCGAGCCTGTGTTAACAAATAACTTCAGAGAGATAAATCCTGATTATATGATGGTCGAATATGAAATAATTAAAAAGAAAAAAGTTGGAGAAGATTTAAATAATATTGAAGGATCAGATATAAGAAGAATAAGAAAAATATATTATGAAGATCAACGATTTGCAAAATATACGAATTGGAAAGAAGAAATATCATATGGAGAAGCAGAAACTATTCGATCATGGCAAGAAGAACAAATTGAAGAAAAACAAATATTACAAAGACAACACATTAAAACAGATATCAATAAAGAAGGCAACATCACAACCAAACGATTTCATTATGAAGATCAAGAACGATATCAAATAACTCATGCTGATAATAAAATATCTTTTTCACCACCACTGACAATTCGAAGTTGGACTGAAGAACAAATAGAAGAAGAAGAAATATTGTATGATCAGCAAGTACAGATTGAAAGAATTGGAAATGGTCGCAATTGTCAAAAAATAATATATTATGAAGATCAGAAACGTTTGAAAATAACATCACCAAGTGGTGATATCACTTATAGTACTCCAATAACGTTAATGAGATATCCAAAAGTAATTAATTCAATTGTTAAAAATGATGAAAAAGTTGAGGTAATATCTGAAAATAAATATGAACTAACTCACGTTGTAAACAAAGATGGTGGCTGGGAACGATTTGGAAAAGGCCTTCTTTGTGTTATAACTTTAACCGTTGTCGATCTAGGACCAGACTTAAGAGTGGTGCATGATGGTTGGAAAATTGTTACAAGATATGGAAAATACCAAAGAGAAGTCATCATTGATCCTGACGGAAATGAAATCCAAAACGATTGGATTTGTGTAAACGAATGGACAGAAGAAAAAACGATAAATAATTAATTAAATGCGTTATTTTGTGAATTTATTTTAGATTTTTTAAAGTTTTTATCAAAGTCATTATAGATCTTTAAATATTACATTAAAAATTCAAACAAATTTGAGAAATTTATAAAAATGTGTTTGAAAAAGTACATATACGTCAAAAATTCATTTAAATAGCAAAAAAACATACCAAAAAATCCAAAATATATTAATTAATTTAAAATATTAATAAAATATGTGAAACAACACTTCATGATGAAAGTTATCATTGGTTGCTGCAAACATTGAATTTTTGTAATAAATTCTCTAAAATCCAAGTTTGACTTTCAATTAGAGATATCACTGAGAATTAAAAATCGCATTGAAAAAGTGGAAAAATCATTTTTTAATAAAAATGTGCCAAAAACACAAAGAAAATGCTGATTTTTAGACCTTGAAGCCAATTTTAGCAAAATGGTTGACTTGCTTTGTACAATCCGAGCATTCAAATCTATCAAGAAAACAAAAATTTAGGAAATTATTTTTTCAAATGAAAAGTTCTAAATCAAGCAATTTACTTAGTAACGCCCATAATAATTGATGAATTTTATGCATGATTGGTCAATCTGCGAAAGTTAATTAAGGAAAGAAAAATATTTTAAAATCCTCTTTTTTAATTAATCAGCAAATTAACACAAAAAAAAGTTTAAGCTTCATCATTTAAAAATGTATCGCTATTTATGTTTGGGTGGCTTCCAGTTGTATCAAGGGCATAAACATTAGTATGATTGTTGTCATTGCAAACGGATTCACTTCTGATATCATCCTAATTAATTCTTGAACGAACTAAGAAAGCTACTCCAACAGCAGCAAAGGCTACGAAAACTACACATCCAACAACAATACCCGCAATTGCACCTGCGCTCAATGGTTTAGATTTAGGATCTTTTTGATTGTCATTGTCTGTGTTATTACTAGAAGTGATGCGCCGTTTTCGCATCTACATCAGATGCCGAACAGAAAATTATAGTTGCAAACTGCTTATTCATCTATAATAAGCCAACGCAACCATCTATTGGTTATTATGGATGCGTTGTTGCATATTCTAATGCAATTGAATTCAAGGGAGAAAATGAATTCGAAAACAATGAGAATGATTCTGGCAATGATGCTAGTAAAGAAGAACAAATGTCATATGGAGGTTCACTTACTATTCTACAGAATAAACCGAATTCTTGCACGGTCTTATGTCTCAATATCAGAAACAGTTATTCAAAGCATTTCGGTGGAGTCATTGGAATTAAAGATTCAAGCAAGAAGAATTTGTCCGTCAAGGATGATAATGAAAATGCCCAATTATTCATTGATATTGCTAACTGTACATTTGAAAATTGCTCATTTCTCAAAATAACAAGCATATTTTGAGAAAAAGTTCACTGTTTAACATGCTTTATTCATTTTATTTGGCAATAAATAGGGAAAATCTTAAATTTGAGGTTTAAAAATAATCTTTACTCATTGCCTTGTATTTATGGATAATATTTTAAAATAAATAATAATAAATATTTTGAAATAAATAATACTATATATTTATTTTATAATTTAGATTTACATTTTAAATATATATAAAAAATATTAAGATATTTTTATTTTATATAATAGTAATTTGAATTCAATTCTTTATATTTTCAAAAAAAGAATTCATTGATTTCATAGAATTTGAAATTGACCATTTACTATCATGAAATTGGCCTATAAAAATTAACGTACAAAAAAGGTCAAATATATCATAGTAAAGGTTAATTTAAAAAGAAAAAAAAAAATAATAATTACAGGATAGAAGTTTTTATTATAAGTCCGATTCCATGGTAGTTATGGAATTTTTATAAAAAATTATTTTAATTCTAATAAAGAATTAAATTTTGGAATTAAATTGAAAATAAATCGTCACAGTACTGAGCTGTTGAAAAGGTATTAATCAATTCATCGCATATTAAGTCATAATTTGCATTATTTTCGAAACTATCAAAATTGTCTTGAATATAAGATTCTGTTAATCCAAGATCAGTAGTTTCGCTAACAAAAGGAGCGTCAAACTCGTCTTCCTTTGTTTTTTTCTGTTCATTTTCTTGAATTGGAGATGAGATGCATGATGAAATTGGTGATTCTACTGTTGATGAAAATTGTTGTTGTATCTGAAATGAGTTTTGAGGTTGTTGATAGTAATTCATGTTAATATTGTTATTACTTGGGATCGGGATAAAAATAGGAGTGCCAATTATTGCTGGTGTTGCTTGAGGGGGGATTTTAATATTTCTTGGTTTTCGTGGTTTTTTGTCCATTTTTCTTTGGAGTAAGAAAAATCGATTCTTACACATTTGGTCAGTTCTTCCTTCAAAGAATTTGCTGATTTTAACCCAGCTTGTACCAATTTCTTTTTGTTTTTCCAATAATAATGAATCTTCTTCTGGAGTCCAGGTATTTGTGTTCAATTTTGGGGATAAGTAATTTAGCCAACGTTCACGGCATTGTCTGCTGTTTCTTCCTGGCATTAGGTTAGCAATTTGGATCCATGAATTTTCACCATATTCTTGAACTAGTTCTCTTAAACGAGAATCATCTTCTTCTGAGAATTTTGAGTGTGGTTTAAAAGACTGTCGCTTTGATTTCATGTTGCCAAATGGAACTACATTAGCCAATCCATTGTTAAATGGAACTTGTGCTTGGCATTGTGGAGCGGTGTTGAGTTGCATGATTGGGATTGCACTGTAGACGAACATTTGAAGTCTAGTAATTATTAAAATGAAGTGTTAAACTTACTTTTAAATCAATGAAAATTTGAGAAAAATCACATTGAAAAATAGTATATTTTTTGAGAGGGAAATTACTTTTGAGAGAAAAATATAATTGGCAAATAATCGAAATTGAGAATAAAATGATTTGTTTTATGTCACAAATGATTTGTTATTTTTGTCTATTTATTTTTTTGAATGATATCATATATGTTAAATGGCTAAGATTTTTCAATTAGTTTGATTCAATAATATCATATATTTCATTTTTACATAATTGATCAAAATTAAATAAATAACAAATTAAATAAAAATTTGTATAAAGTTCAAACCAAAATACTCTTTTCCGTTATAATTATAATTCAAATAACAAATCATTATTTTTTAAAAATTATTTTTTGTCATAAATAACAAATCATATGTGACAAATAACAAATCATTTTATATTCAATATTTATGGTTATATTGAATTGAAATTGAAAAATAGTTTATCTTCGAAAATTCTAAAAAAAAATGATTAAAAATGCTCACAATGTTTTCAATTATTTTTTTCACAAAGAAATTCCTCACGAATTTCTTTCCTAAGCATCATAAATTTGATTAATTACATATCTTATTTTTCTTTTATTATTTTTGGATTTTTCTGTTATAATAAAGGATTTTTTCGTGATATTCTTGATAAAACGCAATTTAAGATATTTTATGGACCAAATTCTGATTGATCAATCCTAAAAATAATTAAATATTTGTTTTAATAATTAATTGATAGGCTAAATGATGTAAAAAACAACTAAAATTGTAAAGTAATGCAATTATAAAATCATAAAAACAAGGTTCTAAAGCAAGCATTTACATTAACTCTTCTTAAAATTTCAATCAAAAAAAAATATCTTTGTGATTTAACTAAATTACATTTACAATCCAAGTAAATTGTTTTAACAATTACCATATTAATTATCTTTGAGATCAGAATTCAATGTTTTCTTGGCCTAATTGATATGCATCGATACAAATTTGCAAAAAAAGTGCTTCGGTCTAGTATTCAGGTAATAATTGAAACAAATTTAATATTTATACTAAAAACGAGAACTTTATTCTGGCATTTATTAACAAATTTCAATATAGGGGCTACAACGATAAGAATTTGTCAAAAAATTGAAAGAAAAATTAAATATCTGATGAATTTATTATTAAAGGTAACAAATATCATCTATATATATTCACAAATATAAATTATTGCTCAATTTTTTAAAATATCTGTTAGTAGTGGAGATATCACTTTTTGAAATTGAGAAGGTTTGTTTAATTTTTTTGAAAAAAATAAAAAAAAATGGTACGTTTATCTTTTTATATAAAGATCCAAAAAGATCAATTCCGAACTTTAGATTATATTTAATACCCAAATTGTTATAAATTACATCAAATTCAACCAGATACAACATCTTTTATGCATCGATAATAGATTAAAATTTCTCAAATAATTGATATAACTTGGTATATTTTGAATTTCAAGCTATTCATGATTGATAATTGCAAAAAAAACTATTTTTTTAAGTAAATGATATTTAAAGTATAGTATAAAAAAAAAACAGAAAACCATAAATATTAATATTTTAAATTAAGAGGTATTCATGTTAAGTGACTTAACGTCTTTTTGAATTTTTCTAATCTCATTATTTCCATCAATATTAAGTTATATGCATTCAAATCAATAATTTTTAATTGGTTGCTCGATATAATCATTTTAAGAATGTCTAACACTGTTTATTTTATAAAAATTTTAATCTGATATATCTGTAATATTTCATTCAATCTTTATGATTTTTGAAAATTCCAAATATATTTACATTAATACACATAAGATTAATTAAATTATTAGATTTTTCAAATTAAATTAGATTTATAAACAGAAATAAAAAGAAATTAAATTTTTTTTCATATAAAAACTTATCATATCTTTTTTTTCAGCCTAGAATTTTATATAATACTTTTCCATATGATATTTTATTATATGTATTAATGTATATGTTGGTGCTTAAGATATTTATACGCTTAATTTTGAGAAAAAATGGTTTTTATTTTAATGGCTTATTTTAATGGTGTAAAATGTCATATAAAGAGTTAAAAAATATGTATTTCAAGAAATAAGAAACTATTCAAGTAAATATATCACTAAACATATTTATTGTATTTTGAATATTATTGTATTTTATTTTTTATTGTAAAAATAAAATGATTAATCAAGATATTTTAATTGATTAATTTAAAATATATTAATTCAAAATTTATTTTATTTCATTCAATATATAAACTAATCATGTATTCAAAAAAATGATCGCAATTTCAATAATAAATCTTTATTCAAATTATAATTATGAATTTATCTTAATATTCAATAAAATAATCCATATTATATATATATAAATCTAATATAAAACATTACATAAAAAATAAATAAGATAATATAAATAAAATATATTAAAATATTAAATAAATAAATCAGCAGCAACAAAAAATTAAATTATTTCAATTTTAAAATAATCCTTTGAAATATTACTCCATTTTCATTGAAATTTTTTCTTTCAAAAGAAACAACTTTTGTTAATGATATTCAAAATTGAGAATTTAATTTCTCTAACAAAAGTTCTCCATAGCCATTTAGTCATAGAAATATTATTTATATTAATATCTCGAAATCAAACGTATAAAACATTATATACTTTCTATTATAGCATAAATATAAAATATTATAAAATATTATATTATTATCTATCTAATTTCTAGGCTAGATCTCTTCATGAATACCTCTTTAAATTATGATAGAAATCAAACAAACCTTGTGAAATTAAAAAGTGATATTTCGACTGCCTATAGATATTTCTTAAGGTACAATTCTCATACGTTTAGTAACTGCAAAACTTTTTGACACTTTAAGAAAAAGAAAAGACATGTTATATAAAAAATATTTTTTAAAAAATTATTCATTTGAAAAATTTAATATAAAAAATAAAGCTCAGAATTTTAAATCTGACACTCATTCAAAAATAAACTTTTTCTGAGAGGTGCACTTTCACAAAATTTTAACGTTCTCTTTCTCAATATTTAACGTATGAGAATTGTACCTTAAAAAAAAATTTATAGAAATAACATAAATAATATTTATAAAAAATATTTGTATTTATTATTAAAATTGGTTAGAGTAAAAAAATAACTTTTTTTTCCTATCGCTGTAACCCCTATATTTCAATCTTTTTTGTATTTCATAATGATTGTGAATATAAATGGTCATATTAATTCAAAACGTAAGTATCATATAAGCTTAATATTGAAAAGTATGTTGACAACAGAAATAATTATCAATTGAGAAGTTGGTAGTAGACATCTCCAGAATAAAAAGTATGTATTTTAAGAGCTTCTTTAAGCTTTTACATGGTAATTTGTGTGAAGACAAGAAAAATATTAGAAAGCTCCTCTTAAATCAATCCCAAAAAAACAATTCTCACAGAATTTTCTATTAAAAGTTGTCGTAGGTGAACATAGAAAATCGCGTGTACATTTCAGAAATCTTTTGTATAATCAATTTAAAATGAATGATATTTTATTTGTTATTAGCCAAATAATTGCTATACGAGCACAGAAATAGTTTTTTAAGTGCAATTAAGTAAAAAATATAAATTAATTTTTAAACCATTCCTTTTTTTATTCTAAATTTCGTGATTTTGATATGAACTTTTTTAATTGTGGACTCTGGTAACTCAAAATAAAAAATTAGGGCCAAATATAAATTCAAATTTAAAAAGAGACTCCAGCCTCGTACCTATTATAAATTCTTATTTTTTTCTGAGGTAAAACTCTATTAAAAAATAACAAAAAAACTAATAGAGCGTTTTTTTCATTTTTAAATTTTTGTACCAATATTATCATATGAAATATTTCAAAATTAAAACATTTTTAAAAAAGCTTTCTATTAGTTTTTTAAAATTTGGTTTTTATATATATTTTTAAAATTAAAAAAATCGAATTTCTTTTATTAAATCTTGGAGTCTCGTTTAAATTTTTCATTTTCCAATGAAATGAAATGTTTATAAGAAGGGATGAAATTGTTTGTTTTCAAAATTATTGATTGTTTTGGAATTAACATCATTAAAAGATTTGTATTTTAAAATAATAACTTAAAATAATTGAATATTTATAAAGATATATTTGAATTTTTAACTTCGAAAAAGGAGTGACTACCCTTAAAAAATTGAAAAAAATTTATTGAAAGCCTTTCATTCAATTCTCCTCTCAGTTTTTATCATAATTATTGAATTAACTCATAGAAAAAGTTTTCATTCATTAAGTGGTGTATGCATAAGCGATTACCTAAATTATTTTCATAATGCAAGAATTCTAAATAATTGAAATAATAGTTAAAGGAGGAAAAAAAAAATAGAGAATTAATCAAAAAAAAAATTTATTGCCTTAATCACTATAGTAATTATATATTCATTTTCTAAGCCTCTTCATCAATTCCATTGAAATTCATATAGTTATCAGTTTGAGTATCGAGGGCGTACACTGAACTAGTTGATTCGTTGTTTGAATCTGCGATTTGTTCACTTCTAATGTCTACATTAGTATTTGATCGTAAGCGGATAAACAGAAAAACGGCTACGACAATAGCAACGAAAGCAACGCAGCCAACAACAATACCTGCGATTGCGCCAGCACTAAGCTTTGGCTTTGATTTATTGTCAGTATCAGTTGTATTAGTATCAGGAGTGGTTGTTGCATCTGTTGAAGGAGGAGTTGGATAAACAATAATTGGACCGTCAGAAGGTTCCCAAAGATCTGGTGGAGGTGGTGCCGGACAGCTGTTGCAATTAAACCATTCACCTTTTTGATTAATTGATGTTCCAGGAGGAAGTTTGATTGAGTCATCGAGAGATCCTGAGAAGCACATGTCACCGTCAAGTTTAATGGAACCTTCTGATTCAAATTGGATGAAATCAGCTGAGGAATCGGCTTCATTCTTGCCTGATGATATAAAGCATCCTGATCCACTAAATGTGAGACTGTTTGAACTGTTGCCTCCTGATATAAGAATGGCTGATGCACCATCTTCTTTTGGAACATCCAAAGTAATATCAGAGATCTTTATATCATTATCAAGTACCGCATAAATAGCTGCTCCTTTAGGTGATGAAGTTTGTGAAAAGTTGCAGCTTGTTAATTCAGAATAAACTGCACTGTAAACAGCTCCTCCGTTTTCAGAGGCTGAACTGTTATAGAATGAACATGAATCTAATATTAATTGATCTATATTTTCAGCATATATTGCTCCTCCTTTTTTAGCTGTACTATTAACAAATTGGCAATGGTCAAATACAAATTTAATTAAATCTGTGGTATTATTACTTACTTCATCTTCTTTAACTGTTCTTTGACTTGGCTTTGATGATGATCTAGAAATATAAACTGATCCACCTTTTTCGCCATTATTATGCTGGAATTTGCATGAAATGACATTTATTTTGGTTACATTCCATTCATCATTAATGTGTAATGTTGTTGAGCTGAAAATGGTGTTTGATATATCAACAGGATTCATAGATCTAACAACAAGTGCTGGAACATTTGGATTTTCATGGAATACTAATGAATTAAGATTAGGTGTAACTTCAGCTTCATTTGTTTGGACGAATAAAATCGATCCTGATTCACCTAATGATCTTGGTTTGTGAGAATAGAATTCGCACGAATCAATAATAATGCGATACGAACGGCAATGAATTGCATAGCCTTCATGTCCTTCTCCTGTTGAATAGCAATCATAGAATTTACAATACTTAACATTTGTTTCTTCATCGCCTTCTTTAGTTCCATCTTGGCAATACAATGCACCGCCTTTAACTGATTCGCAACGTTCAAAATTGCATGAAGAAACGAAAAGATCATTATCACCTTCCATTTGTTGAGTTTCTTCATTGATAAGGCCAGTTGATAAAGCACCTCCTTCAACGCCTGATGAGCAGCCAGTGAAATTACATGATGAAACAATGATTTGATATTGATTATCATCGCCTTCGACTTCACTTTCATCATCATCTTTACGCATTAAACGAGATTTAATATGAACATCTCGGCAAAAAATGAATAAGCCACCTCCACTGTAGCTTGCAGAGCAGTTAATGAAAATATTTCCACTGCAAAATTCAAAATCACCTTCAGATGTTTGATTCAAGTAAACAGCTCCGCCATGTCCGTTCTCTTCATATTGTGCTGCTATGCATAAGACAAAGCGGCATAATGAAAGTGCGATTGCATTTGTTTCAGCAAAAATAGCTCCTCCGTTTGATTCTGCCATATTGTTTGTGAAATTGCAATAGTTAACAATAAGATTGCCTCTGTTTTGGCATAAGATGCATGAACCACATCCAGAATGAATAAGACTCCTATCTGAATATGTACGAATCGAATTATTAATAAACTGGGACTTGGTCAAAACAGTCATGTATTTTTCTGTGTTAGTAGTGGTCATAATGCATCGTGCATCTTGAATGTTTGAGAAAACACATTCTTCAAGTGTTAATGTTTCTGTGATCGCCCAATTATCAAGATTGATGCATGGTGAGTGATCATTGATGTCATTGAAAGTAATCATCGTAATTGTTACTGGTTTCGCCGTTTTGACAACAAGACCAGAAACTCCTGTGTTGCGTTCAAATGTTAAACCTGAGATTGTTGGAGTAACTTCAGCTTCATTCGTTTCAATATATGCAATACAATTGGTCGATACTCTGGTGCCTCGTTTATGATCATAAAATGAACAACCATTAACTTTAATTTGATATGAACGACAATGAATAGCATATCCTTCATGTTCTTCTCCTGATGCATAACAATCATAGAAACTGCATGCACTGATGGATGTTTCTTCATCACCTTCTCGAGTGCCATCTTGGAAGTATAGTGCTCCTCCTTTAGCTGATTCACATCGAGTGAAAATGCATGTGCTAACTTGAAGATCATTGTCACCTTTGATTTCGTTGGATTCTGGATCTATTAATCCACTACAAATAGCTCCTCCTTCAACTCCCGATGAACAATCGGTGAAATTATTCACTGCAATAAAGATTTGATATTCTTGATTGTCACCTTCACGTGTTAATTTCTTACTATTAGCTGTATGAATATCAACACAATAAATAAATAGTGCTCCTCCACTTGTCGTTGCACTGCAATTGAAGAAACTATTTAAACCAAATTGCTCGTTTGATTCCTCTTCAATAGTTTGTTTCAAATAAACAGCTCCTCCATATCCATATTCTTCATATTCTGATGTCCTGCATAATGTGAATCGGCATGAAAAAATATTGATTGAAGATGTCTCTGCATAAATAGCTCCACCACAATAATCTGCTAAGCAATTCGTGAATTCACAATGTACCACTTCAACTTGTCCTTTGTTTTGACTTAAGATGCATGAACCACATCCTGATTGAACAAGGCTAGTATCTGAATATTTACGAATAGTGTTATTTATAAAGTGACAATTTTGAACTTCTGTGATGTATTTTCCTGTGTTAGTAGTGGTCATAATGCATCGTGCATCTTGAATGTTTGAGAAAACACATTCTTCAAGTGTTAATGTTTCTGTGATCGCCCAATTATCAAGATTGATGCATGGTGAGTGATCATTGATGTCATTGAAAGTAATCATCGTAATTGTTACTGGTTTCGCCGTTTTGACAACAAGACCAGAAACTCCTGTGTTGCGTTCAAATGTTAAACCTGAGATTGTTGGAGTAACTTCAGCTTCATTCGTTTCAATATATGCAATACAATTGGTCGATACTCTGGTGCCTCGTTTATGATCATAAAATGAACAACCATTAACTTTAATTTGATATGAACGACAATGAATAGCATATCCTTCATGTTCTTCTCCTGATGCATAACAATCATAGAAACTGCATGCACTGATGGATGTTTCTTCATCACCTTCTCGAGTGCCATCTTGGAAGTATAGTGCTCCTCCTTTAGCTGATTCACATCGAGTGAAAATGCATGTGCTAACTTGAAGATCATTGTCACCTTTGATTTCGTTGGATTCTGGATCTATTAATCCACTACAAATAGCTCCTCCTTCAACTCCCGATGAACAATCGGTGAAATTATTCACTGCAATAAAGATTTGATATTCTTGATTGTCACCTTCACGTGTTAATTTCTTACTATTAGCTGTATGAATATCAACACAATAAATAAATAGTGCTCCTCCACTTGTCGTTGCACTGCAATTGAAGAAACTATTTAAACCAAATTGCTCGTTTGATTCCTCTTCAATAGTTTGTTTCAAATAAACAGCTCCTCCATATCCATATTCTTCATATTCTGATGTCCTGCATAATGTGAATCGGCATGAAAAAATATTGATTGAAGATGTCTCTGCATAAATAGCTCCACCACAATAATCTGCTAAGCAATTCGTGAATTCACAATGTACCACTTCAACTTGTCCTTTGTTTTGACTTAAGATGCATGAACCACATCCTGATTGAACAAGGCTAGTATCTGAATATTTACGAATAGTGTTATTTATAAAGTGACAATTTTGAACTTCTGTGATGTATTTTCCTGTGTTAGTAGTGGTCATAATGCATCGTGCATCTTGAATGTTTGAGAAAACACATTCTTCAAGTGTTAATGTTTCTGTGATCGCCCAATTATCAAGATTGATGCATGGTGAGTGATCATTGATGTCATTGAAAGTAATCATCGTAATTGTTACTGGTTTCGCCGTTTTGACAACAAGACCAGAAACTCCTGTGTTGCGTTCAAATGTTAAACCTGAGATTGTTGGAGTAACTTCAGCTTCATTCGTTTCAATATATGCAATACAATTGGTCGATACTCTGGTGCCTCGTTTATGATCATAAAATGAACAACCATTAACTTTAATTTGATATGAACGACAATGAATAGCATATCCTTCATGTTCTTCTCCTGATGCATAACAATCATAGAAACTGCATGCACTGATGGATGTTTCTTCATCACCTTCTCGAGTGCCATCTTGGAAGTATAGTGCTCCTCCTTTAGCTGATTCACATCGAGTGAAAATGCATGTGCTAACTTGAAGATCATTGTCACCTTTGATTTCGTTGGATTCTGGATCTATTAATCCACTACAAATAGCTCCTCCTTCAACTCCCGATGAACAATCGGTGAAATTATTCACTGCAATAAAGATTTGATATTCTTGATTGTCACCTTCACGTGTTAATTTCTTACTATTAGCTGTATGAATATCAACACAATAAATAAATAGTGCTCCTCCACTTGTCGTTGCACTGCAATTGAAGAAACTATTTAAACCAAATTGCTCGTTTGATTCCTCTTCAATAGTTTGTTTCAAATAAACAGCTCCTCCATATCCATATTCTTCATATTCTGATGTCCTGCATAATGTGAATCGGCATGAAAAAATATTGATTGAAGATGTCTCTGCATAAATAGCTCCACCACAATAATCTGCTAAGCAATTCGTGAATTCACAATGTACCACTTCAACTTGTCCTTTGTTTTGACTTAAGATGCATGAACCACATCCTGATTGAACAAGGCTAGTATCTGAATATTTACGAATAGTGTTATTTATAAAGTGACAATTTTGAACTTCTGTGATGTATTTTCCTGTGTTAGTAGTGGTCATAATGCATCGTGCATCTTGAATGTTTGAGAAAACACATTCTTCAAGTGTTAATGTTTCTGTGATCGCCCAATTATCAAGATTGATGCATGGTGAGTGATCATTGATGTCATTGAAAGTAATCATCGTAATTGTTACTGGTTTCGCCGTTTTGACAACAAGACCAGAAACTCCTGTGTTGCGTTCAAATGTTAAACCTGAGATTGTTGGAGTAACTTCAGCTTCATTCGTTTCAATATATGCAATACAATTGGTCGATACTCTGGTGCCTCGTTTATGATCATAAAATGAACAACCATTAACTTTAATTTGATATGAACGACAATGAATAGCATATCCTTCATGTTCTTCTCCTGATGCATAACAATCATAGAAACTGCATGCACTGATGGATGTTTCTTCATCACCTTCTCGAGTGCCATCTTGGAAGTATAGTGCTCCTCCTTTAGCTGATTCACATCGAGTGAAAATGCATGTGCTAACTTGAAGATCATTGTCACCTTTGATTTCGTTGGATTCTGGATCTATTAATCCACTACAAATAGCTCCTCCTTCAACTCCCGATGAACAATCGGTGAAATTATTCACTGCAATAAAGATTTGATATTCTTGATTGTCACCTTCACGTGTTAATTTCTTACTATTAGCTGTATGAATATCAACACAATAAATAAATAGTGCTCCTCCACTTGTCGTTGCACTGCAATTGAAGAAACTATTTAAACCAAATTGCTCGTTTGATTCCTCTTCAATAGTTTGTTTCAAATAAACAGCTCCTCCATATCCATATTCTTCATATTCTGATGTCCTGCATAATGTGAATCGGCATGAAAAAATATTGATTGAAGATGTCTCTGCATAAATAGCTCCACCACAATAATCTGCTAAGCAATTCGTGAATTCACAATGTACCACTTCAACTTGTCCTTTGTTTTGACTTAAGATGCATGAACCACATCCTGATTGAACAAGGCTAGTATCTGAATATTTACGAATAGTGTTATTTATAAAGTGACAATTTTGAACTTCTGTGATGTATTTTCCTGTGTTAGTAGTGGTCATAATGCATCGTGCATCTTGAATGTTTGAGAAAACACATTCTTCAAGTGTTAATGTTTCTGTGATCGCCCAATTATCAAGATTGATGCATGGTGAGTGATCATTGATGTCATTGAAAGTAATCATCGTAATTGTTACTGGTTTCGCCGTTTTGACAACAAGACCAGAAACTCCTGTGTTGCGTTCAAATGTTAAACCTGAGATTGTTGGAGTAACTTCAGCTTCATTCGTTTCAATATATGCAATACAATTGGTCGATACTCTGGTGCCTCGTTTATGATCATAAAATGAACAACCATTAACTTTAATTTGATATGAACGACAATGAATAGCATATCCTTCATGTTCTTCTCCTGATGCATAACAATCATAGAAACTGCATGCACTGATGGATGTTTCTTCATCACCTTCTCGAGTGCCATCTTGGAAGTATAGTGCTCCTCCTTTAGCTGATTCACATCGAGTGAAAATGCATGTGCTAACTTGAAGATCATTGTCACCTTTGATTTCGTTGGATTCTGGATCTATTAATCCACTACAAATAGCTCCTCCTTCAACTCCCGATGAACAATCGGTGAAATTATTCACTGCAATAAAGATTTGATATTCTTGATTGTCACCTTCACGTGTTAATTTCTTACTATTAGCTGTATGAATATCAACACAATAAATAAATAGTGCTCCTCCACTTGTCGTTGCACTGCAATTGAAGAAACTATTTAAACCAAATTGCTCGTTTGATTCCTCTTCAATAGTTTGTTTCAAATAAACAGCTCCTCCATATCCATATTCTTCATATTCTGATGTCCTGCATAATGTGAATCGGCATGAAAAAATATTGATTGAAGATGTCTCTGCATAAATAGCTCCACCACAATAATCTGCTAAGCAATTCGTGAATTCACAATGTACCACTTCAACTTGTCCTTTGTTTTGACTTAAGATGCATGAACCACATCCTGATTGAACAAGGCTAGTATCTGAATATTTACGAATAGTGTTATTTATAAAGTGACAATTTTGAACTTCTGTGATGTATTTTCCTGTGTTAGTAGTGGTCATAATGCATCGTGCATCTTGAATGTTTGAGAAAACACATTCTTCAAGTGTTAATGTTTCTGTGATCGCCCAATTATCAAGATTGATGCATGGTGAGTGATCATTGATGTCATTGAAAGTAATCATCGTAATTGTTACTGGTTTCGCCGTTTTGACAACAAGACCAGAAACTCCTGTGTTGCGTTCAAATGTTAAACCTGAGATTGTTGGAGTAACTTCAGCTTCATTCGTTTCAATATATGCAATACAATTGGTCGATACTCTGGTGCCTCGTTTATGATCATAAAATGAACAACCATTAACTTTAATTTGATATGAACGACAATGAATAGCATATCCTTCATGTTCTTCTCCTGATGCATAACAATCATAGAAACTGCATGCACTGATGGATGTTTCTTCATCACCTTCTCGAGTGCCATCTTGGAAGTATAGTGCTCCTCCTTTAGCTGATTCACATCGAGTGAAAATGCATGTGCTAACTTGAAGATCATTGTCACCTTTGATTTCGTTGGATTCTGGATCTATTAATCCACTACAAATAGCTCCTCCTTCAACTCCCGATGAACAATCGGTGAAATTATTCACTGCAATAAAGATTTGATATTCTTGATTGTCACCTTCACGTGTTAATTTCTTACTATTAGCTGTATGAATATCAACACAATAAATAAATAGTGCTCCTCCACTTGTCGTTGCACTGCAATTGAAGAAACTATTTAAACCAAATTGCTCGTTTGATTCCTCTTCAATAGTTTGTTTCAAATAAACAGCTCCTCCATATCCATATTCTTCATATTCTGATGTCCTGCATAATGTGAATCGGCATGAAAAAATATTGATTGAAGATGTCTCTGCATAAATAGCTCCACCACAATAATCTGCTAAGCAATTCGTGAATTCACAATGTACCACTTCAACTTGTCCTTTGTTTTGACTTAAGATGCATGAACCACATCCTGATTGAACAAGGCTAGTATCTGAATATTTACGAATAGTGTTATTTATAAAGTGACAATTTTGAACTTCTGTGATGTATTTTCCTGTGTTAGTAGTGGTCATAATGCATCGTGCATCTTGAATGTTTGAGAAAACACATTCTTCAAGTGTTAATGTTTCTGTGATCGCCCAATTATCAAGATTGATGCATGGTGAGTGATCATTGATGTCATTGAAAGTAATCATCGTAATTGTTACTGGTTTCGCCGTTTTGACAACAAGACCAGAAACTCCTGTGTTGCGTTCAAATGTTAAACCTGAGATTGTTGGAGTAACTTCAGCTTCATTCGTTTCAATATATGCAATACAATTGGTCGATACTCTGGTGCCTCGTTTATGATCATAAAATGAACAACCATTAACTTTAATTTGATATGAACGACAATGAATAGCATATCCTTCATGTTCTTCTCCTGATGCATAACAATCATAGAAACTGCATGCACTGATGGATGTTTCTTCATCACCTTCTCGAGTGCCATCTTGGAAGTATAGTGCTCCTCCTTTAGCTGATTCACATCGAGTGAAAATGCATGTGCTAACTTGAAGATCATTGTCACCTTTGATTTCGTTGGATTCTGGATCTATTAATCCACTACAAATAGCTCCTCCTTCAACTCCCGATGAACAATCGGTGAAATTATTCACTGCAATAAAGATTTGATATTCTTGATTGTCACCTTCACGTGTTAATTTCTTACTATTAGCTGTATGAATATCAACACAATAAATAAATAGTGCTCCTCCACTTGTCGTTGCACTGCAATTGAAGAAACTATTTAAACCAAATTGCTCGTTTGATTCCTCTTCAATAGTTTGTTTCAAATAAACAGCTCCTCCATATCCATATTCTTCATATTCTGATGTCCTGCATAATGTGAATCGGCATGAAAAAATATTGATTGAAGATGTCTCTGCATAAATAGCTCCACCACAATAATCTGCTAAGCAATTCGTGAATTCACAATGTACCACTTCAACTTGTCCTTTGTTTTGACTTAAGATGCATGAACCACATCCTGATTGAACAAGGCTAGTATCTGAATATTTACGAATAGTGTTATTTATAAAGTGACAATTTTGAACTTCTGTGATGTATTTTCCTGTGTTAGTAGTGGTCATAATGCATCGTGCATCTTGAATGTTTGAGAAAACACATTCTTCAAGTGTTAATGTTTCTGTGATCGCCCAATTATCAAGATTGATGCATGGTGAGTGATCATTGATGTCATTGAAAGTAATCATCGTAATTGTTACTGGTTTCGCCGTTTTGACAACAAGACCAGAAACTCCTGTGTTGCGTTCAAATGTTAAACCTGAGATTGTTGGAGTAACTTCAGCTTCATTCGTTTCAATATATGCAATACAATTGGTCGATACTCTGGTGCCTCGTTTATGATCATAAAATGAACAACCATTAACTTTAATTTGATATGAACGACAATGAATAGCATATCCTTCATGTTCTTCTCCTGATGCATAACAATCATAGAAACTGCATGCACTGATGGATGTTTCTTCATCACCTTCTCGAGTGCCATCTTGGAAGTATAGTGCTCCTCCTTTAGCTGATTCACATCGAGTGAAAATGCATGTGCTAACTTGAAGATCATTGTCACCTTTGATTTCGTTGGATTCTGGATCTATTAATCCACTACAAATAGCTCCTCCTTCAACTCCCGATGAACAATCGGTGAAATTATTCACTGCAATAAAGATTTGATATTCTTGATTGTCACCTTCACGTGTTAATTTCTTACTATTAGCTGTATGAATATCAACACAATAAATAAATAGTGCTCCTCCACTTGTCGTTGCACTGCAATTGAAGAAACTATTTAAACCAAATTGCTCGTTTGATTCCTCTTCAATAGTTTGTTTCAAATAAACAGCTCCTCCATATCCATATTCTTCATATTCTGATGTCCTGCATAATGTGAATCGGCATGAAAAAATATTGATTGAAGATGTCTCTGCATAAATAGCTCCACCACAATAATCTGCTAAGCAATTCGTGAATTCACAATGTACCACTTCAACTTGTCCTTTGTTTTGACTTAAGATGCATGAACCACATCCTGATTGAACAAGGCTAGTATCTGAATATTTACGAATAGTGTTATTTATAAAGTGACAATTTTGAACTTCTGTGATGTATTTTCCTGTGTTAGTAGTGGTCATAATGCATCGTGCATCTTGAATGTTTGAGAAAACACATTCTTCAAGTGTTAATGTTTCTGTGATCGCCCAATTATCAAGATTGATGCATGGTGAGTGATCATTGATGTCATTGAAAGTAATCATCGTAATTGTTACTGGTTTCGCCGTTTTGACAACAAGACCAGAAACTCCTGTGTTGCGTTCAAATGTTAAACCTGAGATTGTTGGAGTAACTTCAGCTTCATTCGTTTCAATATATGCAATACAATTGGTCGATACTCTGGTGCCTCGTTTATGATCATAAAATGAACAACCATTAACTTTAATTTGATATGAACGACAATGAATAGCATATCCTTCATGTTCTTCTCCTGATGCATAACAATCATAGAAACTGCATGCACTGATGGATGTTTCTTCATCACCTTCTCGAGTGCCATCTTGGAAGTATAGTGCTCCTCCTTTAGCTGATTCACATCGAGTGAAAATGCATGTGCTAACTTGAAGATCATTGTCACCTTTGATTTCGTTGGATTCTGGATCTATTAATCCACTACAAATAGCTCCTCCTTCAACTCCCGATGAACAATCGGTGAAATTATTCACTGCAATAAAGATTTGATATTCTTGATTGTCACCTTCACGTGTTAATTTCTTACTATTAGCTGTATGAATATCAACACAATAAATAAATAGTGCTCCTCCACTTGTCGTTGCACTGCAATTGAAGAAACTATTTAAACCAAATTGCTCGTTTGATTCCTCTTCAATAGTTTGTTTCAAATAAACAGCTCCTCCATATCCATATTCTTCATATTCTGATGTCCTGCATAATGTGAATCGGCATGAAAAAATATTGACTGAAGATGTCTCTGCATAAATAGCTCCACCACAATAATCTGCTAAGCAATTCGTGAATTCACAATGTACCACTTCAACTTGTCCTTTGTTTTGACTTAAGATGCATGAACCACATCCTGATTGAACAAGGCTAGTATCTGAATATTTACGAATAGTGTTATTTATAAAGTGACATTCTTGGACATTAACTTCAAATGTTGTTGTTGTTGTTGTTGTAACGACACAACGAGCATTTTCAATATTTGAAAAAGTGCATTTTTCAATAATGACACCTTCTTCTGTAGCCCAATTGTCAAGGTTAATGCAAGGGGAATGATCTTTGATATTGTTGAATGTAATATTATAGATCTTTGTAATTTTTGTAGTTTTAATTACAAGACCTGAAACGCCAGTATTATCCTCAAATGTTAATGATTGGACAGTTGGTGCAACTTCATTTTCATTTGTTTGAATGTAAACAATACAATTTGTATTGACTCCTGTACCTTGCTTGTGATGAACGAAAGTGCAGTTATCAACATAAATTGAATATGAGCGGCAATAAATTGAGTAGCCTTCATGTTCACTACCAGATGCATAGCAATCATCAAATAAGCATGAAATAATACGTGTTTCTTCATTGCCATCTTTAGTGCCATCTTGGAAGTATAATGCACCACCACGAGCAGATTGGCATTGATAAAAATTGCAACCTTCAATATTTGTATTGCCGTACTTTTGGTCTCCATCTAATGGATAAAAACCACTCATTATTGCTCCTCCTTCCGATTGGCTAGAACAGCTATAAAATGAGCAGTGATTAATGTGGCATAATTTAGAACTTCCTTCTTGGTTATAGGCAATGAATAAAGCTCCGCCAGATGTTTTGGCCCTATCTAAATGAAATGAGCTACTGCTTATTGTTGACTCTTCTGATATTCTTAAAAATATTGCTCCTCCTCTTGATTGTAATTGATCATCATTCTCTTTAATGCACTGGCTTTCGTTGAAAAAGCAATCGTTAAGGTCAATTTTTTTACCATTATAATAAATGCATCCACCATTCTCGGTAGCATTGTTTCTAATGAATTTGCATGAGGAGAGTGAGATTCCTGGGCTTTCAGGTATGTATATGGAGCCTCCACTTTCTTGTGCCAAGTTATCAGTAAATTGGCAATCAGTCAATTGGATATCAAAATCTATTGTTGGTATGGTAGATGTGTATACGGTGCTAATTGAACCTCCAAATTTACTAGACGAGCATCCTATGAACTGGCAATCTGTAAATTTAAGAGTTTGTGTATTAGCTGATGTAAATTCAACAAAAATTGCTCCACCTGCAGTTTTTGCTTTATTCCCTGTAAATATGCATGAACTTATTGTTTGTTCTCCTGTTGGTTTGCTATAAAAAATGGATCCTCCGCGTGATTGGGTATCTGTTTCTGAATTGCACTCATTTTCAGTAAAGTTTGATCCAGTTATTTGAATTTTTTCAACGCTTATAAAGAGTGCTCCTCCATCTTTTGTACCTTTATTTGAAATAAATGAGCAACCTTCAATAATTACATCTGCAGAGCCACTAATATGAAGAGCTCCTGCATCATTATTTGAACCTTGATTATTACTAAAGGTGCACGTTCTGATTAAAATATTCCCTGAAGCAATATTGGACCAGGTAGGTAAGGTCTTATCATAAACTTCATTTTCATAAGTTGTTCTTGTTTCTTCCAATAACTCAAGGTTATGAAACAAGTTTTTGTTGCTTTTTGTCTTTTGTACCGAGTTTCCTAGATAAATTAAGGTAAGTGCTAATAAAACCATAAAAAAAGATATGAAATAATTCTTTAATTGAAAAGATTTAAAACAAAAAAATAAAAATTGAAATGATTAGTTTTATTTTTGAGTAAAAACTGTGAGTTTAAAGGATCTTAAAAAAATATTCTTGAAATTAATGATTTTTTTTATTTTATCTCTAAGATCTTAATCATAAATGTGAAGAAACTTTTAAACGATTGTTTCATGATGAGATATTTTAAGTTGAAATAAAAAGATTTTGAATACATATTAAAACTTTTCAGAATAATTGTTTTATATAATACAGCTTTTTCAGTTTAGTTTGCAGAATAGAAAATTGTGAGTTTTTCGTTATT
The DNA here is from genome assembly GCA_039105265.1 of Tritrichomonas musculus. NCBI lineage: Eukaryota > Parabasalia > Tritrichomonadida > Tritrichomonadidae > Tritrichomonas > Tritrichomonas musculus. The sequence goes on along the minus strand of JAPFFF010000034.1, from coordinate 1,274,594 downwards.
TTCATTGAAAAAAACTAACTTTTTTCGTTAATTGAATTAAAATGAATTTCACTTACAATAAAATAAATTTATTTTATATTAATAGAAATATATATATATATAATATTTACAATGTAAGCATTTTATAAATACTTAAACAATTTTAAATAATTTTATCGAAAAAATTCAGAGTTGAAATTTTTCACTTTACAGAAAAAAAAATGAAATCACTTCCCAAAATACATGGATTTATTTAAAATTATTAATATTGTTTTTATATTATATTAATGGTAAAAAAATTAATGTGAGAGAGAATTACATTCATTCTCAATAAATTAAAAATGTATTCAAAAATTAAACTTATTCTAGCCACATCGTATTGATCAAACTCCATTTTTTTTTAATATGATTATGATATGAATTAATAAAAATATATTTTTAATAACAATATTAGTATTAATCGTAATTTAATTTCATATTTTGTCAAATTCTTTAATATTAGTAAAGATATATTTATTTTTATTTAATACAATTATTGTTAACGTGCTTTCAATAGATCAATATCATTTCAGTAGATCCATAGCAAGGTCAATCTAGCATAAATTGGCTATAATTTGATCGTTTTTATATTAAAAAGAAAACCAAATATGATCAGAAATATTTTTATCAAAGGAGGACGGAGTTGTCGGTTATGACAAAACATTATTTTGTTATTTTACTTATATAATTAATTATAATATTATATATTAAGAAATTAATGATAGACAATTAGGGCTTTTTATCGTAAGAAACAAAAGATATTTGCAAAACAAAAATCAATTTTCAGAAAAAGTTTGTGAATTGAAAAAAAAATTTTCATATAGCTCTCAATTCCAAGTTACACATATCATAGAAGAAATGTAACTTGAATTTTTTTATGGATTCTTATTTAATAAAAATATATTGAATGTTATATTTGTTTTTAATATGTATGTATCTATATTTTATAAATATAATATAGTTGTAATTGGTGTTTCATAATAAGATATTGTCTGAGTAATATAAAAATAAATTGAATATTATTTTTTTTTCTTTCAATTTTATTTTTTTATTTTCTGAGCTATGTTATAGTGTTCCTAAAAAATATTGATAAGAAATGAATTCAATAGTTAATCGTCGTTAACAAAAGTTATTTTATTTTTAAAATTTTTAATTTAAAAAGTTAAATTTCTTATCAATATTTTTTCGGCAATTGAAAAAATTGATTTTTTATTAAAAATTAAAATTAAAATCTTACTTGATTACCTTGCACTTCGAGGCATTGTTTCAATTTCTTTGGAAAAGAATCAATCAAAAAATTGTTTGTTGTTAAACTTAGATTATTCCATATAAAGAATAAATTTGTGTTCAGGAAAAATTTGCCATTTCAGCTCCAGGGATTTCAGGAAACATTATTGCTTTAACGCATATGAAATACTTGATTTCATTTGTTAATATTTGTGGTCGGCCGGGTTGTGTTTTTTCTGGTCTCCCTTCATCAATCTATTTAGCTACTGCTTTGACGCAATTTAACGAAATACTTAATGAATCAGCTGTTTTGCTTTTATTAAAATTGTGCGATTGCAGAACCACTTGCGATTAAATTATAGCGTTCGTTTGTATTTTTTGGTAAAGAAAACATATAAATAAAAGGTCAAAAGATTGACCAACAATTGATTCATAAATTCATGAATAGGTCATTAAATTTGAATGAATTTGAAAGAAATTTTAAAATTCTCTCAAATTATTTTTAAATAAATTTTCTCAATTTTTTCAATGAAACATGAAAATTTCTCTCAAATTTCTTATCAATATTTTTTATAACCACTATATTCAATTTTCTGAGATTATAGCTTTTCAGAATTTTTTTCTTAGAAATAAAAGTGATGAATATTTAATATTATCCTTGCAATAACGTCGTCTCAATAATATTGAACCGAATTATTAACTTTGTACCTATTTTACATCCTCTGAATTTTATCAAAAAGTTAAAAAATATATCAATTCATCTTTATTTCCTAGTGAAAATTATTATTTTAATATTTTATTTATTTGTTACTATCTGTTAAAATATTATAACGATATATCTTAATTATTTAATATAAAACCCATTTTATCATAAAAAAACAAACTTTTTAATTAATATATTCAATTTTGAATTATCTTATTCAATATTTTGAATACCAATTGTTTTACTATTGCATTTATTAGAAAAAGTTTGTAACAAAAGTTTAAATGATTTTTTACGATATCACTCATTAAACAGATTTACTGAGTTATTTAAAGATAAAGAAATTCAAATTTAAATATAAATAAAAATAATTTAATAATCATATAATTCTAAGGATAAACCAAATAATATGATAAAATTACTGAATGTTTTGCTTGTAGTAACATAAGAAGTTTGCATTTGAGGAAATTCGACTTTGATTTAGACGAAAATCTTAATAACAAAACATTGATAACAGCCTTCTGTAATTGAAATGGTTTGAATATACTTATTTAATGACTTTATCTTGAGTTTTTTTAAGTTATTTTGCTAGAACATGAGTAAAAAGATGCAAATTTGATTCAGCATTGGAGCGGTATCAGACTGAAAATTGTTTGAAAGGAAATCTTTTGGGTGTACTAAATGAATAGCAAAAGGACTTGACAGAAAAATGGTGATCTTTGGAAGAAATCGAGGTTAGTTATTTTTGTTTGGCTTTGATGTTAAGTGATAACCGAATTATAAAATTATCAAAAAGTTTTATTATTTATTTAAAATTCAATGGATTGAATTTATAATTGAGAATTGTACCACTCTTTAATTGAGAAAATATATGTTCATGATATGCTTCAATTATTTGAATGTATCAGAAATTTTCTGAACTGGTACATAGTTAAAATTATCGGTACAGGGTTATTGAAACGACGTTATATTGGCAAAACATTTTTTTTAATATATTTTAAAATATTTATTTATATTAATATTTTAAATATTTTTGAAATTTAAGTTTAATATATATTTTTTTATTATAATATTTAATTGAAAGAGAAAATAAACTTCATAAAATAATGTTCATCTCTTACACAATTTTTTTGAATGTATTTAATTTAAAATTTTCTATGTGTTTTTTAAAAAAGTAGCTATCGGGAGATGAACATTTTTTTTTTCTCTAGAAGCATAAGTTCAGAATTTTTGAATTAAAAAAAAATAAAAATAATAGAAAAAGTTAAAAATTTTATCGAGTTTAAACTTTAGATCAATGGTGTAAACAAGCTTTGTTCGGTATTGATTATAAGCTTGCTTGACTCGGTTCCAATGACCATTAGAATTTTGGCCATAACTTGGCACTTGTAGCTGATATCTAATAATCAAAAGATAAATTGGGTAAATGCTGTTCTGAATCTTCTTCAATTATCGATATCCTCGCTTTTAACTCCGGATGCTATTTTATCTGTACGTCCAAGATTTGGGAAAACTGCTTTTCTCTCTCCATATGTGTAATAAAAACTTTTTTTAGGGGATTCCTATTGACCTGGCATTCGTGATGCAATAAATTTCCATTATTACCCGTATAATTTTAAGAGATTTATAATTTTGGGTCTTCTTTATCGGACAAACGATCCAAAGTTTTAAACTTTTTTCTTTTGGCCAATAAGAAAATAATTTGACTAAAAAATAATCGTTTCTCACATTTTCATAAGTTTACGTTATTCAAAAATTAATTAATTATTTGAAAAAAAAAAAATGTAAAAAAATTAATGAAAAAGAATATAAGGTATTAAATAATATTTTATTAAACCACAATTTTTTTTAATTTGGTAATGGATGAAGATAACCTATTATTTTTTCAAATTTTTTATACTTATAAAACAATAACATCTTACCATTTGATATAAAATGAATATTATTTCATTAATATATATTTAATTTTTTGAAATTCAATAAATATATGAAGATAAACATGTTTCAAATAACAAAGCAATATCTGAAATAATATTTTCAAATATTTGAAAGAATTTATTCAAAATAATAAGATTCAATGAAATTAAAAATCCATAAAATTTCCTCTGAAAAATAATTGATAATATTTTTTCAATTTTTTTGAGAAAATTTATTCAATTTATTCACTTTTTCATAGAATTGTGTAAGAGATGAACATTATTTTATTGAGTTTATTATTTAATTAAATGATTTTATATAAAATTATTAATTTTTTGCAATTCAGAATAATAATAGACATTTATATCACAATTATTTGTATATTGTATATATACATATAATTATATTAATGATATTATATATATTTTATTAAATTATTGGAAGATATGTTACTTTTAATGTATAAAAAAAATTGAATTAAAAAAGATTACTTTTGATAATTTTTGTTTAAGATTTATCTTTAAATCGATAATTTGAATATAATTAAATATTAATTTTATTATATTATATTATATGTAATGCTATGAATAATTAATTAAAAATCGCATTTAAATGAATTATCATTTGATCCAAATAAAAATAACTTTGTTGGAAACAATTTATTGTAGGAATTGATTATATTAATGTTATGATGGATAAACATAACTATATTTTTAATTATTACGAAAATTTTTAAATTAATCAAATAACCAAAATAAAATTAGGAAATGCACAAATTTATTTTTTACATTAAAAATGTAATTTAAAATTATAAAACCTATATAGTAACAGTGTTTTTTAAAATAATTTAAGAGCAATTTATCTTTTTTGGATATAAATAAAAGTTTTTCAAGCATTTAAATACATTTATAAAGCTGCAATTTTAGAAATATATAGATAATATTTATTCTATGATGAAGAATATAAGAAATTATTATTGAATAGGTTTTGTACTTTTTTTTCAAATGCTTTACAAATATTGAGTACTAAAGATTATAATTAATTCAAAAATTCAGATGAATATTTTTAATTTCATAATTCATAAAACAATTTTATCTTAGTTAAATATAATATAAAATAAAATATAATGTAAAACTAACAATAATATTATAATTTAAATTGTATAAATACTCTCTCAATTTACTTTTTAAATTTGAAAGTAATTGAGTATGCAGTGAAAAATAGCACATTCAAAAAGTTTAGTAATAAATAATTTTTCCAAATTCTTTCTTATAAAATAATGAAAGATTTCTACGACCGATTTCTTTTTTGGTATGATCATTATTATTAATTGAACATTTCTAATCTTCTATATAAGTGGCTCCCTTAGAATTTTATCCTAAATTCAAAATTAACAAATCCATAATTAAAATCTTTATTTTTTAGTTGTCAAAAATCAGATTAAATCCTGTAAAAATATTTATCCTTTATTAATAAGCAACTTTCCTAGCTTCTATTGCTAAAATATTTATTTAATAGCATTTTAAACGAGTTTTATTTTATCATATTAACGTACAAAAAAACGTTCTCGGTTCTCCTTTGGATAATATTAAATATTCATCACTTTTATTTCTAAGAAAAAAATTCTGAAAAGCTATAATCTCAGAAAATTGAATATAGTGGTCCTAAAAAATATTGATAAGAAATTTGAGAGAAATTTTCATGTTTCCAGAGTTGTAATATGATTTGAGAATATCTCTCAAAATTCAATGAAAATTGAGATATAGGTCCCAAATTTTTTGAATTAATTGAAATTATTAAATAAATTTTTCAGATAAAAAACGATTAATTTTTTTTTATAGATTCTAATATTCAATAAAAATATTAATATTTTGAATATAAATGCAGATTCATGTAATTATATATATATTATTAAAATTATATTTTTATTTTAATAAGATATTTATTCAAATTTTATCAAAATAAAAATAGATTAATATAAAAAGAGAGATATGGTTATAAATTGACCTTATAATGTTATTTTTATGTATTTTAATATAATAACAAAGGATTACATTAGATTTATTTATTAATTTGTTATTTATTTTTTTATATATAATTTATTTAAAAATTATATTAAATGTATATATATAATTGATCAAGAAATATATATAATAAATAATACATACTTTCAATGATATTCAATTTTCAATAATTAGCATGAAAATAATTTATTGAAATTCTAATCGTCTAACGAGTAAATTGTGAGTTTTTCCTTCAAATAATTTGAAAGAATTGAATCTATCGTTCGAATTTTTTTGGCAAGGTTCGTTTTCTCGCCAAATACCTGATAAATAATATTTTTGATAAATAATTGTTAATATATAATACTATTTTTTTTTCCAATCTAAAATTTTGGAGTTGAAATTGAGTTCTATTTACGAATATTTCATTTTTAAAAAATACATTATTTTTTGCTGAACAAATAACTGATTTGCTATTAATAAACATCAAATGATTTATCTATTTAATTTATTTAATTACCATTAATTTTTTCAGAATGACTTAAATTTGATTTTTCATATACTGCTTTAATAGCACTTTTTATTATTATTATATATTATAAAATAATGATTATATTTATATTCAAATGTTTAATTGTTTATATATTGTTTTTTTTATGAGTTATATATAAATTATTGACTTCAAAAAAATATCTCAATTAATTTGAATAATCTCATAGAATCGGTCAGACTGATGTTTCATTGAAAAAATTGAGAAAATTTATTTAAAAATAATTTGAGAGAATTTTAAATTTTCACTATTTTACAAATATCTCCAAATCAAAAAAGTAAAACTTATAATATTTAACAAAACTTATAATGTAAAATAATTTTCATATAATTTATTATTAAATATTTAATAAAATAATTAAATTGTATGAAAAATAATACAAATTAAATTTTATGCTATTGAACTATTGAAATTTTATAGTATACAATGAAAGCACGTTATAATTCCACATCTATTCAAAAATGAGATTTGAATAATTATAAAATTTTTTTAAAATAAAAATATCTCTTTAAAAAAATATTATCATCATAAATAAATCGATATAATATATTTAAAATAATGAATTATAAATTTTTTAATTTTTGGATAATTTATTTAAATCATATTATTTATTATCTCATATAGCTTCTCAATGATAAAATTTGTTATTTTTGTTTAAATTATATGTTAACCTAAAAAAATACTTTTTCAGTGATTAGCATAGAATGGATGACAGTGTCATCAAAGAGCATTATAATCAATATAATATATTGCTATATAATTTTATTTAACTTTTTATACTCTCTTTATAAAAATGTGTTATACTCTTTATTAAAGAGAATTTCATTTTTATTCCGACAATTTCTTGAAATGATATATAAATCAGATTAAAAAAAATTGAGAAGTCTTTCCATCTTTTTTTATATTAAACAAACTCACAAAGTCATTGCTATCCTCAATTTTTATGGGAATTATGTAAAATAAGTCAATTTCATATTTTCAAAAATTTCTTACCTTTTTTTGGAATTTCCGGCAATCTTAAAACCAATTGAATGAAACTAATCTGGAAAATGTCTTATAGAGATTGTTTTTATATTAATAAAATATTATTTAGAATGATGAGGTTGCAAAAATTTTTGATTAAATCTAAAAGAAAGTATATGATATAAAAAGGTAGCAGCACCATGTTGGGTACTGGTATGTCTTTGGGATTAAGCTTTTCTTCTCAATACATTTTCGATATAAACCAAATGAAAAAGTTAAAGAGGAGATTTTGGGGTTTGTCACAAACCGTTTGTGAGAATTTTTTTTCACTTTTTGATAAAAGAATTATTAATCGGTTTATTTTTATATTAAATTATGAGTGCTGCAACTAACACTAAAATAAAATCGGCCCTAAATAATCCTTAACGAATTTATTTTTATATTTATCTATATTTAAATAAAATAAATATCAAGTGATTAATGAATTTGTCTTTTCAAAAAATAGATATTTATGTTTTTTGAAATTTAAACTTTTCAAATAGATTTGAAATAATATTTAAAATAAAATTATCTTTTTAAATTCAGATATATTTAAAAAAAATTATTTCTAAAATAATTTTCTTATTAAATACATTCGAAAAAATTTATATTTTCCAGTAAATTTAAAATGGCCACAAGATAATATATTGTATCATTACTTTTTATATTAAAAAATGGTTTCATTTAACATCTAATATTAATATTTAACGAATTTTAAAATAATAATCATTTTTAATTCCAAAAATATTCTTAATTTTATAAATTATGATATCGATCAATGATTCTTGCTCCTGAATTATTACCAGATAAATTTGGAACAATTGTATCAGCATTATCCTTTAAAAATATTGATAATTTCCATGTATTAGTGCTTTTAAATTGCTCAAAACTTAGTTTTCCATTTGCAATTTGAATAATTTCGTCTTGAATTGAGCAAGTATCGATATCATTAGGTAAATTTATGCTCCAGCCATCTTTATATGAACTTCCAGCGATATAACTTCTTCCTCTAGTAGGTGAAACATTCTTTCCAAATTGATTCATTAGATCATCGCGAATAAACGATTTCGCCACACTATGAATTGCCATTTCAGAGGTATCGTTTCCATTGGATCCTCTTCTGATATCACCAAATGTAAGTTCTAATGGATGCGAGCTCAATGTATCAGTTGATAACTCTCTTCCATAATGCTTGAATGCGTATGCATAGCACAATAAATTATTTCTCATTCGTTGATAAGTGTTATTATCTAAAAAGCTAACAAAATTCGCACTTTTAGTAGTATAGTATAGGCGGTGTCTCATACTTCGCCACCGCCTACACTGCTCGCCACCAAGCTCAGGTACACCTTCGCTTGGGCCTCGCTACCCGGCCAAATACCCTCTGAAAACCTATCGTAAGTACACACTCTCTACTTTCACTATTCCCCAATGTCATTTCCAAGGTATGGAGTAGTTTTTGAATTCTACACCCGAAAATACGGTAATTCTTGTATAGGCACGACCCAAAAATAGATAATATTTTTTACAAATCTGGAAATTCAATTTTATTTTCGATGACTTGTAATGTTGTATCTTCAACAACACAATTGATTCCTTTTATGTGATTCAACTTCAAATAATAAGGAAATGGATGATTCAAATTATCAGTATAATAAATGACTTCTATCGTATAATGACTTGAACTATCATAAGTAACAACTGTCCAAGTTCCATTCTCATTTCGTAATCCAATTCGTCCGTCAGGCAGATCCTCGAAATAAACAGCAAGGTTCAAAAATCCACTATTTGCAATTTCTTTTTGAAAATGAATGAAAGTATATGTATCAAATTCTTCTTGAGTGTAATCATTATCAGTTATTAATCGATGTTCAGTCACTATCTTACAATTCGCTATAGCGGTCTTTAATGCTGCATTCTCTTGTTGTAGATTTGATATCTGACTGTTCATTGTTACGATTTTAGTAACATTATCACCTACTAACTTGGCTAGATCTTGATGAGATTTAATATAATTATTTAATTTTGTCTTCAGTTCATCATTTTCACTTTTTAATGCATAATTGGTCAAATCAACAGGTTCAGGAATCTCACTTTTCAATGCTATTTTATCTTGCTTCAATATTTTTTCCGCTAATATTAATTTGGTATCTAAATAATCTGTCCCGTTTTCTATATAAAAGCACTGACCATTAACATCATTTTTATAATAAGTTAAGTAATAAGTTGTTCCATCAATATCAAAATCAAAATTTACGTCTCCATCTTCAGTGATAACACCATTATAATCAAACAAAAAATCAAACTCTTGAACAAAGCCATCTTTATTTGAAATTGTTCCAACAAGACGAGTTCCACTATTCAATTTTATTTTGACTTCCCACGTTCCTGAACTATCTTGTACATTTTCAAATGGCACTTCAATATATTCTTTGTATATCAAATCATTTTTGCTTCGATATTTATTATCCGCTTCCTCTTTTGTATACAGGTTATCCATATTAACCATATTATTTTTTAATTCATCTAATGCTTCATTTACTTCATCAACAGTTGGGAATTCATTTAAAGTCGTAGCTAGAGCTGTATCATTCTTTTCTATCTGCTCATGTAATGTATCTATCTTCTTATGTAAAGCATCTATATCACAAGTATAGGCTAAATCATTTGGGGTAAATTCCATTCTTCTTTTTGCTGTATTTTCTTTAATCTGTATTCCACCAACCCTATGTTTATTTGGGTTTGATATAACAAATGTTTTGTCATTCATAGTGCAGCTAGGAAAATCATTTGTTCCTTGGTAATTAATTGTTCCACCAGTAATATTAATAATAACTATATTCTCTTCATAATCAACATCATTGTATTCACTAACTTTTTGCACCAAAAATCGTGCTTTGATTGTTCCATCTGTGATAACATCTTCTGCTTCCAAATGAACCTCTCCATTAACAAATTTACCAACAACATCTATTATGTCATCTCTAACCAAATCTGTCTTTTGAACTACTTCATCCAATGTAGGGTAATAACCAAACTCCGCCTCTAGCTCATTAACCTTCTCGGCGAGTAATTTAAATGCAGGCTTGAGGGATTCCCTGAACATATTGCTAATATCCATGGCACCACTTAATGTTAAGGTTCCTGTATCTGGGTTATCATTCTCATCTGTATAAGGTAATTCATCTAGTTGTTTATATTCTTCCTCACACCAGGTTATTATTGGAGTAATATCTTTTGTGATAGACCTAGCGACGGTCCCAGACATGAAATTAATAGCATTTCTAACTATATCGCTCAATCCTTTTGTTGATTTACGTGAGAACAATCTTTTAAGGAATCCTCCCCCATTCCCAGTTGCAAAACTAATACCTTCTGGAGCTAATTGCATACCTATAGAACCTATTGAACCGACTGTACCTGCGACACCAAATGCTAAAGCAGTCCATGAAACAATTCTTAAATTATCAACATCTTCTTCTAGATGCTGAGTTACTGTTTCTGTTCTTGATACTCTTCCTTTTAGGCTTTCTATTGTTGTGTTCATTTCTTGGACATCATAGCTAATCACATCTACATTGTTAGTTACCATATTTAAATCACTTCTCATGGTTGTAATATTATCAGCAGTAATGATTTTGGAACTAGTGATGTTGTAATCTGTATACAAGGTAGTTGCTGCATTAGGATTGGGATACACTTCATAAAATTGTTGTCTAATAATATATTCGAAGGGGTTAGTAGTAGGGTCCCAATTAACTTCATCTATCGGGTCAACATATTCATCAAACAAATAGATTTTAATATTTCGTGAGTCATTAGGGGTTGATGAAACATAACAATATTCTACCTGTTCACATGAATCTAATAAGCCATGAATAAAATACCATTTCTTATCACTCTTGGGGTCAAATATTTTTCCAGTTGGTCTCATTGAGAATCTGTTTGCCTTTATTTCTCCATCTAAAGTTATATCAAGATAGAATTCTTCTACAAGATTAATATCTAAATCACTTCCTGTACCATTTGTCTTATAGCATCTTATGGCTTCAATATCATATCCATAAATATTTATTCCCCCATTACTGGTTTGATAGCCTAATCCATATTTGGAAAAGTCTTCTATCTCACCCGTCTTTAGTTTTAGTTTGTTCTCTACTTTACACTTTCCACCATGTATCATATAATGTAAGAGGTTATCTATAGAATAGTCATCTGGTTTTTTAATTAACATAATATTTCTTTCACTTCTCTTGATTCTAATATATGTTCCATCTTCTCCATATTCATTCTCCTTATTCAAAGCATTTTTCATTTTTCCATTAATGTTTCCTTGAATATTATCTCCTACCCATTTTGTTCCATTCCATGTTAAGAACCATTTATTACCAAAACAGTATTCATTAAATTTAAACTCCAAGCCAGTAGGTATATTATAATTATCATCTATGTTCCATTGTAGTAGCCAATACTTTTTATCATCCATTTGGACTTCGCTAGTTAGAGTTGGTTTGTAAAGATACAATACATCACTCTTATGTAGTTTCAATGCATTATCAGCTTTGATGATGGAACACTTGACTGTCTTCAGTGTTTGCAGTGAATCAGTTATGTACTCATTCATGATACTCAGCTCACCATTCATCCATAGAGTATATGGATTAAAATCAAGACCACTATCAAAGGCTATATTGATGTATCCCATATTTGTGCTATTATTTATAGAACATCCATTTGCACTCTTTGTTATCATAGGAGAGTATACTTGTCCATCTTTGGCATAAATAAAGAATTCCTTAACTAAATTTCCATTTGTGTCATATATGATATTCTTTCTCAAAACCACTTTAAAGATATTGGTTTTTGCTGTTATTTCCTTCACTTTATTCATGAAATCCTCTGGTATGTTAACAAACTTTAGAATATGATATTGTGTAGATGACTCATATTGTATATTATTATTTTTGATATTAAATTCTGGTATACCCTCTACTTCATTAAATAAATGCCCTGTCTGTACATATCCATCCAAATCACTCAGCGTTAATAATTCACTTGCTTTCCTAGTAGCATCTCCTACCTTAAATTGTATATCACCAATGAATCTTGTTGTAGTATCTTTCACTTGCTCTGAAGTCATTTAAATCTCTAAAAAAATTATTCCCTAATCTACTCTATATTTGCACACTTCTTTTCCAATGCAGCAATTCTATTTGCTAATGATTCAATTATGGCATCCTTCTGTTGTAGCATCTCATTCACTTCACTCTTCTTGTAATATTCATCCATATTAACATTATTAAATGCTTCCATATTTTTTGCTAATATCATGATTGGAAATTTCATGGAATCTCTCATCCTATTACAAATATCAATTGTTGCAGATAAAGATAATACTGCCTTATCAGGATTAAACCAATTGTCTTTAAATTTTGTTGGGTCATCTAATCTTTTATAATCCTTTTCGCACCATTTAATTAATGAACCTAATATTTGTTTATCTGTAACTTTAACTACTTGTTGAGCTGCTAATGTTTGAACATCAGGTGCATGAACAATTACTGAAACCCATGGTGGTAATTCAGCTCCAGGGAATTCTCTATCTATTGTTTGTACTAATTCATTTAATTGATTAAATATTTGATCACACATTTCTTCATTTCCATCCCACATATCTAAGTCCATGACTAAATCTCTATACTGATTCCAATAACTATTTAATAAATCTGGTTCAGCACCAATACTACCAACAACTTGATTAATTTGTCCAGCGTCTACATTTTGAATATTTGAAGTATCAGCATCTGGGTAAGTGTTTTGTAATTGTTCATAAGATAAATTAGATACATCATTCCCGTTATAAATAGTATGGACACCGAATTCAATTCCAACAGTAGATACAGCCAAACCAATTGCACCTAATACAGCCATTGGAGTAGAGAATGCAAGTTTTATAGCACCGGCAACTTGAATAGCATTTACAGCTTGTTCTAAATATTGTGTTTTCATTATTTGTATAGCCATTTGTGTATTTAGTGTATTTACTTCCTTTCTTATTTTTGATACATCATAATTCATTACATCATAATTATTTGAAACAACATTTAAATCACTTCTCATTGTTGTAATGTTATCAGCTGTAATTATTTTTGAAGATGTGATGTTAAAATCAGTATATAATGTTGAAGCTGCATCTGGCCTTGGCTTGATTTCATAAAATTGGTTTCTAATGATATATTGAAATGGATTTGTTTCAGGGTTCCAACTTATTTCTTCTATGGGGTCAACTAAATCTTTTCTTAAATATAATTCTATATCTCTTGATTTAATATTAGAGCCTTCCCATTTATAAGCAAGCTGTTCTATACAATCCACTACTGGCTTTAAGTCAATGTAGGCCCTATCATTTTTAGTCGTCCTTCTAACTCCAGTGCTTTCAAATGTGAATGTGTTTGATATAGATGAACCCCTCAATGTTATAGTTAATGCTATTTTTTTAAGATTTAAGTAATTAAATTTCCCGCTTGATAAATTACCAAATGTGAAATAAGTATTTAACATATCATATCCTTCACAACTTGCTCCATTTAACTTTTTGTCAAATAGCCATTCAACATCATATAAAGCGCCGTCATCAGATTCTTCTTTATGTGTATACCAAATTGTTGTATCAATAGTGCTATTTTCAATTAAGCCATATAATAAACCATTACTACTTTCAGGGATTACAGAGTGATGTGTTTTTGTGTCTTTAATCAAAATAAAGCAACCAATAGCACCATCAGAGTTTTGTTTTGAATTAACCTTTCGTAATTTAGATGATACCTTACCTCTAAGCAATCCTTGACAATTATTATCTGTCCATTCTGATCCATTCCATATTAATGTCCACTCATTACCAAAACAGAATTCTTTGAAACCAAATTCTAAACCATTAGGGATAACATAATCAGTTGGTATTTTATAGATGATTTTGTAGAATTCCTTTTCTACTTTATTTGTATCTGGTGCCTCTATTTCTAAGGTTTCTTCAGTAATAATATCAGGTAGATAAAGGTATAGGTTATCATTTTTGTGTAATCTTAATGCATTCTCTGCTTCAATAATATCACATCTTATTGTTGGTTCAACAGCTACCAATGAATCTTGTGATAATAGATATTGGATACTTATTTCTCCTTTGTGATAGAGTTTATAAGGATTAACCGTTGATATCTTATCAAATGCAATATAAAAACTATTCTTCATTGGTGATTCATCATTTCCAATACTCATTACAGAATAAAAATCTGTATCTACGTTTCTTGAAATTACAGGATTATATGGCTGCCCATCTTTTACATATATGAAGAACTCTTTCATTAAATTACCATCAACATCATACAAGATATTTGTTCTCAATATTATTCTAAACATTTTTGTTGTATCAGTTATTCTTGTGATTGCACTCTTTAATTCATCAGGTATTTTAATTAGTAGGACACTATAGTCTTTATCATTTAATATCATTGAATCCATAACTAAATCTTTGCTCTTAACATTATAAACAGGATATCCAGGTTCATGAGAGAAATCAGTAGTAACAATACCTCCACTTGGTACAGAATCACAAAGAATTTTACCATTGACTTCTAGATCTCCTTTAATAATATATTTACCAAGTACTGGTTTAGTTTCATCTAATGTTGGAATATCATCACAGATATCAACACCATAACATTCCAATACTTTTTCAAATGAAAGTGCATTATTGACAAAATCTGGTAAAGCAATTGATGTTCCAGTAGATTTATCGTTTGAAAACAGTGCTAATGGTGAAGCTGGATTATTTTCATTCTCTAGAATTGGCTTCCATATCCATTGTTTTCTTTCTTCATTCCACTCTATTTTTCCAAAGAGATGTAATAATGAATTTCTTATTTCAACGATATCTATCATTTCACGGCTATGTATTGTACGCCATCCATCAACTCCATCAAAATGTTGCGTCATTATCACCCATTCTTCATGTTCAACATCCCATATGAAATTGTCTGGTGGGTTTAAAATGGAATCTGTTCTCCAATTATCTAGAAAATCTTGACCATGTTCTTGCCATTGTGTATCCATGATATTCCATGCAAACAATGGACCAAAGGCTTCTTGATTATTTCTAATCCTATTTGGTATATAAATCGATTCATTCTCTGTATAGTGATCATAATATGAATACCATTGCCACTCTTGATATCTGTCGCTCCATCGTAAATAACCATTTTCATCATTCTCATATATCTTCAGAAGATTATACGCAATGTATTCACTATCCATTTCATATCTCCATGTTGGTGAAATATTATCATGAACATTATCAATCATCACCCATTCTCCATGCACTAAATCCCAAATATAATTTATTGGAACACTAGCTTGTCTGTTTTCTCTCCATCCTTCAGGTCTATCAAACTCATCTATTATTTCTTCCCATTCTTTCCATAACACATTCCATACGTAATTATCATCATGATGTTTTCCACGGTCCGAACTTCTATCTTGTACATCAACTTTTTGTTTCTCTTTATCTTGTTCAAGGACCTGTTTTGCTATTTCTGGTATTGCATCTCGATATAAAATCGTTTGAGTAAATACATCTTGAGTAGACTCAACTGCTCTGTCTACGAAGAGACGATTTTGATTGTTTTGTAAATCTCGGATATGATTTTCTAAGTGATCTCTCATCTGTAGTATGCGATTTATATCTTCTCCTCCGCCACCTTGATTGCATTTACAGGATTTAATTTTGAGGACATAATCATGTAAATCATTATGAGCTTGCGTTAAATTGTTTAAGCTTGAGTACACATTATTTAAGTATTCTCCAAGTGTGATAGTTTCAGATGTACCGTCATCTTCAACAATAGTTATTCGTAAACTATCAGCATCTTTTCTGGTTTTAATATAGTTGACTCCTTTCTTTATCATTACTTCAACCAAGTATTGTGCTAGGAAAGCACCCATAAATAGTTTAATATTTGCATAATTATCTTTTTGGTTTTGCATGTATATATCAATAAACTCACCCGGGTTGCTTACCTCTATCAATTGATCTGCCTTAACTTCAACATTACTATTTTTATATCTGTATCCTATTGTCTTGAGCGTATTGTCCTGAAGATTATAATGATATTGTTTTGTCCCATTTATAAACTTTATCCAGTTTGTTTTGTTAAATGTATCATATAATAATCTTGTGGTATTTTGATTATTCTTTTCATTCTTAATGATATTCTTCAATATACTAGCTAGATTATGAAACGGAAGGTGTTGGAATTCATCTGTTGGAGTTTGAACATACTTTATAACATCACATTGCCCTTTATCTTCATCTAATACTACTTGCTCATAACCATCTGCTGCACACATCAATTCATTATACATTTCATGAATGGCCTCACAAGTTTTTGATTCCCCTTCGATAATGTCATTAAATGTATTAACACAAAATTCTTCTTTGATCAGCTCTCTGTTGGATTCCTCTAATATACTTTTCTTCATTGGGGCTCGATATTCAAGTATTTGTGTAGATTTTTCAGTTATTGGAATGTCACCGAATCCTTCAAGACTGCCTCCATTTTCTATGTAACCGTTAACTACCCGGGCGTCTACTTCATTCTTATTATACAGACAATTGAACTTTGGATATACATTAGGTTTATCTTCTTGAATGATATTTATTTTTTCATCTTCTCCTACACCTATTTCGAAACCATTTGCTTTAAGTTTTGTTGCCACCTTGCTCTTTGCTGAATATAGTGTCAAAGACATTTTTCTTTGAAAATAAATTATGTTGTATTCGGTTCAGAGCCAACCAGGTAATTACAATACTGTAAGACTTAATATTGATATACCATGGAAATGCCCATACGTGAAGTATTATGTTTCATCTATTAACACCAAGGCAAACATATTAATGACAACGGATGATGATTATTTAATATTTGAGTCATCACTCGGAGAAGTAAAAATAGAATTTGATGAAATGTATGCTTACTCCTTTAACTACTTAGTCAAATGCCTAAATGCAAATCAGACTGTAATCGAGTTCAAGAATATCAATAATAGAACCATTTCACTAAAACCAGTCCAAAATGTAACTTTCAAGGAAGGTAGTCATAGAGCGAAATTGATTACTGGTTTGTTCAATACTAAACCAGGGCATATATTTCCAAATGGAGTTGAGTGCGAGGTACCTGATCTACCTATACTTGATTTTGCCAATAAGTTGTATTTAGTTTCATTGCAGGGGGTAGCAACTCATTCATCAATTGGAGACCAAGAATATACCCCAAGCATCCTTGCAAACATTGACACATTGATAATGGATCAAGAGGCAATGATAGTTAACTATGACATGACTAAGCCAATAAAAATAAAAGTTAATACGGATTCATTAAAATATTTGGAAATGAGATTAGTCGATTTCATGTTTCAACCAGTAATATTAAAATCTCCTCTCTTCATTACCTTAAAAATAAAACCAAGCCAAGAGGCTGATATATATGACATCCTTACTAAATGATAGCTCTGGGACAATGATATTGGATATAAGTCCTAATAATATATATCATTTCATTCACATTCCCAACAAAGTACTCATTTCCTATAAATGCTGTTCCATCTCTTGTTGTTGCTCTCTTATAATTTTCTTCAAATATTGTTATTAATTCTTTTTCCACTTTTACTGAATCACTTACTGCTTCAATTATATATACTTCGCTGTCTTTTGGATATTGTCCCATTCTTGTTGCAATCTTATTTGTTCTACCAATTTTGTATACAGGTTGATTAGAATAAGAAAATTCCCTTTCACGAATCAAATATATGTATTCTACCATTTTAGGGTTAATAAATATTTAGCGTGATATTTTTTTATTTCTTACAGTCGTTTAGGAAATAGATTCTTTTTTTTAGGAAATAAATTCCACCAATTTGAATGGTTTACATGAAGGTTTATTTTTTTTAGGAAATAAATTATTTTTTTTAGGAAATAAATTCCAGAACGATTATTTCTAATTCAAATTTTTTATTTAAAAATAATGTTAACAAGATCGAAATCTCAAGCCAAAGAAAAGCAAATTCCTGAACCAAAGCAAAGTTTTTTAACAAGCGGGATTAGAAATGCAGGTTGCAGTTGCTACCTCAACTGTTTGCTACAGATCTTTGCAAATTACACTCCTTTATTTCTCCAAATTAGTAAGATAAGTCCCCAAAAAGAATTAGAAGCCAAATTTTACTTGATTATACAAAAACTCATGCAATCTAAAGAACCGATTTCAGCTAATTGTTTTTTATCTGTATTAGGAAGAGAACTTCATATTAATATCTCTAATCAGCAGAATTTTTTTGATGTATTAAATGATTTATGCCGCAAAATCCCAATTATTTCTGAATTGTTTCAATTTGATATTGATATATCATATTTTCAAAAAAAGGCAAAAAAGCCTTTTCAATTTGCAACAGATAAACAATTTTATTTAATTAATTTTTCTGAAAGCCAAAATCGAATGCCTGCCTTATCTGAAATTTTTGTTTTTAAAAATATAAGATTTGATGGGAAAATTTGTAAAAAAATTAAACAAATGACCTCATTACCACGTATATTAACTTTTTCAATTGAGTATCGTTCATACAATCAAACCAATTTTGCATTTGCGACAAAAATAAATTTAAAAAAATATTGTAAAATAGCCACAAAAGAAAATTTTGATTATGAACTATTTGCAATTCTAGTTTACATAAGTTTGAATCCAGGTCTTGGTCATTATGTTGTTTACATTCGAAATTTCGAGTCTGATCAATGGTTCGAATATAACGATTCAAAAGTAACTGCATTAAAATCATTAAAAGAAGTGAATGATCGAATGAAAACATCACATGTTTCTGGATTATTTTACGTCAACAAAAGCATTTTTTCCAATTTTCAAAAGAAAAAAAGAAAATATGAAAATGCGATGAATCTCTTTTGTAAACAAACTTTCGTAGAAAAAAATGATATTGATAATACTTTAGTTGTTAAAGATGAAAATGACAAGTATGGCAACGATGATGCTTCATGTACATCAGATATTGCTGAATATGAATATAGTTATATTGATACAGATGATGACAGCCATAGCAAAGATGGCAGCGATGGAGATGATGACAGCGATAGCAAAGATGGTAGTGATGGCAATGATGGCAGCGATAGCACATCTTTTAAGCAACACAATAATGATGATATTAACTCTAGTTCATCTGACTTAGATGTATTTTCTATTAATAAAGAAAACCAAGAAGACCATATGCAACACCATTCAGTCAATTTCAAACATGGTCCTATTGATTACATTGATGTTAGACCACACGGAAATTTAACTGAATATATAAAACAATCACCTCAAATCCCAGAAGACGAAGATCAAAGGCCTGAGCCTGTACAAGTTGATTTAAGTGATGATCATTTCGAAGAGGTTTCTGAAATAAATAAAAAGGTTAACAAAGATGAAACAACCATACCAAAAGTTAAAGAAAAAAGCAAAAGATTATATGTTAAAACCACTCAGGCACAAAGGGACAGGCTTCAGCAGTTATATAATGAACACCAAGATACATGGCCGACACGAAAATATTCGATTGAAACAGGAATTCGAGAACAAAATTGCATAAAACTAATAAAAAAAATTAGACATAATGAATCTTTGGAAATCAAAAATTACTTAAAAGGACGCAACCCAAAAATTGATGCCAAACAAATCAGGATTCTTCAAAGCTCAATTGAAGAAGATCCATTTATGACGCTAAAGCAAATGCAACAAAAGTTAAAAAATGAGTCTGAGTTGGAAGTTTCTCAGACACAGATTTGGGAAGGTATAGTTGGCAATACACAAGTGGGGAAAAGATCTGGTTGTTACGTTTATTCTTTTAAAACTGCATCCAAAAGGGATCCTGAAGCCAATTCATATGAAAATAAACTTATTAGAAAGGAAAGGGTGAAGCAACTAACTCAATGCCTAGTTGAAGGTTACGAATGGGTGTGCATTGACGAAACAAGGTTTGATGTTGGATATGTTAGAGTTAAAGGGTGGAGCAAAAAAGGTAAAAAGGTTTATATCCATAGAAAAAAAAGAGGTTTTTCATGCTCTGCTCTTACAGCTATTGGACCCAATGGAATGCTGTATTGCACCCTTGTCAGAGGGAAAGTCACGGCCGAAATATATGATGCCTTTCTAGACCACTTAGCAGAAGAACTTAAGTCAGACGGTCCAATCGTATTTTGGATGGACAATGCCAGCATTCACAACAATGCACAAGAAAAATTCAAAAGTTCAAAACATAAAGTAATTTTCAATGCACCATATTCGCCAGAAATTAATCCAATTGAAAATATTTTTGGAGTATGGAAAGAAAAGATCACTAAAGAAATAGTTCAGTTTAAATCAGAGGCCGAATTGTTAGATCTTATTAAAGAAACATTTACCAAGATCGATCCAGCTACAGTTCGAAAAACATTGGAAAATACCCGTTGGAATGTGTTTCCCAAAGTGATTAAACTTGAAGACTTATGAAATATCTTTTAATACCTTCTTAATTAATTAAAACAGAAATAATTTATCCTTATTTTATTATTTTAATTATCTTTTTTCGCTTTATCTACTTCACCATTGTTTTCTTCTTCTTCATCACCATCTTCTTCTTCTTATTCACCATCATCATCATCTTCTTCTTCACCATCATCATCTTCTTCTTCTTCTTCTTCGCCATCATCACCATCTTCTTCTTCTTCACCATCATCTTCTTCTTCTTCTTCACCATCATCATCTTCTTCTTCTTCTTCTTCGTCACCATCACCATCTTCTTCTTCTTCATCATCATCATCTTATTCTTCTTCTTCGTCATCATCACTATCTTCTTCTTCTTCGTCATCATCACTATCTTCTTCTTCTTCGTCATCATCACCATCTTCTTCTTCTTCGTCATCATCACCATCTTCTTCTCCTTCGTCATCATCACCATCTTCTTCTCCTTCGTCATCATCACCATCTTCTTCTCCTTCGTCATCATCACCTTCTTCTTCTTCACCATCATCATCACCATCTTCTTCTTCTTCTTCGTCACCATCACCATCTTCTTCTTCGTCATCATCACCATCTTCTTCTCCTTCGTCATCATCATCTTCTTCTTCTCCTTCTTCGTCACCATCACCATCTTCTTCTTCACCATCATCATCACCATCTTCTTCTTCTTCATCACCATCACCTTCTTCTTCTTCGTCGTCGTCGTCACCATCACCTTCTTCTTCTTCACCATCATCATCACCATCTTCTTCTTCTTCTTCATCACCATCACCTTCTTCTTCTTCTTCTTCTTCATCACCATCACCTTCTTCTTCTTCATCACCATCACCTTCTTCTTCTTCTTCTTCTTCGTCATCATCATTTTCTTCTTCTTCTCTGTCACCGTCACTATCGTCTTCTTTGTCACCATCATCTTCTTCTTCGTAGTCATCATCATTACCTTCATCTTCTTCACCATCATCTTCGCCTTAATCCTCTTCATCATTATAATCTTTTTCAAAATTATCATCTTTTGTACTTTTATATAATTTTTTTAAGTTTAAAAATTTATAAAACCTGAATTTATATCAAATTTTATCATGACTAAATCCAAAGTTTTTTTCAATCTTTGATGATTCAAGAATTTCTTGTTAAAAATTGTAATATTATGTTTTTAATCTTGTATATTATTCGAATTATGTTTATAATCTCATTAACAATTTTGATAGAACTCTGGAAAGCTTTGCTGGTCCTTTTTTACAAAATAAAAATTGAATGCAAAATGATCGTTCTGGAATTTATTTCCTAAAAAAAATATTTTATTTCCTAAAAAAAAGAATCTGTTTCCTAAAAAAAAGAATTTATTTCCTAAACGACTGTATTTACACTTAAATGACATACCTCTTTGATATATCAGTTGACCTCTATTCGACTGCAAGAACGGAAGCAAGAAAAGAGTATAAGCAAAGGGTGAAAGACGTAAGAGACAAACGAAAGTTCAAGAAATATTTGAAAGAATTCATGACCAAGGCTAAGAAAGAAATATCATTTGACATAGATATAGGTGATGATGAAGATAAGAGACTTGCTTTCACTGAAACATTAAGACAATTACACAAAGAGAATAAGAAGAATATAGTAGTAAAAAGCGAATCATTAGGTGGTGAGGAATACAAATGGTTTACACTTTCCAAGGCACGAAGATTAGATTCAACAATAGGACATATATCAGGGACAATAGACTTGAATGATGACTGTTCAGACAATAATCCTTGGGTTGGCAATGTATTCATCCCTGCAAAATACCAGTTGCTCTTCATTAAAAATAGAAAGAGAGGCAAGCAAACATCATTCACTATTAATAAAGAAGATAATAAAGGTAAGTTGTATGAAGAAGAAGTTGAAGTCGACGAAGATTATCGCGATAATCCAGAAGGTGGATTCTTCCCTTATATTAATCTTTCTGATTTAGACTTATCACAGTACCAAATATTCAAGACAGTTGATAAGAAGAACTATAAAGACAATTGTTTGGTATATGCTTGCATTCAGTCTGGAGTATTCACTGATGAGGAAATTAATTATTTACGCTTTATGGTCAAGACTAGGTTAATCCCCAATAATTTGATATACGATATAGCCAAGCAGTTTAAATGCCATTTTGTTGTAAGAAGGATTAATGAGGGAAAAGATGTAGTAAACCAACAAGAAATAAAAATAGATACAAGAAAGAGACCATGGGCCAAAGAGTTTGACCGAATTGTTGACTTATTACTGTACAAGAACCATTACATGATATATAAACCCCTAAATGGTGTTAAACCTATGGCAATATTTCGCAAGCTATTTAAAGAAGGAAAGTTCAGGGAGATAAAGTCCTGTGAAATGAATATCTTAGCAACGAATGAATACAACTCTCACTTAGCGGATTATACAGACCTTGAATATGATCCTGAATTGTGCTGTAAACTAATAGATTCATCAGAGACGAAAAAGGAGAGAGAGTGGAGTAGGATTTATTATTCTGATTTTGAAACCAACACCACTGTATCACCTCATATGCCTTACCTAAATATCACTGTATACAGGACCAAAGAGTTGATACATAAAATGATATTTGATGGGGAGAATATTGCTGACAGATTACTAAAGTCATTGGAGAACAATTCTCTCATTTACTTCCATAACCTTAAATATGATGTTTGTTTCTTTATAAATACTCCTGGATGGGATGTACAAATAACAGAGAGAAGTGGAACGATTCTGCAAATAGTCATGACAAAGTATAAACCTAACAAGAGATTAACTTTCCGCAATAGCTACTCTATCATCCCTGCTGCATTAGCTTCATTTGGTAAGATGTTTCAGTTACCAGTTCATAAAGAGGTAATGGCCTATAAAATATATACTGAAAGGAACATAAATAGGAAAACTGTCTCTGCGCTTGAATTTCAACTACAGTATTACATGGAGAACCAAGACAAGAAACCATTGACACATATAAAACAAGACTGGAAGCAATTAATAGATAATGCAAAAGCTTGTGGTGCATATGTTGGAGGAGCTATTGATATTATGAAGTATGCCATCTATTATTGCAAACTGGATTGTATAGTATTAATGAAGGGAGTAGAGAAATTTAATAGAGATCTGGTAGAAGTATTTAAGCAGACGAAGACAAAGATGCTTGATGTCCATAACTTTATATCCATTAGCTCTATTGGCTACTATTATGCATATAAATTTGGTTGCTTTGATGGGTGTTATCAACTTAGTGGTAAACCACAAAACTTCATTCAGAGATGTGTTAGTGGAGGTAGAACAATGACAGCTAATAATGAAAAGCAATATATAGAGGAAAGGATACAAGATTTTGATGCAGTCAGTTTATATCCTAGTGCAATGAGTATTATGTCTGGTGTACCTAAAGGAGTGCCTGAAGTAATTCGCCTGGAGGCCTCAGGTACTAATCGTGTGGGCCCATCGGATATGTTTACGAAAGAATTATTAGATTTTGATCAGTTCTTCATTGAAATCAATATCAAGAAGATCAAGTGCAAGGCTGACAAACCATATAAATTTGGTCAAATATTTAGTAGGAACGATCAAGGGTCAAAAATATTTAACAACAATCCTATCAACAATTATTACATAGACAAGAGAGCTTTTATGGACTTGATGGAGTTTTATGATTTCGATTATGAGTTTATTAGAGGATATTACTTTGACAAAGGATTCAATAACAAGATTAATGTATTTATAGAGAAATTGTTCAATCTAAGAAGGAGATACCAAGATGCTAACAATCCATTGCAACAAACCATCAAACTACTTCTTAATTCTATTTACGGAAAATCTATCCTAAAGGCAACAACAACTGAAACTAAATGCATACCAAAAGATAAAGCCATTAAATATATATGGAAGAACTATAATTACATAACAGAGGTGATAGAGAACAAGTCAATTGATAATGTATATGTTAAGAAGGTTAAACCAATAAACAGTCATTTTAATTTACCTCATTTTGGTGCTAGTGTCTTGTCATGGAGCAAACATCTTATGAATAGGGTAATGAGTACTGCTGAGCAAAATGGAATAGACATCTACTATACTGATACAGATAGCGTACACGTTAGAGAAATAGATGTACCAAGGATAGCTGAGGTGTTCAAGAAAAAATATGGGAAGGAGTTGATTGGTAAGAAGATGACACAGTTTCATTGTGACTTTGATTCGTTTAATGGTGCTGTCGGTAGTGTTCATTCCAGGAAATTAATAGCATTAGGAAAGAAAAGTTACTTAGATATCCTAGTTGATGAAAAAGGTAATGAAGGCTATCACATTAGATTAAAAGGAATACCAAAACAAGTTATCCTGAACAAAGCAAAAAGAATGGGTATAACAATTGAGCAACTATATGAGAAACTTTATGATGGAGAGGAAATTACATTTAACCTCCTTGATGGTGCTAACTGTTTTAGAAAATCTTCCTCTTACCAACAAGTAAATCTTCCTGTATTTGAACGAAGAATCAAATTCTAAAAATCTTCATCTTATTTTTGGTTTTCATGATCAAAAGGTGAAGAGGTGAATTGTCACCTATTTTTTGTCACCTTTATTTTTTTTAGTTAATTTTTATCTTCCATTTACATAAACCTAATGATAGCGCAAACTAATACACAAGCTGAACCCTCTTGCCTCGTTCGACACTCGGAGAACGCGAGTGACTTCAATGTTAATGAATATCTTGTTAACCTAATACCTAAACCAATATCTGATGTAAATGGGAAAGTTGATAAGTATTATGATATTCATGGAAACCCTATTAAGCCTCTTGTGGAAGTTAGTTGTGAGAAGGAATTAAACACAAAGAGAATGATTATGAGGGATTTGCTAACCAATAACTATAATCCTGATGCCTATGATGTTAAGTTTGAGCACAACAATAAATATATCAAAGACGTTTTCACTATGATTTCAAGTCTTCCAAAGATAATGCCAATATCACAAACAAAACCATTTGAACCAATATTTAATGAAATAGAAGTATTAAAGACAGATAGTGCAGAACTTAAGAAGTTTCTACGTAAAATGAATGTACAGTTTGTTGGTTATTATTGTGACCACAATGCTATGAATGAGAAGTGCGATAAAGTAGTGATGAGTACAAGTGAACTTTTGGAGAGTGAAGACTTTGAGAAATATAAAGAGTTTATTGAAAGATACGCTAACTGTATATATGATGTATTCTGTTATTACTGGTATGATATGGAAAACAATAATAATCATGAGAGCTTAAGAAGTAAGGTTAATGAATTTCATATTGATTACAATACCTTATTGAAGCTTAGATGCTGTATTACGAGGATTAATACTAAAATATTTAATATCAATTCAAGTTCCAATAAACGTTGCAGTAAGTGTGAGGCCAAACAGAGATTATATGAATATACTTTGCGTGAAGTTCAACGTATGAGAGCTGAACAGGAAGAAATCGATAGGCAGTTTGATGAGTCTGATTACGATTTAGCCAAGTTTATGCAGAACAATTATCCAAGCATTGATAGATTATTATTAAAGGATGTTCAGCAGAGATATGCCAAAGAGTTTGGACAAAAATTAACCTTTGCTGAATTAACAGATAGACTCGAACAGACAGGTAAATGGAAGATAACAAACGTTCATAGGACACAATATGTGAATAGAGTGTGAAGGTGACAAAAAATAGGTGACAATTCACCTCTTCACCTAATGATCAAAAATACTAAAAATCATCTTATATTTTTGTTTATCAGATGACTCTGAAGGTGACAAAAATGTGGTGACAGTTCACCTGTTCACCCAAACCAAAAATAAGATGAAGATTTTTTGTTTTCATGCTTCTTTCTTCTCAGCAGTAACCATTTGAGCTTCGCGAGTGCTCGCAGCGAATTGAGCAATTTTCTTCAATTCCTCTAACTCTTGCTTCTTTCTTTGTCTATATTCTTTTTGTTGTTGTCGTCTGGCTTCAAGTCTTTCTTCAGGGGTATTATATTTACTCTTCCTGCCTCTTTTCGGAGTATCAACTATTTCTTTCAGATTCTCACTTGACTTCGATTTGGACAATTTCTTTATTACTTCTGTTTTCTTGAATTGGTTTAGGTCTATTTTACTCGTCATTTTGATAAAAATAAAAAAACAAATAATAATTACATATTAACTGCATACTTAAGACACAGATGATATTTGTTAACTAGTTCATTATATTCTTTGTTATATACTTGTTTGAAATCAGTACATACTTCTCCATTATCATTTACTATCTTAATGGAATCTATCTTACGTATTGGATTAGCTTTCCCTGCACAACAACCTACATCCTCATCAAGACTTATTTCTACCACCTCCGCCTTAATAATTGTTTTAATTATATTAGATAAGGCAGTAACAGGGACAATTATACAATTCTTTGATATTAAGTTGGATAATAATGCTTTGTCTTGGTCTAACAATATTTTTGCATACGTTTCAAGTATCACGTACTTAACATCCTTTGTTTCTTCTTCTTGATTCTCTTCTAATTCAACATTACGAGTGATAACAATTTCTTCTTTTCCATCATCCCTTTTGTTTATAATAATATTATTATTTATATTGCTTGTTGACTGTGCTGCTGCTTGAGGTTCTAATGAAACGTTCGCGTTAACTCCAGCATTGTTGGATCTCTTCTTTATCATTTCCTTTCGAAAAAAAGTTGATAATCAATCAGTAATGAATATTAGCTTGCTTAACATTAATTGGTTTAAAGTATCCAATCCTTCCTTTATTTCTTTCATCCGCTCTACCTTGTATTTCTCCTAATTTCTCTGGTTTCTTTAAGTATGGAGGAAGAATAGGGGCTTTGGGTGCTTTATCTTTCTTTAAATAATACCCTCCATCTGTAATGCTAACAGGTGGTTCGTGCAATGGTTTTGTTTTATGTTGATTACTCTTTGGTGGTTTGACTGGTTTGTTTTCCATATACTTTGTTGGTGGTCTATTAATTCTTGGGTTAAACGTAACTGCGTAAGTATTGTCATTAGAAAATATGCCAAAGTGATTAAACTCTATTGTCTTCTCAGTCTTAGTTCCTTCATTAAACATTGTCCCCTCTGCTCCAACTGTTGTTGAATTGGGTTTTCCGTACTTATTCATTTCTTTTTCAAAAAAAATTGGTCAGTCGAGATTCCGACTTACAGAACTAGCTCTTGATGTTCACCTATAAATAGTTCAGGTGTATTTAATTCATATTTCTTACGTAATTCCTCTATCATTGTTTTAGTCTTTTTGGATGCTAATTCTATTGAATAATTGTAATAACTGTATTCCTCATAATTTTGTTCCTTATTTGAACCATTAACAAAAAACTCATTCATTTTATAATTAATTTTCCTTCTTGAGTTAGTATTTAATACTATGTGTTCTATATCATATTCCTTAATTTTGTCCGGATATATCCTCCATACGTTCTTGTCCGCCTTAATTGATATGTAGATGACTTTTGCTAAATATTTATTTTTTGAAAGTTGAATTGGGTATCGATCACAAATATAGCGAAATTACTTTCCTTAAAATCTTCTGGGTTATCAGCGAGGGAAATAACATTATTGATGTAATCATATACTTTATATTGGTCTTGCATTTTGTATGGAAATAAAAAAAATATAATTAAAATTTTTTTAGTCTAATCCGTATTGTTGTTTGAAAGTATGGATGTAGAATGTTGTTTGCTTATTATTTATATCTCTTGTCGCAATGAATTTTCTACCACTTTTAGCTGTATTAATGTGCATAACTCTATAAACATCATCAGTTATTCGTTCATAGAATATATCTTCATCATAATAGTAATAATACTTATTTTCAGCAAAATATCTTCTTTCATTCCTTAAATCATAGTGAGTAATAACAATTGCTTCGTCTGGTATATTGTCTATAAATTCATATGAAACTCCGTGTCTTCCTGAAGCATTTCTGTTATTTTCACTTGCTGACACCCAACGTAAGTTCGATAAATGATAATCTGTTCTGTCACGTGAAATATGATCAATGAAAGGCAAGTCATTTGGGTTTGGTATGAACTGTTTGGCTATAATCCTATGCTTTTGATATGGCTTTCCACTTAAATTTACCTGAACATATCCATTACTTTTGTTAATACTTTCCTTCACGACATAATGATCTTTCTTTCTACGAATGGTGTAGGGGTACTGATTCAGTATTTCATATTCATTTTCAAAATCTTTGAGCGTAACAAAATCTATAACTTGTTCTTCTGTCATTTTGTATTTATGTATAGTGATAATAAAAAAATATAATTAAAATAGAAAGACGCAATTATTTTTGTTACTTAATCCCTTGAGGTCAGATCATAATTGCCCAAGCGAACTAAAGGTGGCATGCCATTCGGTTGAACTAAGATAGATATAGAAGAATCAAACAAGAGACAAATTAAAGGTGGGGTTTGAGTAGCTTTTGCATATGTATTGTCACCAGTTTCTTGTGTTACATTTATTTCAAAATTAATAGGTGACAAAGAGGTTAATCCTTGTTGATATGTATTATCAGTTTCTGTAGGTAATCCGATAAAGAAACTACTCTTGTCATTTGAATAAATTCCAATCGAATAACCAAATTTAGGTTTATTAGTAGTCTTATCTCTATCACAATGAGTTAAACTGTTTACCACTTCCTTATTAAAACCACTTTGTCCTCCATTCACGTTCATTGCGTTTTGACAATATTCTAAGAATTCTGGGTATTCATCTGTCGTGCCAAATGGCTTTGCAGGAATGTTACCATAACCTCCACAGTTTAATTGGAAGGACTTAAAGTTAGGATTCTTAAAATATGTATGATGAGTATGCTTCACAGGAAATAATAAGTAAATTGAGTCAACAAAGCGAGGAGTGATTGTGCAAGTAGTCTTGTCATTAGGGTTCTTTAATGGAGTAGTAGTAGTGTAAATAGATATCGTTTGGGTTGGAAATGTAAGTGGATGAGTTGGGTCTGCATATCGTTGTACTAGACTAGAGTAAATATTATCCTCTATACCAAAGCAAGGGATAATAGATGAACACTCAGTAACGGAGTAATCAACTTCCTGAAATGTTTTATCTTCTACTTTAAGTTCTGTTACTCCATCTTTAGCAGTTGGTTTATCAGTATACATTTTAATTGGTTCACCAATTGGGATAAATTCATTAGTAATTTCATTTAATTTATATTTTGAATTGACACTATAATCATAATCAAAGGCTTTTCCTGGACCCATTGGACAACATACCATACCAGCACATGAAAAGAATAATCGGAGTTCAATTTTGCCTGCGAATGCTGGAAGGTATTTAATATTTGATAATGGTAAGAACCTTCTTAAATCGATTTTGAGATGAATTTTATATGTTTTGTCTTCCCATTTTTCTGCCCAATCAACAATAAATCCTGTTCTGCTGCCTGATTTACCATTCCATATATCTTTATGTCTAGCCTTTGAATATACATCTGCTCTCTTTGTTGTTTCATTCGCACAACATGCAGTTAAGAACGATTCTTCACAACCAAAGTTCTGGGTATAGATAGTGATACCATTAGCAACTATTTCATATTTCTCAACAGCATCTCTAGCATCCTTGAAACCAAACCATACTTTATTAAAATGATATCCATCGCCTTCTACTGCCGTAATCGTACTGCCAGCAGCCTCTTTAATCTTTACCTCCATATCAGCTCTAATAAATCCATTATATATGTCTGCTGTATTGTTTGTGTTAGGTGATATAATTGCACTTGTATATGAACCTTTATGAATTGGAGGCGATGGAGAATAAGATGTTTGAGGACTAATTGTGTATTGCTTGTTGGTATCAGACAAGGCTATACAATTATCAACAATATCAAAATAGCTAGCAATTTGGGTACATGTTTCAGCTGACGTCCTTAGTTCAATTTCTGGATTTAACATATTTTCTTTTGAGAAAAATAACAAAAGCAAATTAAATCATATCAGAGAAAATATTATTTCGCCTTCTACGAATAGGTTGAGGTGGGATTACTGGTATTGGTTCCTCTTCTGATTCGTCTTCTATTTGATTTGGTTCTTGGACTTCTTGGCTCAAGGCGTTTATGTATTGTGGCTGAGTATACTGTGGATAATATGGTTTTCTCATTTGTTTTTGTATTACATCTTTTATCATTTTCTTCTGTTCTTTCTTAGCCCTTTCGTTTTTAAACTCTTCACCCAATAGCTTTAATTGGTTTAGTATTTCTATATTTATTGTTGGATCATATACTTGTTTTGGTTGTCCTTCTATTATTGGTTTTTTGGGTTTTGGTATTTCCTCAGGTGGGTCGGAATTCTGACCAACAACTTTTTCTTCAATCGTTTCTGTTTTAGTTAATGGTTCAGGTGGTGGTTTTGTTAATGGTTGCTCTCTTCTTTTTACTATATATTTGTTTTCTTTTTTGGTAGGAAGCACATCCCAATCAGGGTCCTCACGACCATTAAGCCAGTTCTGTATTACTTGTAATCTTTTTGATCCTGTCAAATGCTTAGACATTTAATTGATAAAAAAATCATTTTATTGAGTTTTATTGAGTTTTCTTTGTTTTTCTTGATTTCTTTCTCTTTCTTTTATTCAATTTCGCTATATGTGCTTCTGCTTCATCCACATATTTACTTCTGTTCTGATATATTTTATAAGCAGCTGGCTTTCTTGAATAATGAATGCGTGGAAAATCTGCATACATTACATTACTACCTAGCGGATTTGGTTGTCTTTCTGCTATATTCTTTTCTAATGCTGCCTTTACTTCTCCTTCTTTTATTCCACTTGCTATTGTTGTCAATCCTTTACCTATACCTATTGCTGCTGGATTACCCGTTATTGTTCCCAAAGCTTGTGTTGCTCCTCCTATAGTATTTAATATTGGTGCCTTATTTTTCCCAGCCCATTTACCAGCTTTACCAACTGCACTATCACCAATGAATTTGCCTACTTTACCAACACCAGATTTTACCGAATTCCATGCACGATTAAAAAATCCACCACCAGAATTTTGTTCAATCCTTCCTGTATCAGAAACTGCTTCCATTGTCTTTTAATATCAGTCAAAGTAATATTTATTGGCGGTTATGTTCATAATAAATTTTGAATGAAGATCTCTATGCTGTAAATATTCTTTTACCGTCTTCTTGATATTAAGGTTGTTATTTGTTTGTTGAAGCAAGGAAGTAAAATCTTCTTCTGAGTATCCACTATAGCATATGATATCCGTGGCCAATCTTTTTGCATTTATGTGTACGAATCTGATTGTCTGAATAGCCATGATGCAGGTAATATTATAATGTCTTGTCTTGGTTAATAGTCTAAGGAATTCTGTATTATTATGTGTTAACAAATCGCTTCCTGCACAGTCATCCAATATTATTAGTGTATTATATGGGTAAGAAGAGGTTTGGTATTTTACTAACTTATTGGCTATATATACTATTCTATCATCTATTTCTTGGAGGGAGTGCTTGTTTATAAGTCTCTGCATTTCTTCATTTGTTTCCTTCATTTTTGATAATACATGTTTAACCATTGCATAATATTTTATTTTTCTTTTGAGGTGTTTCTTTAGGTAATCCATCAATTGGGATTCATTAAGATATACTATTGGTGTCTTTACTTCTTTACTCATTGCCTCAGCCGTTTTGTCTGCTTTTCCAGAACTTGAGCAAAATATTATTTTTTGATAGTACGGATGCTTAAATAGACGTTCAGTAATTAGTATGTGTTTCCACAACCAATAACTCTTACCTGCACCTGGTTTACCAATAAGAAAATAAATTCCATTCGTACTAAATGGATATGAAGGATGTAATGGCTTCATCAATGCTCCCTCTATCTCTTTCTGGTTCTTCTTCATTGTCTTTTGGATTAAGGATTCCACTTCTTTCATTATTTGTTTAGACATTTATTTGTGGTTAAATCCATTTCTTTATATTGTTGGGTATATTTTTCTTCTTTGACCAGTAATCCACTTCAAGATTAGATAGCTTTGTTGGAGCACCTTCTCGTAAATTTTTAGCCGGTATGATGTCTTCTGTTCCTTCGCTGTATTTAATTTTATATTTGTTCTTTGTTGTATCATAAGAAATAATCTTCTCCACAATACCTCTCTTGCCTCCCTTAAGTGTTTGTGCAATATTTTTGTTTTGTGTCTTGATTAACCTATAACCAGGGAGTTTGTCTATTGACTCATCTTTGGACTTAATTATAAATTGGTTCCCAGCCTTTGAATCAACTATATATGCTTCCTTGCTTACCTTGTTCCTGCGCTTCGAAAATGGCTCCTTGGCTTGAATAATTCTAACTCTATCATTTGGTTTAAAGTCATATGGATTGTTTTGCGACTTGGTTTTTACATATTCTTTTTCATCTTTCTCTGTCATCTCGTTTGGTATCTTATAGTCCAATGACCTGTGGGGAGAATTGTTGTATGAATCTATTAAACTATCCATTTCTTTCTCATTGATGAACCGGTTCTCGCCTACCATGTCTCTGATCGTTCTCATGAACCTATTTATGATACCTAGTACATTATGATTATTATCCTCGGTAGTAGTGTAAACAATATTTTTGGTCTTCATCAACTGTAATACATCATTGGACAAGTAAGCAGCATCCTGGTCTGATGTTATCGAATAGACATCTGGCTCGTCCTCAAAAAATTTATTTAATGCCTGGGCTACCTCTTTTGCACCTTTCCCCTTCATTGGATAACAATATGCTTTTCTTGTGTTAATATTAATTAGCATCAAATAGTTGAGACCATCCTTTGTCTTATCATTGATGAATGTGTCCATTTGATATCCTCCAGAGTGTTTAGAATAGATATTCATAAACTTTGCCTTTGGTACCTTTACATCATGTACTATCTTCCTTAAATAATCTAATGCGGCTTCTTCTGTGAATCCATATCGTTTTGCGAGTGGAACAAATTTAGAGGCAGATCTCCAAGGAAAAAAAGAATGAAGCTCATTAATTGTCTTAAAATGCTTTTTGTTCATTTAAATTAGTCTTAAACATACATCAATTTCTTATTGAATGGCATGAATTGCATTTCAATATAAAAGGATTCATTATTTGGTATCTTTACTGGTATCTGATTATGACGCCCTGAATAGAATTCTATCCAAAATCGTTGATCAGTTGAGTTTAGCTTGAAGTATTTGATTGGGTTAAATATAACTTTACTATTTCCTAAATATCCTTTTGATGATTGTTCTGCTATTGATGAATATATTTTGCAACTAACTCTATCCCACACGTCCTCAAATTGTATTTCTCTCATCCATATACCTTCATATCTAATAGTATTCCCATTTTTGTCTTCAATAGGATTCTCTAAGTCCATGTATTTGTTTGGATTATTTTGAAAAGGTTCAAAACCAACATTAAATACATCTGCTAAATCATAAATACTATTAACAGAATTATCTTGTATTCCATTTTTAAAAGGTCTTATACGAAAGCTGATTGATAGGTCAATATAAAAAGGATTATTTTCATCTTCATTCCACATCGAATACATTATTTCAATAAATTTCTTTTTATCATAATCATAATATCCGTCCATACCAACATCCCTTAAATTAAAAACAGGTTGTCCAACTAATTTTTTTGATTCCTCTAATTCATCAATTTTTCTTCTTAAATCCCAGCTCTCATTTATTAAATTTTGCTTCTGAAGTGTTTTTTGTGCGATTTCATCTAAGTTCGTACTATTTGCTATTTCGATATCAAGTTGTAGTGTTTCATCCATTTTCTTATTGATATCTTCTTCTAATTTCTCTTTTTGTTTATCAATAGATGAATGAAGAAATTTATTTAATGCAATTGGAGCAACATTATATTTTTCAAACTCTGTTCTTAAGAAATATTTCAAATCAATTAATATTTCCCTTAAATCTTTTTCTGTAGGAATCCAAGAAATTACATCATAAAATAATTCTGATTTCCTATCATTTGGAATAGATAAATAAAGATCATCATATGTTTGATTTGGGTTGTTTAGCTTTAAGTCATCATAATCTTTCTTATAATATTTTCTGATTCCTATTGTATAAGAAATTTTTCGTCTTCTACTATTTGTCCATATATTTCTCACACCTATTATTGATTCCCCTCTATTTGAAGTAACCCAATCTTGTGGATAATTAAAATAAAAGCGATTTGGTCTTGTTTTATCTCGTTCCCCATCTTCTAAAAAGTAAGCATATTCAATTGGTATAGGTGTTGTTTCTTCAGCCGGATTAAGTGTTGGATACATTTTTATAAAAATATAAAAACAAAAGTGCAAAAACCAACCCTGAGAGGCCTTTTTCTGAATTACTTATAAAAGAGATCTACTCCAAATGAAATCCTTATTGAAAGGAGCCGTCCGTTAACTAGGGGAAGTTAATGGCCTCGATCAGGAAGATGGAAACTTAACTCAATAAGTTTTTTGTTTGCGGAATAATTGTTAACGAACAACTCACAACTTAGCCACAAATCCAAGTTTTCACAGATTTCACTCAAAGTCCACTCTTTCTCATAACTCAGAAAAAATGCGTTCCGGATATATGTCGAACCTAGGATGTTAGGTAGGGAGTTTAACCATTACGACACACGCATAGACAAAGATGGAAACTCGATTTTGAATAAATATAAAACCAAATAAATATTGAAATATATTGTAATAACTCAAATAAATATATTCAGAATTTAGTTTTAAAAATAAACCATCCAAAAATATTCTTGTATGGGGTCATAGCTCAATGGAAATATTTGGTGGAAAGTTACATGGTTCGAAAAATAGAAAGTCCGACATTTTTTATAAAAATTAATTTTAATAAATTATAACCATAAACTTGTAAAAATAATAAAAAATTTTATCTATCAATTTATTAATAAAATTTTCTTTCACAAATATTATAATTTTAAAGGAAAAAATTTTATTTATCAATTTTGAAAATTTTAAGGTTGCTAATGGTGCGCACCAAGTGCGCACTTGGTGTACACTTGGTGTACACTAAATGTCTGGCCAAAATTTAAATTCAAAAAGTGGAACAAAAATTTTGAAAAATTAATTAAAATCAATAACAAAATAATAAAAATTTAAATTCAAAAAGTGAAAAATAATATTAAAATATCTTGATGTCTAGTTAACTTTTTAAGAATAT
The DNA here is from genome assembly GCA_039105265.1 of Tritrichomonas musculus. Taxonomy (NCBI): domain Eukaryota; phylum Parabasalia; order Tritrichomonadida; family Tritrichomonadidae; genus Tritrichomonas; species Tritrichomonas musculus. Next base: position 1,238,371 of record JAPFFF010000034.1, on the reverse strand, counting down.
TTTTATAAAATCTTTTCAAAATATTTGAGAGAAAAAAATATACTTCTGGCATAAAAATATTTGAGAGAAAATATTAACTCGATCAAAACTCAATATTTCGGGTCGTGCCTATACAAGAAATATCGTATTTTCGGGTGTAGAATTCAAAAAACACCATTAGAAAGCTCAAAAACTACTCCATACCTTGGAAATGACATTGGTGGAATAGTGAAAGTAGAGAGTGTGTACTTACGATAGGTTTTTCAGTAGGTATTTGGCCGGGTAGCGAGGCCCAAGCGAAGGTGTACCTGAGCTTGGTGGCGAGCAGTGTAGGCTGGGGTGAAGAATGAATCCCAGCCTATACTATACTACTCTTTTTTTACTAGAGCGTTGTTTTTTGAAACAGTTATTTTGAAGGTTAGTGATACAATTATAGCATATTCTGCACAAATCTATTCTACACTCAATAGATAATTTTTTTGCCTGAATTACTGTTAGTATTAATACTTCAACGAATAGAAGAGTGAAAAATTGATAATGTTCATTTTGCCCGAAAAGTAAAAGGTTTTCGGTATTTATTATCATTAATGCCAAATTATCTTTCATGGTCTCTAAAGGATTTGTAGATTCAACAATTTCATGATAATATTTAGACATTCTTAGAATTTCTCTTTCTTTATTAAAATCAATGCATGGACTAGTCTTTGTCATCATAATTTTATGTCTTAGAATTTTTCTTCTCATTGATTTTAATAAATGTAGTAAATCGCTAACAGGAAGAGCTTTGGGAAAATCTTTCAACTTTTCAACTCTTTCATCAAAATATGATTTATTCAAATCCAAATAATCTTGTAATTCCTTATGCAAAATGTTTGTTTTAGTATCGCCATCAGTGGCATTCATAATGATAGAAAATTTGCACTGTTTACATTTTTCTCGAATTATATCCAATTTACCTAAAATGTCTGGATCAAATCGTCCATTTTGCTTTTCTTCTACATAAATAATTTTTTTTATGATTCAAATTAACTGGTTGGATTTCAAAGCCGAAAAATGCTTTTTTCCCATCAGAATTTGGTTTCATTGCTGCAGCATCAACTGCAAGGACAGAAGGAATTTCCTCATTTTTATCGTCTGTATAAATATCGTGCAATTTATCTAATATAACTTTTAGTTGGCTTAAATTTAATAAATTGTTTTTTGTTTCTTTCATTTGTGATTTGAAACATTCTGTAACAGTTTTTTCGGATGGAAATGGAAAATATTGAGCTAGTGTTTTATAGGCAATAGGTGAATATGAATAAATGATGAAACTAATTGATTTCATTGTTTTAGTAAAACGTCTTCCTCTTGGAATTATTGAATAATTTTTTAATAATTCTTTAATCAATGATTCAGTTAATTCTTGTGGTCCAAACTCTTCGTTCTTTTCAATTTCATCTAAAAAATCTTGAATTGGTTTATCTTTATCAAAAATAGCATGAAGTTCCCTTTTTACAGCATCTCTTTCTTCAATAAGTTTTTGCATTTTACTTTTTATAAGTCTAATCTGAGCATTTGATGATATCATTTCTTTTTTAAAATACTTGCTTTCTTTGCTTTTTCTCATATTTTTCATTTTCAAATCTTTTATTGCTGAAGAGTATTCTTCTTTACTTTGCATTTCATTTTCTATATTTCTTGAAAATAAAGTATCAATAGCAAACATACTTTCAATTAAATTGGAAAAAAGTGAATAAATTAATTGGTTATTTATATTTTCATTAGAATGTTCCATGAACCATTTATCAACAGAATTTTTAATATCAGAAACTTTAGAAAAATCAATTGAATTTTGACGGAAGTTATTTTCAAATAATGAATCCAAACATTCGGTAAAATATGATAAATATGAAATTAAATCAGATGCAGAATCATTTTTCTGAATTATCTCATGTAATGAACTGATTTGAGGAATCACAAATTTATTATCGCGATGTAGGTCATGTCTTCTACTCCGATCTCTATCTTGTTCTTGTTTTTTCTCCAGATCTGTATTAAAATCTTGCTCGTTTATATAATTTTTTGAAATATTCTTGAAATCGTTTGGATGTGTGGGTATGATGACATCAATATCATCAAAAATCATTGGAGCTCGTCTTTTTTTAACTAATTTTTCTTCACACAATGCTGAATCTTCAAAATTTGCTATATTCATCTTCTTTCCTATAAATTTTTATCGAAAATTTTATCTAAACGATTTTGAATACATCAGTTCACAAATGATATGATCGATAATAAAAAAGTCGAATAACTCATTATGCTTTTGAATTTTTTTAGTAAAAATAATTTATATAATAGTAATTTAATTTTCTAAACAATATTTTTCCAAAATAAAAAAAAAATAATACTTTTTTGTTCTAAATGTACTGTTCTGAAAAAACAGTAAGACAGTTATTTATCTAATTATAAATTATTTTGTATCATCATGCAATAAATTAAGGATAAAAATATTATAAAAAAATTTAGGGAAAAATTTCAAGAAATTCATAAATTTATCATTTTTTAAATTTAATTTAAATTTATATTCCATTCTTTTTTGAATTATAATATATATTATTAATAAATATGTTTACTTTTAATAATTGTTCAAATATTTTGTAGTGAAATATATATTAAACAATTTCATTCATATGATTTGAACCAATGTCTTGTTGAATTTTTTTTTCTTTTTTTTGGATTAATTCATGAATGTACACATTTACAAAAGATATATAAATATATCTGAATGGTTAAATCGTTCTAAACACTTTTATTTGTGCAAAAAAAAACAGTTTGAAAAATTTAAAAATTTTGAGTTGCAGCACTCATATTAAATTATCTTAAACAATTTTGTGTAAAAACAAAACCCCCTGCATTTTTGTTTTTATGAAAAAAATATATTTTAATAATAAATTTGGAAATATATTCCAATGTGGAATAAAATATAATTTAGGACCATCTTTAATTACTGAACGAATAAAAAGATAAATATTATTATTTTTTACATAACATAAAAATCAATGTTCTCTCCTGCATGATTGATTTATATATGTGATCCATATCATTATTTTCTTTCTAATGAAAGAAAAACGAAAAAAAATTATTATTATTATTATTAATACGATATAAGCTTATGGCCATGAGGTTTTTATGCGTTATATACTTATTAAAAAAATCATGAATGAATATTTTTTAATTTTATAATAATAATAGTTATTTTTTTATGATAAAATTGATGATTTATTGTTACAGAAATTCGTTATTTTTTATTTATAATAACGTACAAAAATACGTTTTTATATTCAAAAAAACACGTTTTTGACCACGCGAGGTCTCAATATTCTATGTGAATACGTTATAATTTGACATTTTTGAAAAATGAATATCCTAATATTTACTGAATAATATAATAATATTTATTTATATATGACTTTATATAAGATTATTATAATATTTATTAGTTTTAATCTTCTTCAAAAAAAATAATTAAAGGATTTCCAAAAATTGCCCATTTTAAAAAATTCGTTATTATAATATTCGTTATTTTAAAAAATAACGAGCCAAAATACGTTTTTATATTCAAAAAAACACGTTTTTGACCACGCGAGGTCTCAATATTAGACAACTTCGTGGATTAAGGTGGCCGTTAATTAAGTTATCAGAAACTTTCTTGATTCCTCATAAACTTTATTATCTTCTCTCAAACTTCCTTTTTTCTTTTGAAACTATATTATCTTTTCTTAAACTTTCTTGTTTTCTCACAAAGTTCCTTAAGATAAACTTTTTGATAATAAAAAATTTGAAGAGAATAAAAAAATTTTTATTCAATTAATAACTTTTTTATTCAATTATTTTCAAATTCTTTTTGAATTTTGATTTTTTAATTTTTATTTTTAACTGATATTGTCTTAGTTTTGTTTTGAAGTTTTGCTAAAGAAAAAATCATTTTTATTGTTTATAACTTTTTGAGAGCATTTGAGACCTATTAATTAAGTTATCTTTTGGAAGTTTGAAAGAGGATAAGAAAGTTAAAATCTTTAGGAAGTTTGAGAGTAGATAAGAAAGTTTGAAAGAAATCAAGGAAGTTTCTGATAACTTAATTAACGGCCACCTTAATCCACGAAGTTGTCTATTCTATGTAAATACGTTATTATTTGACATTTTTGAAAAAGGAATATCCTAATATTTAGTGAACAATATAATAATATTTATTTATATATGACTTTATATAAGATTATATAATATTTATTAGTTTTAATCTGCTTCAAAAAAAATAATTGAAGTGTCTCTAAAATATATAATTTTAAAAAAATCGTTATTTTAAAATACGTTACCTTAGAAAATAACGAGCAAAAATACGTTTTTATATTCAAAAAAACACGTTTTTGACGACGCGAAGTCTCAATATTCTATATAAATACGTTAAAATTAATTATTTTTAAAAGATTAATATCTTAATATTTATATTTTATATGATTATTATTATTATCAATATATGGTTTATAATATATATTATGGTTTATTATGATATTATTAATATATCAATTATTATATTTAATCGAAATTTAAGTGAAAATAAAAAACATGTAACGTATAAAAATACGTTATTTATAAAACTATATTTTTGATATTTGATTTTTTTTTTTCATTATTTATTTATAAAAAATGGCAAAAAATAATTTCTTTACAAAGATTATTAGTTTATTTGAAAAAAAATGGTTCAAAATCTATGAATTATCTATTTATGTAAATATGCAACAATAAAAGCTTCATTTTGTAAAAAAAATAACCCATCTAATTTATAGTTGGGTATAAATCTTATTTAGATGAGAAAATAATACACACATTGATTAAAAAATAGAAATAAAAAAAATCATCATCACGTAACTTCATACATATTTAAGTTGACCTTGTAAAAAATTATGGGTCTTATTTATCTAACAATTTAATTATGCTTTATCAGAAAAAAAAAAATAAATCGTGTATCATTTATATCGCTAATATTCCATAAATATTTTCGATTAGAATAAAACTTTATATAAATATAGAAGCTTTGTAAATATTTATTATAAGTTTGTTAATGAAAAATATCAATAAAATGATGGGATTCCATATAAATAAAAACTTTTATTCTCCCGATAAAAATTGTAAACGGTTTTGGTGGGGGTTTTGTAAAAACATTATTTTTTGTATTTATAATCTATATTCTTAATTTTTTATATAATAAAATAGAAAATAATAATAATAGCATTTTTTAAATAATATTATTGCAATATGAATTTTTAAATGGTACTTTGAAATTTTGAATAAGAAAATTTATAAATCTCTCAAATGGTCCACTTTTTGAACTTTTTCCTCTCAATATTCTCCAAAAATTTGTTTTGGCCGAATAAACTCAAAAAGTGAAAAAATTGAATTAAAAACGATAAAATATGATAAAAGATTAATTTTTTATTTAATTTTAGAGTATATCGCTTATTTGCAAACCTGCATTGTCTTGATCTCTGTCTACGTATAAAAGATAAGCCTCGCTTTGCCATCTTCCATGAGCTTTAATGATGGCAGGATCAATATGATTCTGCGATGCCAATGTGGCACCTCCTCTCCTAAAGGAGTGCCACGAGTATTGATTTACATCTAAATCTAATTGCTTTAAAACATTATTAAGTTCTTTTCTAAGATTTTCTTCACTCATATTTACAATATAATCATCATCGTTTAAATTAGAAATAAAGTTAATAAAATTAAGTGGATGATAAACTTTTTGAGTATTATTGTATAAATAAGTTGTCACACCTTTGCCATTTTGATTTGTCTTAGAAAATCTAATGTTTATTATTAATTTGTTTTTATTTACATCATATTTAATATCTTTCTTTCTGAGATTTAATAATTCGGATATACGTAGAAAGGCATAAAACGATAATGTCATATAAAACATTATTCTTAAATTTCTGATGTCATTCATATCAGCAATCTGTAAAAAATGTATAAAAAATTCGGGTTTAAAAGGTTTTTTAGCAAAAGGTGATGAATTTTCTTTAAAAGATCTGAGTAATCCAGCTTTAAACTGTTTGAATTCATTTGATAATGTTAAATTTTATAAATTATTTGTTTTAAAATAATAAGAAAAACCTGTAATATAAGACTTTAGTGTGTTTATAGCGATGTTATTTCTAGCCTGATATGTTATAAATACTTTCAACTTTTCAAGTGTGATGGGATAAGGATTAGTACTTAGTATATTCATGACTGTTTCATAAACATGTAATGCTTTATCGTATGTGTTTTTTGATGTTTTTGCTAAAGAATTGTCACTATATTGTTGAGATTCTTGTAATAATTGTTCAAACTCGGTAAAATTTTGAGGTTGATTAACGTTCGTAGGTTGATTTGTATTATATAAAGGAAATTGATTAGGTAAATTTTGTGGAGGTTGGTTATAACTATAATTAAATGTCTGATTTTGAATCTGAAAGTTAAACATATTAGTTTGTTGAAAAGCATTAGAATTGAATATTGTTCCATTATTTGGAGGGTGTGTATAGGGAGTTGGAAAAGTATTGTTATTTCGACCAAACATACTATTGGATTTTGAACAATAAATAATTGGTCGATAATTTTTATTAAAAAGTTGTTTCTCAGATCAAATTTGATTCAATTTTTTCACTTTTTGAGTTTATTCGGCCAAAACAAATTTTTGGAGAATATTTCAGAGGAACGTTCAAAAAGTGTACACATTTGAGAGATTTACACATTTTCCACAAAACTTTTTGTGAGCTTCGCTCACAAAAAGTTTTGTGGAAAATTTCTAAAATTTTATTATTTTAAAAATGAGCGAAGCTGTGATAGATTTAAAAGACTTTAATGTTTCGCAAACTATCAATGGTGATAAAGCTACAGGCATGATGATAATAGAAAATAAAGAAACGAATGAAAAATATATCGCCCAAATTTTGAAATCGAACAATGATGAGGAAAAAGATAAAAAAGCGTTTTTGGATGAATTCAAAAATATATCAAGTTTAAATTATCCATCAATTTTACATTTTGTAGGATACAGTGAATTAGATTTTGATTCACAAAAAAATTTAACTATAATTTTAGATTATATGTCTAATAATACTCTTAAAAGTTATTTAACACGCGATCAACAGGATCCAACGACTAAATTCATCATGCTATTAGGTATTTCTCTTGGAATGAAATTTTTACATTCTAAAGAAAATATTTATGGTCAATTAAACCCTTCAAATATTCTCATTGACGATCAATTCTTTCCAAAACTCCCAGCCTTTGGATTATCAAAGAAAATGAATGAAAAAACAAATTATACAGCTCCTGAAATCAAGATTAATGATTTATTTACATTACAATCTGATGTTTACTCGTTTTCAATTATTGCATATGAATTGATTACAGGTAAGCAGTCTCCAGTTGACATTCCATCTATTCCAGGAGAAGAAAACCAACGATTTTTCGCTAGATGCATTTCAGAAGATCCTAAAGAGAGGCCCAATTTCATAGAAATTTCTCGATTTATACTGAAGAAAAAAATCATGTCACTTTTTGGTGAAATTGACCTTGATAAGGTGAATTCATATTTAGATCTGTATGAAAATGACGATGAAGTATTATTCTTGCATGGAGTGATGCTTAGTGAATTTGACAAAGAGAAGTGCGTTCAGTACTACAAAAAGGCGATTTCAAAAGGGAATTCAAATGCGATGAACAACTACGCGTCGATGCTGAAGAAAGGGAGTGGTGTTCCTGCTAACAAAGAAGAAGCCGTTAAATATTATTTGATGGGAATTGAGAGAGGGAACACGATATCGATGAACAATTACGCGAACATGTTGCACAATGGTGATGGGGTCAAAACCGACAAGAAAGAAGCATTTAAATACTACAAGATGGCGGCCGACAAAGGACACGATAGCTCGATGCTGAACTATGCCAACATGCTGTTTAACGGCGATGGTGTTGAAACAAATAAAGAGGAAGCAATCAAGTATTACAAAAAGGCAATTGAAAAGGGGAATTCATCGGCAATGTACAATTACGCACTCATATTGAAGAGCGGAAATGGCGTTGAAGCGATCAAATTTTACAAGATGGCGGCAGAGAGAGGGAACTCATCGGCAATGCTAAATTACGCCAACATGCTGTTTAACGGCGATGGTGTTGAAGTGGACAAGAAAGAAGCATGCATGTATTACAAGATGGCCGCCGAGAAGGGGAACTCATCGGCAATGAACAACTACGCAAACATGTTGTAAAGTCGGATTCAAAATGCTTGGGACAACATTCAATTTTTTTCAATGTTTCTCAGAAAAAAAATCATTCAGCTTGGGACAAATTGACCTAAAAGATTTATAAATTTGACCTTATCGTTTTCAAAAAGTTTGTCCCAAGCCTTTTGAATCCGACTTTATAACGGCGATGGCATTGAAGCGAACAAAGAAGAAGCAATCAAATATTTCAAATTGGCTGCCGAAAACGGTGACGCTTTCTCAATGAATAATTACGCAAGCATGCTTTGCAAAGGCGAAGGCGTTGAAAAGAACAAAGAGGAAGGAATCAAATATTATAAAAAAGCAATTGAAAAAGGAGACGTGAAAGCAATCACAAACTTCGCTAACATGTTGTACGTCGGAGATACTGTTGATGTTAACAGGGAAGAAGCTGCGTATTATTACAAAATGGCGGCTGATATCGGCGATTTACCAGCAATGAAAAAATACGTGGATATGAGAAACAAGGGTGAAGGTGTTGAGATCAGGAAAGACGAGGCAGTTAAATATTACAAATTGGCAATCGATAAGGGTGATATTGATGCAATGAATAATTATGCTGATATGTTAGAAAAGGGTGACGGGGTTCCTGTTAACAAAGATGAAGCTTCATATTATCGTAAGTTGGCAATTGAAAAAGAAAGCACAAAAGTTTTATCAGAAACAAAAGAAGAAAATGATGATAATATTATTACGCATGAAGAATCAATTGAATCTTTAAAATCAGCTGCTGATAATGGTGATGCTAAATCAATGGTGAAATATGCTTTCATTTTATTAAACGGTGATGGTGTCGACGTCAATAAAGAAGAAGCTATTAATTATTACAAAAAAGCTATCGATAAAGGTGATTCTTTCGCAATGAATAATTATGCTAACATTCTGTATTACGGTGATGGCGTAGAAGTCAATAAAGAGGAAGCTTTGAAATATTACAAAATGGCAGTTGATAAAGGAGACTCAACTGCAATGAGCAATTATGCTAGTATGCTTGCTAAAGGTGAAGGTGTTGAAACTAACTTGGAAGAAGCAGTTAAATATTATAAAATGGCTGTTGATGATGGAAATGACAAAGCATTTTATAATTATGCTGTGATGCTTGAAAAAGGAGCTGGTACACCTGTAAACAAAAAAGAGGCAGCTCATTATTTAAAAATGGCAGCTGATAATGGTGATCCAAAGGCAATGTACAAATATGCAACAATGCTCGAAAATGGAGAAGGCGTTGAAGCAAATAAAGAACAAGCAATCTACTATTATAAAATTGCAAATGAAAAAGAAAATTCTAAATAATCAAAATAATATTTAGAAACTTTTATTAATTATATATTCAATAAAAGTTATTATTCAATAAAATTATGATAAAAACTTAAATTTATTTAATATTTTCTAGCATCATAATCAAGTAATATGTACATATCTTTTTCTGTTATATTACAAAAAATTCAATAACCTTTAATGAACTAATTTTGGTGTAAACGTATAGATCATTTTGAAAGGGTGTTAAAATACTTTTTTCATATACTCATAGAATTTCTTTTAAAAAATATATTATTTTTTCAATACATAAATAAATAAATATATGCTAATCCTTCACATCGATCCTCAACTAAACTTCAATAATTTTCGAATTATCTACAACGATATTCAACTCCCCCACAAAAATCTTCGGATTATCCACGCTAATCTTCAATTTATCGGAATCAATCTTCAACTGATCTACAATAATTTTTAATTAACCAGTAAGATTCTTCATCTTTCCAACACTAATATTAAATTATCCACCCCAATCTTCAAATTATCAACGACTTTCTTCAAATTATCCATAGCATTCTTTAAATTATATGTATCAATCTTCTTCTAAAGCTTCACCAAACTTCACAAATATAAGAAATATATTTTTATCAAGCTTGTAATATTTAAAATATGTTTTTCTTATGCTTGTAACATTTTAAATGATAACGGTAATTATATAATGGAGAATAAAAAAATAATATTTAAATTTACTTTTGTGTTTAACTAGTCTGACTGCTAACTATGGAAAATGAAAAATGACCTCGAGCAAATATATTAAAAAGTATCAAATTAAATAGTTAAATAAAATGACTGATACTAAAATATCTATTACAGCATAAAACATGGCACTGATTTAGTTCTTTAGTAACACAAATTTAAACTTTATTTAGGTTGTTTTGTAAAAAAAATAATAAGAATTAAAAAAAAAACGTATATATATCTAATCGAACCAATTTCTTTAATAAAAATATAGAATTGCAATTGAGCAAAAATTAAATATAATAAAGGAAATTTTTTATGATATATCAAAATCTTATTTTTATTTCTCACAAACAAAGAATTCAGAAGATTAATGAAAGAAGCTGACTTTTCACATCGTGACAAAACGATCAGCATCTAATGCAACAAGTATTGAATATATTGCTGCATTCTCTTCCATCACAATTTTTTTATATTATTATGTAAAACGAAACTATTTTTTAAGTTATACTTTTTAACTTTTGAATATTTTGAAGGTTTAATCATCACAACTTTATAGACTTATCAAAATTTTAATAATTTCTTAATCAAACTTTTATATATTTATAGTAGTTGTTTTTAAATTAAATATCAGTCATGTTTTAGCCATACTATATTATATAAATGAGCCTTTTATTAAATAAATAAAAGAATGTTTTTTTTTATATATTCAAATCTTATAATTGGTACATAATAAAAGCTCATTTAGCATGTTACTATATTTAAAAAATCTTATTTCTACTGTTGTGAAGAATCTAAATGCATAGATATGATTTTAACTTTGATATCTTTTTGTGAAAGAGGAAATTGAGATCATATTAGTATCTAAAAGTATGTTAAATTAAATTAAAATCTTATTTTATAATCTTTTAATTAATAAATCTTAATTATAATTCAATAATGAACAAATATAATTTCCATTCAATTCTGTTTTACAATAAAATATTTGAGAGGATGATAATAAAATAAACTATACGTTTACACGAAAATTAGTTCATTTGCGGTTAAATATTTTTTTTTCTATAGTATTTAAAAAATAATTATTTATTAAAAGTCAAGATAATATTATTTTTATATACAGCTATTGGAATACAATAATAAAAATATTTTATTAATATTGAATAAATTCTGATGTATTTTGAAATTTCTGTAAAATACGTTATAAATGAAATAATCTTTTTTTTTAAAAGAAAAATATATCTTTTTAAATTATTTTAAAAATAATATACTTATATTTAAAATAAATATTATGGATAAACAATAGTCTTATTAAATAATTATTTATTATAAATATTTATTAATTTACAAAATAAGTTGTTTTTGATTTTGTCATAAAATATTACTCCATAAAAAGTAATTAATCATCACATCACTTTTAAATAAGAATGAAAATATTTGAGTTTCGTGTAATAGTTCCCACTCGACTTGACAAATATCACATCGGAAATCGGTACATGAATCTAGAATATGTTAAATCTGAAGCAGGAGGAGGAGAAGGAATTGAACTTGTTAAAAATGAACTTTTTAAAAACGAAAAAGAAGAAGGACGTTTTACATATAAAATATTTCACATAAAATCAAAAATACCTGCATTTATTCGATGGGCTGTTCCGGATAAATATCTTCATTTTCATGAAAAATCATGGAACGCATTTCCGCACTATAATACAATTGATTTCATACCAGCACTTGGAGATGATTTTATTTTAAATGTTGAATCACAGCATATTGCTTATACAAATGGAATGGATTTTCCTGAGAACGCTCTTAACCTTTCAGATGATGAACTCAAGCAAAGAAATATTTGGTATCTTGATATTGTTGATGGAGATCCTCAATCTAGTGACAAAAAACTTAATATGGAGGGGTTTTGCTGTCCTGAAGCAGAAATTAATACAAAATTAGCAGGGAAGCCTGGTTCATGGAGCTGTGATAAGTTACCAGAATGGACAAAACATTACGATGGTGACATGGTTTGCTGTATTAAAGTTGTTAAATTTCAATTTAAATGGTGGGGGCTTCAAAAAGCTGTTGAAGAATTAGTAACAAAAAGTGTTTATCCAAGGCTTTTTACAGAATCACACCGAAAATTAATTTCTACATCCAAAGAATGGTTTCCATTATCAGATGATGATATTCTTCGCTTAGAAAACGAGGCTGCACAAAAGCAAAAAGAAGGTGAAGGTTTTATTACAGATGAATAAATTATTTAATAGTATTAGAGAATAAAAATATAGAATTATCCACAATTCCTACTTTTCATTCAACATTACAACTTTTTAATTGATGCTATTAATTTATTCTTTAATAGGTGTTGCTTGTAAGCAATTTGGATAACGTTTTAATTAACAAATATTATTAAAAAAATTAAAGACTAGTTTATTAATTAAATAAGGAGACAACAGCTGGATTTCGTTTCGGGGAGTTTTCCATCATATGGATCTGTATTATGATCAAGCTCTTCTCCTGAAATGATTTTATAAAATTCCCAATATTCAAGCTCATTCTTTGCCTTACCAAGTTCAATCTTGCACCTATCTTTAAATTGATCTTTTGTCATTTCCATACCATCCAAATTCTTTACAACGTTGGCAAGTTCATCAAAGCTAACTTTACGTGATCGATCCTTGTCTGCAGCACGGAAAATTAACTTTGTTTGCCATTTGAAATCTTTTGTTCTAGAGGCATTAATGAATTCGCAAACCTCGTTTGCGTTGATATGGTGCGAATTATCAATGTCCAATCCATCAAAGTAGCACCTAGCCTTTTCAAGTGAAATAAGGGGCTCCGTTTCTGTAATGTCATCAACAGAAAAATCTTCCAAATTCACATTTGGAAGGGCCTTAAGGAATTTAAGGAATTCATCAAAATCTAAAGATCCATCTCCACTGGGATCATAATGCAAAATGAGTTTTCTAACTCCTTCTCTTTCTGCATCTGTAAGAGGCTGGTCACTCATTATAAAAATGAAACGTATTACTTTAACGTATTATTTCATAAAATTTAAATAAAAAACGGTTTTTTTTGATATTATTTCTAATTTTGCCTATTTAAAGCCTTTGGTTTTTCTCAAATTTATTTAATCAAAGCAATTTTTTTTATCAGGGATATGTATTTTTTATTTAGAGCATGAAAGCAATTTTAGGCATGATCAATAATATCCATTACAAAACGAAGTTAGCTTGATATTCTCCGATTCTCGAGATCGATAATTGATTGACTTTTTGATATCGATACATAAATATGCACTGATTCTCGATATCGATTTCAGAGATCGAGATTTTGTTTTCTCAGCTTTTGATATCAGAATATCAGAATTTTCAATTAAACTTTTTGATAAATATTTGATCGTAATATAATCTCATATATTTCATAAAAAAAAAATGTATTTTTTGATTTTAATCATAATATAAACATCAATACATTCATGGAATCGTATTTTTTTACACCACTTTTTGAAAACTTTTTAACTTTTTGAATACTTTTTTATACATTTTTTATTCAATTTTTGCTAAAAAATGCATAATTATATAGTTAATAAAGATTCAAGGAGCCCTATTCGGCTTCGCGCAGTCCTGTTGTGATCACTGGTGCGTATAATCCTGAAAAATTATGTAAAAATAAAAAAAAAATAAATCAAAAAAAGCAAATAGTTATAATTTTAAGAGAAAATTTAAATTTAGGATTTTTTTGGTTAATTTTCTTAACAGAGTAAGTCAAATTTCACCTTAAGATGGCGGTTTTTTGCTTTCCATGAGTCATTCAAAAAAGTGGTGTAGAAAAAAACGATTGTCCAATACATTCTATTATTTATTTTTGAATATTTTAAAATCACAAATATCAATTATAAAAAAAGATAAATCTGTTTGAGATCTCGAGATCTCGGTAATTGATATAAAGTTTACAATTATTTTTATATCACATTTCATATATGATATCCTGATAATCGATAATCTCGATATGAAATTTATAAACTGAAAATCGAGTATCGGATGTAAAAAAGTGACGTTTTTGATATCGATCAAAATAAACAAGCCTAAAACGAAGAAACAATATTATTTGGTTTTAAATACTGAATTGATAAGTTATGTGGTGTATAAAAGGCCTAATCTTGGTTTTGGAATCAGTTTAAGCCTTTTTTTTATGAAAACACTCATAATCTTCATGATTTGTGTATACTTTGTTTCGTTTTTCGAATGAATTTAGGCCTTTGATGATTTTTCTAGTATTAAAATACAGTTCAGATGAGCTAAAACTATAATAATTGATATTCTTATAAAGTATAAATGTTTTATATTTGCATTTTGTTTTCTAATGACTTATTTGAATAAGCAATGTTATGCTGTTGGTAAGTAAACAAGTATCAATCATATTTTTGTATTGAGATTCAACAAACTATTAAAAAAGAGATATTTCATAATTATCATATAAATCAATTATCAAGTTTATATACCAAGGGATTTTGTGTAAAAAATATGAACTTATTACCTTATTATAATTAAATAAATAATTGTCAATGACAATGTATTTTATCATAAGTTCCTGTTTATATCCTCAAAGATGAATTCAGATAAAGATAATAAGCTTTGTAAGTTTTATATCAAATTTGACTTTGAATTTTTCAGAATTTGTTTCTGGAAGATTTTACATCTTGTCTGATTCAAAAAATGATATCTTTAAAAAATGACTATTGTACCTGAATAATTATAAAACTTTCTTTTATAAGTACATAGATAAGAAAAATAGAAGGCTGTGGAAAAAGACTTTTGCGTTTTAACTTTGAAGATCTTTCTTTTTGAAATTTAATATTTTCTGGTTTAGTAAGTAATTTATGGAGTCGTCAACATTTTTATTGAATAATCAGAAGACGTTGATTTTTCAAATTCGTTAAATTGTGAGAAATCGCCAAAATTTACTCTTTGAACACTTTTAAAATGATAAATGCAGTTAAAAGAGATTATGGTGATGAAAAAGAGAATTTATAATGAAATAGATTTTGAAATTATAACGAAGAATTATTTTAAAAGATAAAATTAAGCCAAAAATACTAGATATAAATGGCCATTTTTTTCTTTTTTAGATGGTTTTTCTAAATATTTGGATTTTTAATTGTGAAAATTGTATAAATTTTAGATGATACCGCTTTTATGGCCTTAGAGTAATTGGTGATCTTGAGGGGGCAACTTTTTGCAGCTAATAAACAATGAGGATCATTATTTGTGAGAAGATTTGATCCTAAAAAAAGGAGGTATCTTTCATTTGTAATTTAGTGGAAGTCTTTAAATTTTTATTTCTGTATTTTTTGGGGGCAAATGGCTTTTCGTCAATACAAATTGTAATGAAAAAATTATTATTATTAATTTCTCTGGGAATAGTCATATTATATGTTTACATAATATCCTCCAGTTTTGATACTTTGAACTTTTGTTTTTACTTTTGAAATTCTTAATGAATAAGTATATGAAATTTTTGATTTGTTTCACTTTGAAAATGATTTCTAAATAAATTGATATTTGTTGTTCCTTTTGGTGATTCCTGATACTAATTTGATATCGTGTTTATTATATAATAAAATCTTTATAATTTGCAGCAACGATTAATACAAGAATTCTGAAGAATTCCTGACTAAATGCTAGAATCTTGAGTAACAGCAAATTATCTGAAAAAATTTTGACATAAACAATTTAAAAAGGTATACTGCAAGACCATGAGCCTTGAACAAGTGAATCTGGTATCTGTATGCGTCTTGCAGTAGATGTTGCTATCTATAATATTAATTATTATTATTAATTATTTAACATGTTTGGGATATGATCATAATAATAAAAACATCGATTCTATAATTTTTTTTTTTTTTTTTTAAAAAAAAAATTAAGCAAATTTGCAATGTTTATATTTGAAAACTTGTGGAAGACACAAGAGCATGGTTTTGGTCCAATTAATACTCGACCTACCGGACCAGGTAGAGGAGATAAGAAAAATAACTCTCATAAATCAGGAGGGGATAATGGATCACCTTCGGATTTTAAAAGGACACAAGATTGCATCCTGGAATTCGAAGACTTCAGAAAACAATTTTTTCTACTTGAAGACAAGATCGGGGAGAGAAAAGTGGATATTTTAATCACATCCATCAACTATTTTTTGGCTCATTTTTACTTCAATTGCGTCATTAATGTCAATCAGGATAAATTCTTCACTTTGATTTTTTCTAGAGATAAAACGAAAAAGGTGATAAACTTCCTTTTTCTTATTGAACCTGGAACGGCATCAATTTTTTTGGTCTAATTTGTATTTTTATAATTGATTAATAAAAACAGAGCTCAGGCCAAAATCCCAGTCATCTTCTTCTGATTTAAGCCAAGTATCAAAAAATTTATACTTTTTTTTCAGTTTCAATGCATTTATATAATATATTTTTTTGTAAATAAGATGAAGAGAAAAGCATTTATATAAACAAAATTAGTTGAGTATTTGTTAAAGGTTAAGGTGAAAGCGAAGAGATATTTTTTTATTTGTGATAAATTTTTAACGTGTATTAAATAATTGAAATACGATTACAACACTGGAAAAATCACTCAGGTTGGGACAGAATTGAATACTTTTCAGAATGTCTTTGCATAAACCTATAGAACCAGCAGCGGTCAAGTGTAATGTTTTGTCCTTTTGTTTCAAGAATATATCTTTCGAGCCATTTTCTAGCTTCACATGGTCGAATACAGTTAAATGTTGATTGACAGAATTCAATAAGCCCCAGAAGTTGGATTTCGTCTTCGTCTCTAACAATTTTATGGCTTCCAGGAAGCTCTTGAATGCTTTGAATTTGAATGGGTTTTATTGAATTAAATAAATAATATGTCGAAGTTGATATTTTCATTAATTTGCATAAATTTTGTATTGAGATTAATGTCATTTGCTTTAAATATTTTAAATGGTAATCAAAGCTCTCATAGAATTCATTATCTTCAGGTGGCAAAATTTCTTCCTTTGACCAATGTGTGATTTCTTGCATTTCTAATGGAAGAATGATAATAACAGTTCTTGATCGAGATGTCTTGAACATTAAAGACAAAATAAAAGTGATGCTAACATAGATTAAAATTTTATTGAAATAAAATATCTGCCAAAAAACGTATTTTAATTTAAATTTCTTTCAAAAAGTAGATTTTTTTTATAGATAATTACAATTCAGAGCATGTTCAATGATTAATAAAAGATATCATTTATCGTTCTACATTTTCTGATTGTTTTTAGCCTTTTAAAATCAAAAAGTAGATTTTTTTTAAAACTCGACTGCATTCCAAAATTTGAAGGGCTATCCACAATTGAATTTGCTGTCTAAATATGGACTGTTGACAGTCAACCCTAGATACAGACTATAGATCTTCATCTAAAACAATTGTATATCTCATGTCTTTCTCAAAATGATCTTATGTAATATTTCAAAATTGGCCACAAGAAATAGATTAAAAATACCTAAAACAAATCATTTATCAATTAATAAAACAAATATTATTTTTTTATGAAAAATCGGATAGAGATTCACTGAGGTCAAAAAATTAATGAAAAAATGAGAGGTGCGTGGACTTTTTTTGCATAAAAATGGAAAATAATGATAAATAATATCTCTAATTAAATATTGAATATAATGATTATTTGCTTTACCAAAATTATTCATTGATGGCCATTAAAAATATATTTTTATTTTTCAGAAGCATATTGAATTAATTGAATACATATTTTTTGAATTAATAAAAATATAGGTGCAACGTCTAGCTTCTTGTGATACAATCATTCCTTAAGTAAATTATATTATTCTATAACATTTTCTAAAGCTAATTATAATTTTTTATCGAGATTGCTATTGACAATTCCAAGATATAGAAAAAATATTTTTACAAAAAAACGTGCTTTATCAATTTCTTTCAAAAATACAATAAAAAATATAAAAGTCATTCAAAATTTTTTTACAAAAAATGCAAAATATTATGATTTGATACATATTTATAATGAATATATTATTATATTATGAGATTATGACTCTCAAATCAGTTTATTTTATTTTCCTTATTAAGATAAAATAATTTTATTTATATGATTATTTATATCAAATTAATATCAGAAAATCCATCATAAAGATGGGTGGTGCAACGATAAAAATACGTTACTCGTTTTTTGAAAATTTATGAATATCTCTTTTTCTATTTAATATAATTAAATAAATTCCATATAGAACTCTTTATATTTTTAATTAAATAATTTTAAACGATAATTCATTGAGCTATTCAAACTTTTTTGGAAATCATTTAATGTGAAATATCATGAAATGATATTGATTTTCAGTAGTTTAATGTATCATTTTATATTCAAATACATTTCCATTTTCTAATCATTTAGTTAAAAATAATTTTATCTTCAATGTGATTAAAAAAATTGCATTTTTTGGTTGTATGCCATATAGATTTAACTTTTCTGAAATATCAAACAAATTTTAGATAATATAAAGTATCAATACATATTTTTATTTATGTGATATATATGATTGTATACTATAAAATAATCACATTTAATCGTGCGCAACTTTATTTCAAAATGAAATTTACATCAAATACCATTCAATATATATCTAATATTATTATGTAATATTTGGTTTTCATATCATATATAAGTTATATTTAATATATATTTGATTTTCATTTTAAATATGTTTATAATAAATAAAATAAGCATAAATTAAAAAAATTTTTTGTACTTAACAGTTTTTGATAATAGTTTAGAAAAATTATTTCAAGCACCATTCTTAATTTATTGAATGATATTGTATAAATATAATTATTTTATTTCATTCAATTCTAAATTATTATATCTTATTAAAAATAACTTGTAATTGTTATTAAAAATATTATAATATATATATATGTATATAATTATAAATAAATATCATATTCAATATTAGTAGATTCTAATGTTAATATAAAAACATAAGAATTTAATTACTCATATTTTCTGAGAAACAAAAATTGATAAGATTTTATTGAATTTTAAATTGAGAAAATTCTGAATAAGATTATTTTTTTACTCATTCAATTTTAATATACATATACTGATTGTCCACGAAAAAATTACTCAAATAATTTTGACCTTGGATGGGAATCGAACCAGTGACCCCAAAGAACTAAAAATTTAGTTCAAAAATACTTTTCCCAAAACGATTAAAAACAACTCAAAAAAAAATAAAGTTTTTAAAAAGTTAAACTTTTATTAACTTTTTCATAGAGTAAAAAAACTTTTCCCAATTATGGACTCGTTCTCAAAGAAAGGGAGTAGGTTAGTAAAAACATGCTATTAATAATCATTGCTGACTGAATATAACATGTACTCCATTATATAAATATAACTTGATTCTTTATCTGATTTATGAAATATGTATAGAAAATAAAAAAAAAAATCTAATTAATTTTGCGGATATTGCCGTATTTTGAAAATAAATTTAAAATATTGTACCTAGATTTCGGCTTGGTCATCTCTATATAGCAATTTTTATGGTAGAGATATAACATCAAATTTTGATGAAAGCTAGCTTTTGATATGAATTATTTTTGGGAATACGACTTCGTAATTGAGGTGAAAGTTGAGAAAAAGTTCCAATAAAGATCAAATGAATGTTTAAAATATAATCGAAAAGTTCAAATGAATGTTTAAAATAATATTGAAAGGTTTATTTTATATTTTTATGAAATTTTCAATAATTTAAATTATTTTTATTATTAATTGCTGTTTATATTGGAAATAAGTTTGATATAATCAGTAAAAATAATATCCTTTAATCTTTAATATATTTATTCAGTAAAAATTAATTAATTATAAAAAAACACATGAAAATTATGAGGAAATAAAAAGAATTATTTATTCTAAAATATTTGATAGAAAATTTATAAAAGTGACAAGGATTTTTTTACTCAAATAAAAGTTTGTTTTTATGGACCGAATTTATAAGAACGACATCGATTATACAAATGATCAGCAAAATAATATTTTGCAAACCAATGAAGAAAGTCAAAAAGATTTTTTTTCGCCATTATATACATATTTTATTTTAGAAATCATTAAATTTCTCATATATTAACAAAAATATAAATATTATTATTATTTATTATTATTATTATTATTATTAAAAAAAAAAAAAAAAAAAAAAAAAAAAAAAAACATTTGATATAAAAAAATGAGAAAATTTTTCTTGGACAATCAGTATAGTTGCGCAGCATTAATTTTGTAGTTCCGGACCTCATTTAACTCTTATAATATATATCATTATATTTAAATTATAAATATAAAACAAAAGTTTTTTTTTATCGTTGCACCACCCATTCATAAAGCTCTCAAAATTCATCAAATCTTAAGAAATCTTCATCAAATAAAATAAATAATTTATCAAAAAGTTGATATTAAACGAAAGCATATCTCAGTTTTCACAATAACAATTCTTATTAAATTTATATTTTAGATATAATATATATAATGTAAACTGTATAATGATTTATATACAATGACTATCACGCGTTATAAAAGTTTAAAACCGTTTTTATATAAATATAATTATCTTTGTATTTTAATAAATAAATATAATTATTAAATAATATATAATAATATTAATAATTATAAAATAGATATAATGTATATAAATGCTAAAAATAATTCCATATCATGAGATATTTTTCGGGAAAAAGTTAGATGTTGTACCTATATAATAATAGGTATATCTCTGAAAAAATATTATTAAATAATTAAATTATTTTTATTTTTTTATATAAAAAAGAAGTAAATAGGATCAACTCAAATATTGTTAGTCTTTTCTGAAGAACCTTCAAAAAGTGGAAATCATTCAGAAAAAAAATCTTTTTATGTTACAAAATTTTTACCGATTCTTACCGCCAGCCGCTGGGTTCTTCAGAAAAGACTCACTATACTTTAGTTGATCCAATAAATATCATCATTTAATGAAATTGCTGTTTTAAGTAGATCATCTCATCTCTTTTGAAAATTCAATTGGAAAATGTGAGGTGAATTGACTTTAATAAAGCTCTCAAAAACTCAAAACTCACAGTAACCGATGAAAAAATGGGTAACAACTACACTACAAGCGAAACATATTATTGAAATAAATCATCTCTATATTAATTAATCTTTGCATTAACATAAATACTATCATACAATTGTTAAAAAGTTTGAATTAAATATCTGGTATTAAATTCTCATTTTTTGAAATCTATCTGGAGAATTAGCTTATTCTCAATTCATCGATATTCAAAAGTGAATCAATCATCGATTTCCAGAATCAGATAATAACAAGACAAACAAAATTGTTAATTATGATTAGTTATATATTTTACAACGAATTTATATATATAAAGAGTTACCTTAATTAAATACACTAAATTTCATAAATTAAGGTAACTCTTTATATAGTCTTATTTTAAAAAGTTTCTTTCGTTTAGCACATTATTGTCTTATTAAAAAGTTTCTTAATAAGACAATTCTTTCAAATATTAATTTTATAACATAGAAATTTTTGAAAGAATTGTTTCAATACTCAAAACCAAAATTCGATCGTTCACTATTCGAATAAACCTATAATTTTTTTGAAATATGATATTATAATAGATTTGCTTATATTTATACTTAAAATAATTTGCGATGATTATTTTTGAATGAAAGTATTATACGATGCTCAGAAAAAAAAATGATCGCTTAACAAATGAATATTTTAAATGCTCATTGAAACAATATTCCGATCACATTCAAATGATTTAAGATTGAATTTGGCTATTGAAAATTTGAAAGTAAAAATTTTATACTCTCAAGTAATTATTTTACATGTCAGAACCTAATAATTGCGTGCTATTACCAAGCATAGATTGCCTTCCTCTTACACAGCTATGCATTAATTTTTTCCAAGAGCAGGAAGAGAAAGCAAGAACTTTTTTTGCTACGTTAGATCCATATTACAATGAACAAAGAAATATGCCAATAATTCCACAAAAACCACAGATCAATCAATCAACCAATTTAAATTATCCAAATAATATTACGTTCGTTACTAATTCTGGCTATACTCCCAATTGTAATATCGAATCTCAAAATAAACATAACATGAAAACAACATCAGCTATCAAAGGATCATGGACACCTGAAGAAGACAACAAATTAAGAGAGGCTGTCATGAATTGCGATCCTATTTTATGGGATATTGTTGCAGAAAAAGTTCCTGGTAGATCTGCTATACAGTGCAAAGAAAGATGGCTATACAGACTTAACCCAGATGTCAAAAAAACACGTTTTGAGAAATGGGAAGACGATTTGATTATAAATGAGAGAAACAGAGTTGGAAATCATTGGACTTTGATTGCCAACAAATTACCAGGAAGAACTTCTTGCGCTGTAAAAAATAGATGGTACTCTGTTCTTAGAAATAAGGTGGAGACCAATAATACTTTTCCTTTTTAAGTATATCGGTTAGTAAACTGTATTTTTTTTTTTTTATCATAATTGAATTTATATTTTTTGAAGTTTGCGACTGTGTTTGAATTAATAATAAAACTCGTACCTTAACAGTTTATAATATAAGTATGCATATGATGAATCCTCTGTTGTTAATATCAATCCCAGAATAGAAAAGAAAAAAATGTGTCCGGTAAGGTTCAAATTTAATCAATATGTTTTTCTAAAATTATAATTAACACATCTAATAAAAAGAAACAATCTCGTATGGCCTATTATCAGCACGAAATCTGAAATGCTTATTAAGTCGGAATAATGACCATTTATATTATCAAAAAAATGATTTTCCTAATATTAATTTTTTGTGATGGATAAAAAGAAAATAACTAATATTTTTATTATTTTATTGTTTTTACTCAAGAATTTAAATAATCTTAAAAAACAAATATTCATTTTAAAACAATATTTAAATTCAGTTATAGTTTTCCAATAAAAAAGGATGATTTTAAAAATATCTATGATATGTATAACAAATTATCCAAATATGTTGTATCAGCCATTGATTGCTGATTTTTTTTTTTTTCAATTATTTAAAAAATAAAAAATGTCAAAGAAACGAATATATGATTAAAATCAATGCTATATAACATTTTTTTGAAACTATTTTTATGAAACTAATTTTAATTTTTTTTAAAATCAAATCAATTATTTTATGAATATGAAAAAGCTTTTGAATATTCATCAGAATAAAATATATTGTTCTAAAGAAGAAATTATATCCAAAATACCTTTTTAAAAGTTTTTCAAGGTTTAACCATAATTATAAAATCTTACTTTAAGCTATATTTCTTCATAAATATATGTTTATTTGTCTTATTTCACCATAAAATGGAGAATACATGAAAATATTTAACTACAATTATATCTTGACAAATGTATTTTTTTACCTATGCAACTTTTCCTGAAAATCTATGACAATGTTTTAAACCTTGTTAAATAAACTTTAACTCCATATTTTTTTCAAATCATTTTATCTTTTTTTTTATGAATAATATTTTTTTGAAAATACAATATTATGTTAATTTATTTTCGAAATTAAAATAAAACGATATTCATAAAGACATATTTGCTTAAAATTGAGGGGGAAGCAAAGTGTATTTAACAAGGTTTATTACTTTAATATTTTGACGATGGTAATTTTTTCTTATACAACTTTTTCTGAAGAACTATGACAAGGCTTAATTAAAAATAAACTTAAAGTAAAAAGGCAGACCACTATTTTTTCCCTCAATTATTATGACATAAAATATTTCTTCTCATTTTTAAAATTTTATAAAATTTTATCTCAAAATCTTATTTACCAATCTTTTTTTTTTTTTCGAATTTCATCAATATCTCAGCAAAAACTTCAAGCAATCGCTAAATATGCATCAAAGAATTTTTTTACTCTTTAAACATTACAATTTGTTATATTATTTGATCTATTCAGATATAAAATTTTTAACCAATTTTCAATCAAAAACACCAAATTTCACGTAATACACTCAACAACAAGAAGCTGTCATTAAAAATTATCAGTTATGCGCCAAAACAAGGTTTTTTACACTTTTTATTTTTTGATCATATCTCATTGAACAGCACGACATAGCGCAGTACGTATCAACTGTTTTTATACAATAAGAAAATTATTTTTATATTAATTTTCATGAAAATAGAAAGCGATCCTAATGAAAAAAAGAGCAAAACTATTTTTTTAGAAAAACCCATTTTTATTCAATTTTAAATCATTAATCATTGAAAATTAATAAAATTCAATTGGGAAAAAACTCTTACCATTTTTTGAATATAAAAGCGTATATACGATCAAGAATTTGAATATAAAAAATTTATAACGATCATATAAAGTATTCAAATTATATTCAATTAGTGGTCTGAGTTTTTACTTTCAGTTTATATTTTGACAAAGGTAATTTTTTATTGATACAGCTTTTTCAGAAAACATATAAATCATCATTTCATATAATTGACCTTCAGTTATCAATTGAATACAAACAAATCAATCTTTATAAAACTTTTTGTGAGAAAAAAAATTTTTGATGTGAACAATTAGGAGGCAATTTTTTCATTGAAAAAGTTGAAAGAAATTTCTCATTTGAAAAAGAAAAATGTTCAAGTTCATTTTTTATTGTACCTTAATGGAAGTTCAAGAATTAATTTCTGAAAGAAAAGAACTATATACTAATTCACAATCATATTTATCTTTCGTTGATTTATGCGAAAGAAAAGAAATTAAAGAAAAAAGAGAAGAAATAATGTTTATAATGCACATGATGATTGAAGTTTCTGAAAATCATTATAGAAACGCCAATTTTTTCGATAAAATCGAAAAAATAATTTTTCATTTTAAAGACCAGATCAAGCAAGCATTATCTGATTCAGAACTTTATTTATTGTGTAAAAACAATAAAAGAATGCTGTACTTTATGTTCAAAGAAAAAAATCATTGAATTCGATGAAACAATATTCAATGATATTAAAAGTGATTATTCACAAAATGCTAGAATCAATTATTTATACTTTTTGAATGAATCAAAAAGCTACTTACCAGAAAAAACAATTCAAAAAATGGAAAAAGAAATTTCACCGTCAGAGACAATTGAATCAGACATATTTGATGAAAAAAGAAATATTGGAGAAAATGATTCATATTTATGTTAGTTAATTCGTGATGATTCAATTGATGAATTTATTACATTTTTCAATCGTCAAAGTTTGAAATCTTCAAGCAAAATCAAACCATCAATATTCGAGACCAATTCTTTTTTGTTAAATAAGAGAGAAATCACATTGATTGAATATGCAGCATTCTTTGGATCAACACAAATCTTTAAATATTTACAATTGAATTATGCACCATTAGATAAAAACATTTGGCTCTATGCAATTCATTCAAATAATGGCGATTTGATACATATTCTAGAAGAACTTGGCATCAAACCACAATATGAAGAATGCTTGAAAGAATCGATCAAATGCCATCACAATAACATTGCGAATTATATCTTCGATATGTATAAAGATGATGACCAAGACGATGATAATATGATTGAATGTGCGGTAAAGAATTACAACTACTCTTTGATTCCTGATGATATGACATCCATGATTTCAAAAGCAAGAAAGAAGAATGAATTCGGTTTTCAATCTCTAGGCTCAATTGTAGAAAGAATTACAATTCCATCATCGATAACAACAATTGGCAACAATGCTTTTAAAGGATGCTCATATTTAAAGGAAGTTACAATTCCATCTTCTGTTACAATAATTGAATCAAATGCATTCAGTGAATGCTCATCATTAGAACAAATAACAATTCCATCATCAGTGACATCAATTGGAGGGAGCGTGTTTAGCGGCTGCAAAAAATTAAAAGAAATAACAATTCCATCTTCTGTAGTATCAATTAAAGGAGGCTGCTTTTACAATTGCACATCATTAGAGACAATTTCTATCCTTTCTTCAATAACATCAATCGAACCAAGTTTTTCATGCGGATGCCAATCATTAAAACAAATATCAATTCCATCGTCTCTTACATCAATTTAGCAAATGGCATTCAAAAACTGCACTTCATTGACAGAGATTGTCATCCCACCTTCAGTAACTTCAATCGACGACTGTGCTTTCTATGGATGCATTTCATTAAAAGAGATAATTATCCCACCTTCTGTTACATCAATCGGCGACTCTACTTTTTATGGATGCACTTCGTTTGTTAAAATAAATATTCCATCTTCTGTGAGAGAAATTGGCAAATTGGCTTTCAAAGAATGCAGCAGTCTCATTTCAATTTCAATTCCATTTTTGTTCACAGATTTAAAAAGAATTGGTGTAAGCAAACAAATTGTTCAAGTCAAATATCACTAAAAGGCAAATAAAACCCATCTGAATAAATCAACATGGAAATCATTTTTTGGTGACTATACATTTTATCACAAAAGAGGATCAATTACACAATGCTACTTCACCATATTGATATCTAAAATTTTATTTAATATATCATATTTATTTTTATTTTATTTATTTATAGTCTTGGAAAAGTATAGTTAGTCTTGTCTGAAGAACCTTCAAAAAAATGGAAATCATTCAGCAAAAATAATCTAAATAAAATAATTGAAAAAACAAATCTTTTTATATTTTTACATAATTTTTACCGAGGCTACATACTATATTTGAGTTGATCCAAAAAGTATTCAAAAATATCTTTGAATATTATCGTTGTTGAAGATATAAATTCAAAAATCATGATTTGAAAAATTATTTTGTCACTTTTTAAAATTTTTAAAATTTTAATAAAATGATATAAAAGAATTTTTCATCAATTTTTTTTAAGAATGCTTAAAAGGGAAACATATATGGCTACTTTAGACAAACACATTCAAATGATTAAAATATCTGAACCTAAAAACATCCAAACTTTAAAAAGCAGAAATCATTTGCTTTTAATTCACAAAATAAATCAAAATGAACATCTACCAAACCTCAAAATATCAGAACCAAAAAATATTCCAAATACAAATCCTAGAAAAATCCAATATACAAAACATAATATTCCAAATATCCCAATTACAGAGCCAACAGATATTCCAAAATCAAATCCGCGAAATAAAAAGCCAACAGATATTCCAAATATTCCAATATTACCAATACCAGAACCAGAAACAAATCAAGATGGACATTCAAAAAAACAAAGCATCAAAAATCGTGAAAATGATCAAGGATTTATTATAGGTTACAGAGGAGAGGCACATGTTTATGAAATGCTTGTTAAACTTATCAAAGAAAAGAAATTAAAAATTGTAAATTGGAATGCTTTGTCAACTGATGAAAATGACCCTTGTGTTAAAACAATAAATGGAGAAATATATCATATAAAAGAAGATGGCGATCATTATGACTTATATGCTGAAGATCTTAATGGTGAAAAATATTATTTTGAAGTTAAATCAACAAATGCAAACCACAGAAATGTTGAACTTCATCAAGAACAAATCAAACTTGCACAAAATTTGAATACGCCAGAAGAACATCATTATGTTGTATGCGTTCTAAATGTTGGCACAGAACCATTCGCAGTTTTTTATAAGAAAGATAACAATTTTTGAGGATTCTCATGAATTTTATTTTATTTGTATTTTGTGAATAAAGTATCATCGGATTATTTAATTTTTTTATTCATTTTTTTTTAAATCATCAATAATAATAATTTTAGTTAAAGAAAAGAGTACTTCAATATTTAAAATTATTACTGTTTAATATATTAAAATCTACAAGATGATCAACAATAAATCCAATTTTTCTCATTTTTATGCTAAATCAATTATCATTTTTCAAATTGTTGCTGAATAAGATTAAAATCACAGAATTTCTTTATAAATAAGAAAAAATGAAATAAATATTGGAATTATATAGAGGATTGACTGACAAAAACGTTACTTATTAAATCTTCTCAATATTTTAGGATTTTCTTCATTAATTTCTGTGTCTTCTTCGTTTTCTTCATCATATCTCATTTTTCCACTGTAAAATCGTCGTTGAAAATATGTTAGAATAAGAGTAATTAAATTTCCAAACAAAACACTGATAATTTCTTCTGGAGAAATATCATCTTCGATATCTCACTTCAAATATTCTTTGGTTTGTTTCACTAGAGTGAAATAAAATATTTGAATTGAACAAAAAAACTTTTTAGTTCAATTGAAAGATGTATCAGAAGAGATCATAATAAATGCAATGATGCATACCCTAAAAATATTAACTGCTGTACAAAAAGGAATTATTTTCTTAGGAAGAAATGACCATTTAAATAATGACGAGAATAAAGAAAAAGAGGAAGAAAAAAAGAATGAAAATAATCCAAATATTAAAAAGGACAAAGATGTCCCAAATCAAAAAAAAAAAAAGATGACAAAAGCAGAAAATTTAAAGAAAATGAAAAAGAAATAAAAGCAGGTGAAAATGTAGAAAGAGAAAAAGAACAAGAAAATATAAAAGATGATAACGATAAAGAAGAAATAGAAAAAGAACCTAAATCAAATCTAATAATTGAAAAAATTGCTTCAATAATTGATGAAAACAAAGTCAAAATTTGCTTGACATTAATTGTATACACATTTTTCCAAAATTTTTTCATAGCATACGCAATTGCTTTGCTTTATTCTTTTGCAGTTTTCATTTTTTATGCTTTATATCAGTTATTATTAGAAAAATTATCAAATAACAAATTAAATTATTACGGCGTTATGTGGATGCTTTATTTCACCAATCAGCAGATAATTGTGTCTAGAATTTGGCTGAAATTTTTTGGATATCATTCATTTATGTATGGAGTTTACACGTTCAGAGGCTACAGCGTTCTTCAAATATTATATCTAATCATTCAGTTCATTCGAATATCTATAAATACCATAGAAATCATATATTACGCTTGCTTTGACATTACCAAACAAATTACAAGTAATGAAATCATTGCTACCATGATATTTCCATTCTAAATATTATCATTATGCTTTGTGTAATCATACTATACGATTTCAATATTAATATTGCATATTAACTTTCAATTTTATTTTATGTAAACTATAAATATTATAAATTTATATTTTAAATTAAAACTGGATGTTTTATGATCATTAGAGACAGATGTAACCAACTTTACTATACAGGGACAATTATTTAGATAATTTATATTAAGTAGAGCAAAATTGGCTATAACTGTCTCTATTTTTTTCTTGAACTTTTACAATATATAACAAAAGAAAACTTTTAGCTTCTAATTTCATAATTCGTTATCTACTATATATAAAATATTTTTTTTTTTTGAGTAGATTTATCTTCAATTGAGTATACTATTCCAAATACGAAATTATCAATTTGTTTTACGAAATTATATTTATTGAGATTAAAAAAGAATTTTTTAATCCATTCAAACTTTTTGAGTAAAAAAATTTTATTTAAATTTTTAAGAATAAAAATTTTATTCTTTTTCAATTAAAATTTTGCTTATTCAAAGTGATATCATTATTAAATTATGAATGTAATATGCAGATCAGATTTTGCATTAAAAGACAGATATTTTAGTAATTTCAACTACAGCAGGGGGAATATTTTGAATAATAGAATAAGTGGCGAATGCTCCTCAGCAAATAACAGCTCAAACGACGAAAGCCCCAATGGTTCTAAACAAAGTTGCCATCAACATTTCTAAAGATACAGAAAACACTATTTTAGAATTTGGTGAATGCTCTAATTTGAATAATTCTTTTACCGGAAGCTTTTTTTCTACATCAGGAGAGAAATTACCAGTGAAAAAAAGATCAAATAAAACCAAAAATTCTATTTTTTCATATGAATCTTCAGATATGTACAGAATAATAATTCAATCATTTAGTTCTGGTGTTACTCTTAGAGAACTTACGAGTATAGCAGTTATTATTTGCAAAATAGTCCCAAAAATCAGTGAACCAAGCAGAATGGAGAAGAGATGTTTCAATCTTTTAATTGAATGGTTTGCCAGCAATTGGGAACTCATATCTCCAGTGTTACCATTCATACACCTTTGTGATGAAAATAAAAAAGTTATCAATGGAGAAAGAGAACTTATAGAAATGCACACACACTCAAAAAAATAAAAAAATTAAAAATTTTCACTTTTTCGGTATATTAAAAAAGTTACACTTTTCAGACAAAATGCTCTCAATTTTTTTTCAATCATTTCTATTCAATTCGAAAACTTTTTTATGATAAAAAAAGAGTTGCTTTTTTTATGATTTAATTCCAAAAAACAAGTCAAAATAAGTTCATATATGAATATTATAATAAATAAGATTGAGAGGATTTCATTTAAATTTCTTTAGGAATCATGCTGTATATTGAAAAAATTAAAGGAAATTTATAGTAAAGTTCCATATAGTTCAAAGCAACTCAATGCAAGACGTTGCTGATCTAACCAATTTTTTCCAGTGAGACGCATTCTAATAAAACGAAATTCTTTAGAACTTTGATGATTCATATTGAAAGTATGAACTTTGTTGGTTCCCCTCAATTCTGACCTTTCTTTATCTTGCTTATCAAGGATTTCCCAATGCGCATTGTCGTTTGATCCTTCAATCACCCAAAGTCTTGGATGATGATTGTTTTCGTTATATGGATATGACATGATTGTGTAACCGGTTGGAATTACACGACGATCTCGAAAGTCAAATCTTAGCCATTCATCATTCCGCAATCCAAGTGTTTCCAAAAACATATCTTTCCTATCAAACAAGACAACATTTCGAGGCTGGCAATCGTTTATTACTGAATAAGATTCAATATTGACTTCTTTACAAGTTTCATCATTTGATATCTTTTTAAGGTAGTTCAAAATACCATCAAATTCATTTTCTTTAACTGGAAATATTAATCCTTTATTTTGTATTTCTTTGTATCGTCTCTCCACTTTTTGAATACAATTTTCACGGTTGTCAATTTTTATTTCTTTTTCAAGCCTTTTTGAAAGACAATTCCATACTGTTTTATTTATATCACTGACATCGTACAAAGAAATAAATTCACTCATCATTTCCGGCGTCGCATTTTCAAAAATAACGGTTTCATAAACCATTGAATATTTTGAATTAAAATTGTAAATTTTATTGACAAATTTCAAAAGTTGATCTTCAGAATCCAACTGAAGTTTATTGCTATTAAGAATACTTATTAAGGTATCAATTGATATACTTAAAAAATCTCTTTCTTGTTTTTCACAAAGTTCGTTAAAATGAGATGAAATAAGGTCAATTTCAATTGAAAGTTGCTTTGAATAAAATTTTGGAAATTTTTCATGCTTTTTAATAAATTTAAAGACGTTATCAACAGTAAGATCCTCAATCTCTTCTTGATATTCAATTGATTCATTGCCAAGAATTTCAATGACTTCTAGAATAAATGGAATTTCATTATCTGAAAATTGTTTCTCGTTGAATTCAATAAGACTAAGAATTTGTGAAAAATTACCTTGGGAACTTGTGTTTATCGTAAAATTATCGATAGTTGGATCGCTAATGTGAAGTTTACTAATTATTGGAGATAATAGATCAGCAATGATTCTACTTGTTCTGAATTCTTCATCATTCACGATAAATAGAAAGTCTTTGGCATATTTTTTTAAAGGAACACTTAAAATACATGCCGGTTTAAGCTCTAATTTATTGAAGTTCATAAAAAAAAAAAAATCAACTTTTTCAATATATCGATTTTTCCATTTGTATTGAACCTTTTTGAGACTGAAAGTTATGGATTAGATTTTGAAGAAAAAGAAAAAATAAGACATATCAGTGAGATAATTAAAAAAACAAAATGTTTTTACATATTTAATATCATAGTGGATTGTAAAATTTATTTTAATCTTTACTAATATTCAATTGCTGTTTGATCTGGACATTTCAGGCACTCTTTTGTCATTTGTTTTGAAGTGAAGAAGGAATCAAAACAGACACCAGTGAATCGCACTTTTCGAATATGTTTTTACCAATTACTTTCACTGCTTGAGGGATCACAATCTGCTCCAAAGACGAGCACTCCGAGAACGCGCACTTATCGATCTGACAAACTGACGATTCTTCATCGAATGTGACTTTCTTCAGTCCAGTGCACTTACGGGACGCTCGCTTGTGGAAGCCGGAATTTCGATTTCTTTGAGGGATGTCCGACCGTAAAAAACTCGGTTACAAAGATTTTCAATGTGTGACGGTTTTTGAAACGTTATTTCTTCAATGCAAGGACCATTGTGGAAAATGTTTGGAGCGAAACATGACACGCTACGAGGAATGATTAAATTCACAGTGTTCAATTCATTGCCATTGTTTTGCATTTTAAAGGCGCTTGCAAACTTGTACTTCAGAATCAGTTTTTTGTAGGAATCACTGTTGAAATAATCATAGAAGAGATTCTTTAAAATTGATTTTTTTCTATTTTTCTTGTGTCTTTGTAATCAATGTTACGATCACTAAGAACAACTATATTCATTTGCTATT
The DNA here is from genome assembly GCA_039105265.1 of Tritrichomonas musculus. Classification (NCBI taxonomy): domain Eukaryota; phylum Parabasalia; order Tritrichomonadida; family Tritrichomonadidae; genus Tritrichomonas; species Tritrichomonas musculus. The sequence goes on along the minus strand of JAPFFF010000034.1, from coordinate 1,205,469 downwards.
TTAATTTGAAGAGAACAACAATCATTTAATTAACAACAACAATGATAACAATCGTATTTGTATATCTTTGAAAATAAAGAGGCATCAAATGATATATCATTTGATCCATTATTAATTCTGATCGTCAAGGTGAAAAATGTTTAAATTTGACCTTAATTATTTCATAAAAGGAAAACTATTTAAAAATTATAAATTTATTAATAAAACTTATTCCATACATGATCATTGGAAATTTTATATACTCTAAATAACCAATTTGTAGATGTAAAAACTTCTTCATAATAACTTAGCTTAAAATCAAGACTTCCAACTTTGAATCCTCTTGCAATATCGAAGCCTTTTGGAAGATTTTTATTCAAACTCCAATTTACAAAATTATTATAACTCAATTTAAAAATAATAGAATTTCTTGAAGCATTTGTTGGATTTTCAGATGTCAAAAAAGGTGAATTGAAATAATCATTCATATTAATATTATCATATTCAATTTCCAATGATTTTAAAAATGTTGATGAATAGTACAAATCATCGAGAACGTATCCAGAAGCTCCACCAAAAACAACAACAATGTAATCAGCACTTAAATAACGAGCAATTTTCCATGATTCAAGTTCATCCAATGCGTAAATCAAGTAAACCAAATTCAAATGTGACAGATTATTTGTGTTTCCATCACAAAAAACCGTTCTTTTTGTATGTGACAAAATTTGATATCCATGTGGCCAAAGAGACACAATTTTTGCATTTTTTGGTGTGTTGTTTTCAATCCATGACAACGACTCAACAAAATCAAACGAATCAACAATTTCTGTCTCATTTCCACTCATTTCGACTTCGGCATTTCTAAGCAACGATGTTTCGTAGGGAGGATTGAAATCAAAATAAATTGAATGATAAATTTGTAACAAACAAAAACAAAAAAATAAAAATAATGATAAAAATGAATCAAAAAGTGACGATTGAAATGCTTTTCTTAAGAAGTCATCAATCACTACGCTCGCTATTATTATCAAATAGATGGAAAAAATGGGAAGAACACGAATCATCATTGCTGAAAAGTAGAACGTTGGAAGTGTCAAAAAAATGAGATAAAAATAACTTTTTTCTTGCTTTTTAATTATGATATAAAATCCAATCGGTAACAAATACAAAAAAGGTCCAAATGAAACAAAAAACGCTGACCATGACGATGGATTCTGTTCTTCAACCGAATAAAAAAAATTTTTATTTTTCTCTGAAAAAAATGGAAAAATAACATAAATAATCCTACCAAGCAAAGAGTGGTAATCCATTCTTAACATTAACACTATAATTACAATGATGAAAATAATAAAAATTAAAAAAATTGTATTAAAACTTTTTCTTGAAAAATTCAAACTTTTTCTGAGGAAATTCAATAGAAAATAAAATTGTAAAAAAATGAAAGAAAAGTTCGGAAATAAATGAGTCATGCTATATAAAACTTTATCACTAACACATGGTAATGATGATGATATTAACATACTAAAAATATACCAAACAGAGTATGTTAAATATAAATTGATTGAAAATAATCCAAAAAAAATTGAAAAAGTTGAAATTAATGCAAAAATGTTGGCAACATATATATATTCACCTGTTGTAATGGACAAAAAATTGTAAATTATGGTCATTAAAATTATATCTGCCATAAAATATAATTTTTTTGTTGATTGATCATTTGAATTGATAATTGGTCGCAAAAATAAATATAAATCAATGATAATTAACGTAATACTGATTGACTGGTTATCAAAAAATCCACAGAAACTGCAACTTGCTAAAATGACGTTGGTTGATGAATAAAAGGCGCTCAAAATAGATGCTAGTCGGTTTCTTGTCAGTAATTTGCAAAGTAAATATAAAAATATCGGCGTAAATAAAGAAAAAATTGGACCTATATATATACAAATTGTAGAAAGATCGATTAAAATATGAAAATATGATAAAAATTGTTGAAATAAATAACAAATTGTCATTAATCCTGGAAATGTGGTCTCACCAATAAATCTTCCTTGAGGATACCATGTTTTGTCATCAAACCAATCAAAAAAAGATCTAATTCCATTTTTTTCAATATATTGCGCACACATCCAATTAAAACGTGAATCTGTTTCTGCTATTGTTGATCCAAATTTAAGGAGAAAAGGAATCCTGCATAAAAAGCAAAGAAAAATACTAAGAGATATAATTACTAACTCAAATATTTTATGCTTTTTCATTTAAATGGAATATGATCGTTTTATTCAAAAAAGTTCGTTTATTAAAAAAAACTTTCAATAAATGAGAACAAATATATATTGAAAAAAAAAAATATAATGGAAGAGGAAACAAACGAAATTTCACCACCGCCGCTACTACCAATTTATTCACTTAGTAAAGTACAAACTTTTCTCTCATCAAATCAATTTTATCAAGCTCAAGAATTTTTCACTAATCAAATTAAATCAAATCCAGACAATAAAATTATTATAGTAGAAAGCCTTATTAATCGCTCATTAGCATATCTATCCTTACAGATGACAAAAAATGCTCTTGAAGATGCCACCAAAGCGATTGAGCATGATCAATATGCGTCGCCTGCCTATTTTATCATCGGACTAAGTTATTTATGGAATGGCAATGAAGAAAATGCAATTTCTCATTGGCGGATTGGACTTGATCAGACCAAAGAGTTCTCTTTTTACACGATAATGACGGCCTTAATAAATTCATTGAATTTTCGAGCACAGCTATTCAAAATGAGATTCAATGTTAATCAAGTCTTAGATCTAATTGATGACTTTGCAAATCCACGTTTTCCAACAGAAAGTGACATTCAAGATGCCTTCACAGAGCTACGAAATTCATCCTACGAATCAGCAATTGAACACTTTTCAATGATAATCAACGTCAACCCACAAAACCACTATGCGTACAAAGGGCGCGGTGTAGCGTACTGCATGACAGGAGAATACAACAAGTCAATCATGGATTTAACAACAGCCATTGAAAAAACGCCAAATAACTTTCAACTTGATACAGTCAAAGTTCGCGCTATTGCTTATGCGGCGACTGGCAACATAACGAGTGCTTTGTTTGATTTGAATAAATATTTGGTCATTGTTCCAGAAGATAATGAAGTGAAAATTGAAGTTGCCAAATTGCATATGAAAAGAAAAACGTATTTGGCGGCTCATAAATTATTCATAACAATACCTGAAAGCGAATTCATGAAGAATGAAGATTCGCTTCTTGCCTTCGCTGAATGTCTCTATGCTGTTGGCGAGCTTGATAACGCGTTGCTCATTCTGAGTCGTGTCAAAAAGATAAGGAATCATAAATACCATTATTTGTCATATTTGATAAATCGCGACTTGAATGATATTGAGAAAGCTGAGGATGAAATAATTGAGGCTGTTCGACTTGTTCCAACTTTCTTTTTGAATAGAACCGCTGCTGACTTTTTCTGTGATATCGGTGAGGTTGAAAAATCTATTGAATATTATAAGGAAGCACTTCAACAGTGCCCTTATGATGCTGAAACTCACTTGTTTTACGCTTACGCACTCTTCGAAATAGGAAAACTAGGCGAATCTGCTTTGATGCTGCAAGAATTGACTGTTCAAAACGAGAAATTCAAGTTTAGAGGAAGTCTTGAACACTTCGACAAGATGAATTACGGAATTAATTTGCTGCAGATCGCACAGACTGACTTTTGCTTCATACAAACAGCAATAATGTCAATAGAGACATCAATAATGAACCTTCAACACGGCTTCTTTTCATCTTCTGTAAATGGATTGAATCAAATTTTTCCAGCATTTGCTAGCAATGCAACTTTTAACAAAAATTTGAGTCAGAATTCGGTTCCTTCTGAAAAAGTAGTAGATAGCCAACCAGAGCCAACAAACAATGGCAACAAAACTGATAAAATGAGCAGCAACATTCAGAAAATAGAAGCACTTAAAAATCGACTCTCAAAATTTTACATCAATTCATTAAACAGCAACGACAATGGCAACAACAACGACAATGATAACAATAACAATAAAAGTGAAACAGAAGTTTGTTGTGATGAAAATGACCTTAAAAATCAGAAATTAGAGCAGAAAATTGAGCAAGAAATGTTTAATTACTTATTCGGTAAAGAATACAGCAATGAGATTGATAAGGACGAAATGAACTTTAATGAATGCCTTGATCAAGTTATTGCTCTTAACGGTAAAGGAAACATAAGTCAGCCTGACTTCCCTGCTGATTTAACATCATATCTAGAGAAAAATAAAGAAACACAAGCTGAAGAATTCGATTCAAATTCAAATGCAAATGATTCATATCTAAACAACGATCATAAAATAGATAACAACCTGAATCATGAAAGAAACACTCTCTTCTTTAAACAAATAAACAATGACTTCAAATTGAAGCCGTTAAACATGACACCCGAAATTGTTAAGATGATTGAAGATGCTGATAGATTAGGAAGCCGTTGCATTCCAATTGTTAAAGAGAGAACAGTTAATAAACGTCTTACACGAGCTCTTGGCTTTTGTGTTCTTCGACTCGCATACATGATGAGAACACAATGGTTCAAAGCAACAAACAACAATTATTCAGCTGTGTTTGATGAAATAATTGCCATTCTTCAGTTTGCTGACATGAGAAATAATCTCAAATTCAACTACAATGAATCTGACTCATCAACACAGAAGGCCAAAATGAAATCAAAGCATTTAACGTCCACTAAAACATCTTCTTCATCTTCTACTGCAAATAATTCTACTTCTTCAAACTTTTCACAGTTTTGTTGTCCAACTTATTACGTCATGAAGAATGGAAGAATGTCTGCACGATTTGGTTTCATTGTAAACAAGGTCTTTCAAATTGTTAGAGAGAATTTTCAATTGGCAAAGATTGATTCATTTGAAGACGTTTATCAAACTTTTCAAGTTGACTTCTTAAACAAGCCACAACTTGAAGTGAATGATTTAATAATTGACCTTCCTTATATCATTCTGAAATACAATGGAATTTATGGTTTCGATTTGTTCATCAGACCTTTATCTGACTCAAAGTCATGGAAGAAATATGATTACCAGTTGCATGTTGCTTTTTGCGAGCTGATGAAAAGAGGTGAAGATTCAACAATAAACCTTGCTTTCTTCATTATTTTAATTTGGCTGAGACATCCTTTGAATTATTATTCACCTGAAATCGGACACTTGTTCCTTCATGCTTTTGTTCTTGCTTCAAATGGCGCTGAAATAGCTGCAATTGATGAAACTAATGGCGAAAACTTCATACAGCACATGGTCTTGCCTTCAATTGAAGAGTTTTCAAATTTGTTGTATGAACATGCACTAAATAATAAGCTTGAATCTAAATACAGTGAAGAAAGTCTGACATTTTGGTCTTCTATGCCTTCAATTTCAACAATGATACAGCTCATGAATGTTAAAAATGAATGAT